>CM038680.1:185172407-185620168 GCA_021605205.1 Aegilops longissima | reverse complement strand
CTTAAGCTTCGCTACGGAGAGAAAGTCTCATCGTAGTCAATCCCTTGAACTTGCCGATAACCCTTAGCGACAAGTCGAGCTTTATAGATGGTGACATTACCATCCGCGTCCGTCTTCCTCTTAAAGATCCATTTGTTTTCTATCGCTCGCCGATCATCGGCAAGTCACCAAAGTCCACACTTTGTTTTCATACATGGATTCTATCTCGGACTTCATGGCTTCTAGCCATTTGTTGGAATCTGGGCCCGCCATCGCTTCTTCATAGTTCAAGGTTCATTGTTGTCCAACAACATGATTTCCAAGACAGGGTTGCCGTACCACTGCAGTGCGGAACGTGTCCTAGTGGACCTCTGAGGTTCAAGAGCAACTTGATCCGGTACCTTGATCATCATCATGAATTTCCTCTTGGTTGGTGTAGGCATCACAGAACATTTTCCGAGCTGCACTACTATCCTGCTTAAGAGGTAGTACTTCATCGAGTTCTACTTTCCTCCCACTTACTTCTTTCGAGAGAAACTCTTTTCCGAAAGGATCCATTCTTGGCAACAAAGATCTTGCCCTCGGATCTTAAGTAGAAGGTATACCCTACGGTTTCCTTAGGGTATCCTATGAAGACGCATTTTTCCGACTTGGGTTCGAGCTTTTCAGGTTGAAGTTTCTTGACATAAGCATCGCATCCCCAAACTTTTAGAAACGATACTTAGGTTTCTTCCCAAACCATAATTCATACGGTGTCGTCTCAACGGACTTAGACGGTGCCCTATTTAAAGTGAATGTAGCTGTCTCTAGAGCGTATCCCCAAAATGATAGCGGTAAATCAGTAAGAGACATCATAGACCGCACCATATCCAATAGAGTGCGACACGACGTTCGGACACACCATTACGCTGAGGTGTTCCAGTGGCGTTAGTTGTGAAACGATTCCACATTTTCTTAAGTGTGTACCAAATTCGTGACTCAAATATTCTCCTCCACGATCTGATCGTAGAATATTATCTTTCGGTCATGTTGATTCTCTACTTCACTCTGAAATTCCTTGAACTTTTCAAAGGTCTCGACTTGTGTTTCATCAAGTAGACATACCCATATCTACTTAAGTCATCCGTGAGAGTGAGAACATAATGATATCCTCCATGAGCCTCAACGCTCATTGGACCGCACACATCGGTATGTATGATTTCCAACAAGTTGGTTGCTCGCCCATTGTTCCGAAAACGGAGTCTTGGTCATCTTGCCCATGAGGCATGGTTCGCATGTGTCAAATGATTCATAATCTAAAGACTCCAAAAGTCCATCAGATGGAGCTTCTTCATGCGCTTGACTCCAATGTGACCAAGGCGGCGAGTGCCACAAGTATGTGGGACTATCGTTATCAACTTTACATCTTTTGGTATTCACGCTATGAACATGTGTAATACTACGCCGAGATTCATTAAGAATAAACCATTGACCATCGGAGCATGACCATAAAACATATCTCTCATATAAATAGAACAACCATTATTCTCGGATTTAAATGAGTAGCCATCTCGCATTAAACGAGATCCAGATACAATATTCATGCTCAAACTTGGCACCAAATAACAATTATTAAGGTTTATAACTAATCCCGTGGGTAAATGAAGAGGCAGCGTGCCGACGGCGATCACATCAACTCTGGAACCATTCCCGACGCGCATCGTCACCTCGTCCTTCGCCAGTCTCCGCTTATTCCGCAGCTCCTGCTGTGAGTTACAAATATGAGCAACGGCACGGTATCAAATACCGGGAGTTACTACGAGTAATGGTAAGGTACACATCAATTACATGTATATCAAATATACCTTTGGTGTTGCCGGCCTTCTTGTGCGCTAAGTATTTGGGGCAGTTCCGCTTCAAAGGACCCTTCCCTTGTAATAAAAGCACTCGGCCTCAGTGCTTGGGTCCATTCTTTGACTTCTTCCCGCAACTTGCTTACCGGGCGCGGCAACCTCCTTGCCGTCCTTCTTGAAGTTCTTCTTGCCCTTGCCCTTCTTGAACTTAGTGGTCTTATTGACCATCAACACTTGATGTTCTTTCTTGATTTCAACCTCGGTGACTTCAAAGATAGAAAATATTTCAGGAATGGTCTTTACCATCCCTGCATATTGTAGTTCATCACAAAGCTCTTGTAGCTTGGTGGGAGCGATCGGAGGATTCTGTCAATGACCGCCTCATCGTGGAGGTTAATATTCAGTGGGTCATACGGTTGTGCAACCTGCACATCTTGAGAATGTGCTCACCGATGTAACTATTTTCCTCCATCTTACAACTATAGAACTTGTCGGAGATGTCATATCTCTCGACCCGGCGTGAGCTTGGAAAACAAGTTTCAGCTCCTCGAACATCTCATATGCTCCGTGATGCTCAAAACGCTTTTGGAGCCCGGTTCTAAGTTGTAAAGCATGCCGCACTGAACGAGGGAGTAATCATCAAGACGCGCTCGCCAAACGCTCAAATCGTCTTGCAAAGTCTTGGGAGAGCAGGTGGGTCACCTAACGGTGCTTCTAGGACATATGCCTTCTTGGCAGCTATGAGGATGATCTCGTGTTCCGGACCCAGTCCGTATAGTTGCTGCCATCATCTTTCAGCTTGGTTTTCTAGGAACGCGTTGAAGTTCATGTTGACATGAGCGTTGGCCATTTGATCTACAAGACATATCATTCAAAAGTTTTAGACTAAGTTCATGATAATTAAGTTCATCTAATCAAATTATTTCAATGAACTCCCACTCAGATTAGACATCCTCTAGTCATCTAAGTGACACACGATCCGAGTCGACTAGGCCGTGTCCGATCATCACGTGAGACGGACTAGTCATCGTCGGTGAACATTCTCATGTTGATCGTATCTTCCATACGACTCGTGTTCGACCTTTCGGTCTTCGTGTTCCGAGGCCATGTCTGTACATGCTAGGCTCGTCAAGTTTAACCCTAAGTGTTTTGCGTGTGTAAATCTGTCTTACACCCGTTGTATGTGAACGTAAGAATCCATCACACCGATCATCACGTGGTGCTTAGAAGCGACGAACTTTAGCAACGGTGCACGCTTAGGGAGAACACTTCTTGAAATTGTTGTAAGGGATCATCTTATTTACTACCGTCGTTCTAAGTAAACAAGATGTATAAGCATAATAAACATCACATGCAATTATATAGTAGTGACATGATATGGCCAATATCATAAAACTCCATTGATCTCCATCTTCGGGCTCCATGATCATCTTGTCACCGCATGGCACCATGATCTCCATCATCATGGTCTCCATCATCGTGCCTCCATGAAGTTGTCACGCCAACGACTACTTCTACTACTATGGCTAACGCGTTTAGCAATGAAGTAAAGTAAGTTACATGGCGTTCTTCAATGACACGCAGGTCATACAAAATAAAGACAACTCCTATGGCTCCTGCCGTTGTCATACTCATCGACATGCAAGTCGTGATTCCTATTACAAGAACATGATCTCATACATCACAATATGTCATTCATCATTCATCACAACTTGGCCATATCACATCACATGTCAATTGCTGCAAAAACAAGTTAGACGTCCTCTAATTGTTTGTTTGCATCTTTTACGTGGCTGCAATTGGGTTCTAGCAAGAACGTTTTCTTACCTTTAATAACCACAACGTGATCTTGTCAACTTCTATTTACCCTTCATAAGGACCCTTTTCATCGAATCCGCTCCAACTAAAGTAGGAGAGATGACACCCGCCAGCCACCTTATGCAACTAGTGCATGTTAGTCGGTGGAACCGGTCTCACGTAAGCGTACGTGTAAGGTTGGTCCGGGCCGCTTCATCCCACAATACCGCGGAAGCAAGATAAGATTAGTAACGGCAAGTAAGTTGACAAGATCCACGCCCACAACTATATTGTGTTCTACTCGTGCAATAGAGAACTACGCATAGACCTAGCTCATGATGCCACTGTTGGGGAACGTTGCAGAAAATTAAAATTTTTCCTACGGTTTCACCAAGATCCATCTATGAGTTCATCTAGCAACGAGTCATGGGAGAGTGATTTCATCTACATACCACTTGTAGATCGCGTGCGGAAGCGTTCAATGGAACGGGGTTGATGGAGTCGTACTCGCCGTGATTCAGATCACCGATGACCTAGTGCCGAACGGACAGCACCTCCGCGTTCAACACACGTACGGAGCGGATGACGTCTCCTCCTTCTTGATCCAGCAAGGGGGAAGGAGAGGTTGATGATGATCCAGCAGCACGACGGCGTGGTGGTGGATGCAGCAGAACTCCAGCAGGGCTTCGCTAAGAAACTACGGGAGGAGGAGGAGGTGTTTCAGGGAGGAGGGAGGCTCCAAGGCTTATGGGTGCGGCCACCCCTCCCTCCCCTCCCTTTATATAGGTGCAAAAGAGGGGGGGAGGGCGCAGCCTTGCCCCTTCCTCCAAGGAAGGGGTGCGGCCAAGAGGGGGGGAGGAGTCCATCCTCCCGAAGGCACCTCGGAGGTGCCTTCCCCCCTTTGAACTCTCCCCCTTTTCTTATCCCTAGGCGCATGGGCCTCTTGGGGCTGGTGCCCTTGGCCCATATGGGCCAAGGCGCACCCCTACAGCCCATGTGGCCCCGGGCAGGTGGACCCCGGTGGACCCCGGACCCCTTCCGCACTCTCGGTACAATACCGATAATGCCCAAACTTTTCCGGTGACCAAAATAAGACTTCCTATATATAAATCTTTACCTCCGGACCATTCCGAACTCCTCGTGACGTCCGGGATCTCATCCGGACTCAACAACATTCGGTTTGCTGCATACTCATATTCATACAACCCTAGTGTCACCGAACCTTATGTGTAGACCCTACGGGTTCGGGAGACATGCGACATGACCGAGACGACCTCAGTCAATAACCAACAGCGGATCTGGATACCCATGTTGGCTCCCACATGCTCCTCGATGTTGTCATCGGATGAACCATGATGTCAAGGGTTCAAGCAACCCCGTATTCTATTCCCTTTGTCAGACGGTATGTTACTTGCCCGAGACTCGATCGTCGGTATCCCAATACCTCGCTCAGTCTTGTTACCGCAAGTCACTTTACTCGCATCAGTAATGCATGATCCCGTGACGAGACACTTGGTCACTTTGAGCTCATTATGATGATGCACTACCGAGTGGGCCCAGTGATACCTCTCCGTAACACGGAGTGACAAATCCTCGCCTCGATCCGTGTCAACCCAAAAGACACTTTCGAGATACCGTAGTGCACCTTTATAGTCACCCAGTTATGTTGTGACGTTTGATACACCCAAAGCACTCCTACGGTATCCGGAGTTACACGATCTCACGGTCTAAGGAAGAGATACTTGACATTGGAAAAGCTCTAGCAAAACGAACTACACGATCTTTGTGCTATGCTTAGGATTGGGTCTTGTCCATCACGTCATTCTCCTAATGACGTGATCCCGTTGTCAACGACATCTGATGTCCATAGTCAGGAAACCATGACTATCTGTTGACCAACGAGCTAGTCTACTAGAGGCTTACTAGGGACGTATTGTAGTCTATGTATTCACACGTGTATTATGATTTCCGGATAACACAGTTATAGCATGAATAAAAGACAATTATCATGAACAAGGAAATATAATAATAATGCTTTTATTATTGCCTCTAGGGCATATTTCCAACAATGGCGACGCGGCGGTGTCGTCTGTCGATCGGCTAGGGCGGCCAGTGGCGGCTAGCAGAAAATCGTGATCGATCTATTCTGAACGACTTGGAAGACAGGAAAGCTGGGTCAAAATTCTCCACGGTGGCCTAAAGATGAGACATGGGCTGTGTTTGGGCTTGGTACCTACACGCAGCGCCACAAAACTTGGAAATCAATTCATTAGGCCTTCAGATGCGAGATTAGTTGAACTTAAGGAATAAATCTACAGCCAAGTACGTAATATATACTAGGATCTGTATTAGTATCTGCTCCGATTCATTGAGGGGGGCCGATCGATGGGGGGGTCTAGCCCATGCTCGCTTCGCCTTCGCCTCTGCTGGAGCTCCTCTCCAGGCGCGGTCGGAGGCAGGGAGGCCGGGCTACTGGAGTGGCAAAAAGGGGGGATTTGCGAAGGGGGAGGATAGAAACGAGTGCGGTTGCGTGCTTTTGCTGTAAGAAGAAGAAATATGTTTATTATTAGAATAAATAGTACCACCTCGCTCTTTTGTAATCAATCGAATCAATTTATATACAGCGGCTGCTTGAGGCAGCAACAAGCACAGAAGGGAACAGATTAAACTCAATGAAAGGCTACGAAGGAACAATCAAGCACACAAGCAAAGGCACCAGCCACACTCCTCAAACAATTACCAAAGGTACAAGTTGAAAATCGTGTGTTGTAACACACTTTGTAACACCCGGATGATTAAGGAACAGAAACACCCGATTCTCGTATAACCTCCGCTTTCTTGAACCCGGTCTACAAATAAATTCAAAACAAAACAAAGATAAAAGGTTTCAAAAACTAAAAGTAAAATGTTCGGGGGTTGTCTAAAATAGCAAACCTAATTATGGTGGGGTGCACTAAATTTTGTAAAATGTTTTGACAATTTAAATAAGCTAAAAACAGAAAAGAAGAAAATAAGAAAAGAAAAGGAAAATGAAAAGAGAGAGGGAACCCCCCTGGCCCATCTGGGCCAGCCCTCCCCCGCCCACCCAGCCCCCGAATCCCCCCACCGCCCCTCACCCCTGGCCCAGCCCCTCCTGGCCGCCCACCGCCACCACTTAGCCCTCTGCTGCCGGAAACCCTAGCCGCCCAACCCACTCGCCCCTTCGCCTCCCGATCCCTTTCCTCTCCCTTGATCCAGATCGAGGCGAGACCCACATTGTCATTGGCGGCCCCGCCGCCCCCAACCAAGGGCGCCTCCATCCCTCCTCCTATCCGCCGTCCGGACGCCCCCACCTGTCACCGTCACGCTGGCGCCTTCCACACGGGTCGACCCGACCTCCCCGCCACCCGACGCCTCCCGACCGGAGCTCGCCGCCACCTCACCGGCTCCTTCCTCCGGCGCTCGTCCTCATCGGCCTCCCCAACCTCCCCGAGCCCACCGCTTAGTCCCCACGATCGCCAGGTGAGGCCCCAGTCTCTCCTCTTCCTCGGTCCTCGTATGCACGCTGCCGCGACCACCACCACGGTTGGCATCGCCGTCAGCCACCACGAGCCCCGCCGCTCGCCTGTCTTTGCTCCCACGGCGCCCGCAGCACCGCGTCGGCGCTCCTCCTCGCTGGACGTGTCCACCCCAGCCCACAAGGCCATCGTCCGCGCCGCCGCCGCCACTCGCCTCGCCTCCGTCGCCGTGGCCCTGGCTGTCAGGCGTGGGTTCCCATCGTCGCTGCCCGGCGCTGCTCGTCCCCACCTCAAGCAGGCGAGGCCCTTCCAGGTGCGCCACGCCAGCGCCCACGCCGTTCAGGCGAAGGCCGCACCCATGCCCGCAACCCCTCTCAACCCACAGACACACAGGGCCCACGCCTGCAACAAAAAAAGGGATTAAAGGAAAAATAAATAATTAAAATAATAATTAAAATGTTAATTAATTAATTAATTAATTAGAGAATTAATTAACTTAATTAAACCTGATTAATTAAACTTAATCACTAATTAAACCTAATTAACTAAGGTTAATTAAATTTGATTAGGTTAATTAGATAACAGAGAATGACATGCGGGACCCACTGTCAGGTTGACTCACCAACCTGTTGATCTGCTTGACGTCAAGATGACATCATGCTGACGTCATAAATACATTTTCGAATTAATTAAATAATTAACTAAATTCCAGAAATTAATAAAATCTTTTAAAAATCATATCTTTTAATCCGTAACCCGGATTAAAATATTTTCAACATGAAAGTTACTCAGAACGACGAGACGAATCCGGATACGCAGTCCGTTCGTCCACCACACACCCCTAACCTATCGAACCTGCAACTTTTCCCCTCCGGCACCTCTGCCCGAAAACCCTAAACACCGGGAATACTTTCCCGGATGTTTACCCCCCTAACCACCCCCCCTCATACCACGTTAGGGCACGCCTAGCATCGCTTCTTGGCATGTCATGCATCGATATGCATCTGTTTACTTTGTATTCATTGTTTCTTCCCCCTCTTCTCTCCGGTAGACTACGAGACCGACGCTGCTGCTTGGGCCAGTTCGACTACGGTGTTGACGACCCTCTCTCTTGCCAGAGCAACCAGCAAGCCCCCCCTTGATCACCAGATATCGCCTACTCTTATCTACACCGCTTGCATTAGAGTAGCATAGCATGTTACTGTTTTCGAGATACTCCTATACCGCTGCATAGCCTTGTCCTTGTAACCATTTGTTACCTTACCGCAATCCTATATGCTTAGTATAGGATGCTAGTACTTTCATCCGTGGCCCTACTGTCTTGTCCGTCTCGCCGTGCTATACTATTGGGCCGTGATCACTCGGAGTTGATCACGGTATATACTATATACTTATACATGATACATGTGAGACTAAAGTCGGGTCGGTGATGGAGCACCCATGAGTGGATCTTGAGGCGGAGCGACAGGCAGGTTGAGACCGCCTAGGAGAGAGGTGGGCCTGGCCTGCTTCGGCGCTCGCGTTACTTAACACGCTTAACGAGGTCTTGGTATTTGATCTGGGTTGGCTACGAGCTTATACGCACTAACCATCTATGCGGGAGTAGTTATGGGTACCCGGCGTCGTGGTATCACCGGCACTTCAGACGTCGGACGAGCGGCGCTGCCGGATTGGACCGGAACGCTGATGGGCTAGGTCTGCTTCGGCCACAGACGCATAACGTGCAGGTGTGCTGCTCGAGGCGATGGGCCTGCCCTGCGCGCTTAGGTTTAGACCGGCGTGTTGGCCTCTCTGTTGTGCCTAGGTGGGGCTGCGACGTGTTGATCTTCCGCGGCGGGCACGACCCAGAAAGTGTGTCCGCCAAATGGGATCAAGCGTCTTTGGGTAAGATGGTGCACCCTGCAGGAAGTTAATCTATTCGATAGCCGTGATCTTCGATAACAGGACGACTTGGAGTTGTACCTTGAGCTTATGACAACTAGAACCGGATACTTGATAAAACACACCCTTTCAAGTGCGGATATAACCGTGGTCGCTCTCGCTCGGGGATATGAGCAGGGGATCGCCGGGTAGGATTATTGCTATGTGATGTTACTTGGAGGACTTCAGTTTGTCCCCTCCTACCTGTTGTAAGGCAGGTGTCCAGAAGCGTAGTCTTCGTTAAGACTAGCTATCCCCTCTTATTCGGCATTCTGCAGCTCACCCACCGATATGGCCCTTTACCCATATATCCATGCATATGTAGTGTAGCTCCTTGCTTGCAGTACTTTGGATGAGTACTCACGGTTGCCTTGTTCCCCTTTTCCCTATCTCTACTCGATTGCTGCAACTGACGATGGAGCCGGAGCGACGCCACCGCCTCGGCGACTACTACTACTGGAGGTGCCTACTACTACGTGCAGCCGCTGACGATGACCAGGAGTAACTTAGGAGGATCCCAGGCAGGAGGCCCGCTCCTCTTTCGATCTGTATCCCAGTTTGTGCTAGCCTTCTTAAGGCAAACTTGTTTAACTTATGTCGTACTCAGATATTGTTGCTTCCGCGACTCGTCTATGATCGAGCACTTGTATTCGAGCCCTCGAGGCCCTCGGCTTGTATTATGATGCTTGTATGACTTATTTTATTTGTAGAGTTGTGTTGTGATATCTTCCGTGAGTCCTTGATCTTGATCGTACACATTTGCGTGCCTGATTAGTGTACGATTGAATCGAGGGCGTCACAAGTTGGTATCAGAGCCGACTGCCTGTAGGAATCCCCTTTCCACACTCCTTGGCCGAAGTCGAGTCTAGACATTGCAAAAACTTTTACTAACTTGGCTGTGTGCCTTACGGGCCCACGTCGCCATCGGGTGGTACTAGGATCTTTTACTCCTCGACCTTTACTCTGGGACTCTGAACTCTCTTCTACTCGGGTTAAAACGATTTTACTAACTATCACTAGGATCCCGTGACCGCATTCGCCCCAAAGTTGGATATAGCCCTAGTTGTTTTTGGAATTGTATTTGAGCAATATCCACACTGTCTTTTGACTCCTTTGAAACGTCTTTGTTTTCAGATGGAACCCACGAGGCAGGTCGTGCGCCACACGACGGCCATTGGTGCCTCGGGATCACCGCGGTGCTAGCCGAGATGATGACCTATCTGGGTTATCGCGGCACCCCGAGTACACCGCCTATGAGGAGTACCAGACTACAACCAGAGCAATGCCGCGCCATCGCCCACCTCTACTCTCGGAGTACGAGTCCACTCATCAGGCTGCACACCGCACATGGTGTTGGAGTGACTATCGATATGGCAGTCCACGATGCTGCTTATGCTGCTCGACACGCCTTCGTGCGAGTATCGAGAGTTGGACACCTCCCCTTCGTGCACATTGCTATCGCGTCGATGTTGGTGAGGAGGGTTACTACACCGCTGCCTACACCATCGTTACCAGAGAGCCCTTCCACCATCGAACTTTGTTCTCGCATGCCGATGGGCTGGATCGAGCTAACCGAGCTCTTCGCCACGAGTTGTACATCACCCGTCGGCACCTCTACCGTGCTCGACGCTGATGCACCCTTTGTCCGATCCGGAGAGCTGCCGCGTTCTGCGATCTACCCAGCCAGACTGTGATGCCCCAGGTGTCGGTTGGCGGACGTGGGAGGCTACTCTCCGCGACTTGGCCCTTTTCTACCACCGGGCGCCGGATTCAGCACCGGAGTATCCGCGACCCCTGTGTCACCGACGTGGAGGACTATCCGCTGCCGCACTATCGACTTTCAGCTACAGCTACCTCCGCAGATCTGCGTGGGACCGATGTAGACTTGCTTGTTAGTGTTTGATGTATTCGCCATGAGCTCTGCGTGCCGCCTATGATGTAGTAGTCTATGTACTGGACTCTATGTATCAAACTCTATGCATGATTCCTTTTGTAAGATATGCCAACTACTATGTAGTTCCCATCATGCTGCTTTCATTATGCATGTTTCATCATGAATGATTCATGTCTCTTGCTTAATTTCTCAAATGTTGAACTACCCCTGTTATATAATAGCAGGATGGTTAGGCCAGCAGTCGTGGTCGTGGTGCCAACTTCCCACCACCGCCGAGTACATGGCTGGAATGATCCAACAGCTTGAGATGAATAGCGATTCATGGAAAACATGATGGCTCAGCCTCGCCCCAATATGAACCAGCACCCAAACGGAACAACTCGCAGGATTTCATAC
The DNA here is from genome assembly GCA_021605205.1 of Aegilops longissima. Lineage (NCBI taxonomy): Eukaryota > Viridiplantae > Streptophyta > Magnoliopsida > Poales > Poaceae > Aegilops > Aegilops longissima. The sequence goes on along the minus strand of CM038680.1, from coordinate 185,608,853 downwards.
GCTGAACCCCAGCGTGTACCGCAGCTCAACCCAGCCATCGGATGTCGATGATCGGCTCCGTGACATCACCTATGAGATGGAGTCTGCTGATGTAGCCCTGCCACTATGTCACCTTTGCTTCCTTCTTCTGAAGGGACCCGCAGCTCAATGGTGGGACAGCCACCGGCGTACTCTGCCAGCTGGAACACTCATCACCGCCGACTTCCAGGCTGCCTTCATGCCCGCTTCATCCCTCAAGGGTCATGGACCGAAGAAGCGTGAATTCGCAACCTCACCCAAGGCAACAAGATTGAAGCCTATCACGAGAGTTCTGGACTTGTCTCGCTATCTTTGAAGAGGACATTGCAACCGATGCACGCAGACAGAGAAGTTCCGTGACGGTCTTCAAGTCGACATCAAGCTCGCACTTCTAGTGCACGACTTTGCTGATTTCGCCACCTTGGTGAACAAAGCTATCAATGTCGAAACTGGTCTGCAGGAATACCAGAGCTCTAACAGCGCAACCGTGACACGGGCTCATCTTGAGCCCGTCCTCGCAGGCGCAAGATATGGATTCCCAACAAGATGTACCAGCCGAATGCACCTGCTCCAAGGCAGAACTATGCTGCACCTTGTCTGCCTACAACTAAGCAGCCAAAGCTTCCAGCTCCACCACCCCAAGCTCCTGTTCCCACCCCCAATAATGGTTTGTGCTTCAGGTGCGGACAACCAGAGAACCAGAATCAACTGGCCCTTCCAGCAGCTGGCCGTGGAAACACCGAACCGCAACAACACCGGCAAGTCTTATGGGCAAGCTCAGGGCCAACCACGTTGATCCGAACGAAGCTCAAGACCAGCCTGCCATTGTGATGGGTACACTCCTCGTAAATTCAGTACTGCATCTGTTTTATTCGATTCAGAGCATCGCATTCATTCATGCCTCAAGACTTTGCATACAAGCACGACGTTAAGTGTGAAGAGATGAACTCTTCGGTAGTGGTAAAACCCCATTGGGACAATGTCAAACCTCCATGGTTGGCGCCGACGTCCCGTAGAAATCGAAGGGCTGGAATTCTATGCCTCCCCATTATCCTCAAGACGCCTAACATCGACCTCATTTTGGGGATGGATTGGTTGAAAGCGCATACGGGCGTCAATCGTTTGCGCCACTAAGACCGCCCATCTGCTACACCCTTCGATGAAATAGTGGCTACAATGCTCGTTGCGGTTCAAGATGCCGAGGCAAGGCTCTATGCATTGAATGCATTGAACGCCGCACCCTCGAGGGAATTGAAAACATTCACGTCGTTTGCGATTTCCAAGACGTCTTTCTGAAGAACTTCCAGGGATTCCCCCTGCTAGAGCTGTCGAATTCGTCATCGAATTGAAACCAGGCACCACTCCTATAGCCAAGCGACCCTACAAGATGCCGCCGCATGAACTCCTTGAACTAAAGGAGGAAATCGATAAATCTCTTCAAAGCGGCTTCATTCGCCCAAGTTGCTCACCTTGGGGAGCACCTTCTCTCTTTGTCAAGAAGAGGGATGGGACAAACCGATTGGTCCAAGACTACCGTCCTATAAATCAAGCTACCATTCAGAATAAGTATCCTCTTCCTCGGATCAATGATCTTTATGATCAATTGGCTGGTTCGTCAGTGTTCTCGAAACTCGACTTGAGGTTGGGTTACCACCAGATCCGTGTTCGTGAGGAGGATATCCCCAAGACCGCATTCGTGACTCGTTATGGTTCATACGAGTACACCGTCATGTCTTTCGGCTTAACCAATGCTCCAGCCACCTTCTCTCGCCTGATGAACTATATATTCATGGATTACCTCGACAAGTTCGTCGTGGTTTATCTGGATGATACCCTGATCTTTTCCAAGAATGAAGAAGAACATGCTGAACATCTTCGTCTTGTGCTGGAAAAGCTACGAGAGCATCAACTCTATGCCAAGTTCTCCAAATGTGAATTCTGGCTTCCCGAAGTAACCTATCTCGGGCATGTCATCTCTAAGGATGGTATTGCCGTCAACCCTGAAAGAGTTCAGGCTATTCTCGATTGGACTCCTCCGAAGAACGTTAAGCAAGTCAGAAGTTTTCTCGGTCTCGCCAGCTATTGCCGTCGATTCGTCGAGAACTTCTCCAAGATTGCCGAGCCTCGACTAACTTTGTTGCATAAGGCGCCAAATTCCAATGGACGGATAAATGTCGGGAAAGTTTCCGAGCACTCAAAGACAAGTTGACTTCTGCCCGATGCTAGCTCCTCCCGATACTAAGAAGGACTTCGTCATTTATCGCGACGCTTCCGTCAAGGATTAGGCGGTGTCCTAATGCAAGAGCGCAAAGTAGTTGCTTATGCCTCTCGACAGATTCGCCCTCACGAGGAGAACTACCCAGTTCATGACCTCGAACTTGCTGCCGTCATTCATGCACTAAAGCGAAGGGCGACATTACCTTCTCGTGTCGTTATAGATCTTCACCGACCACCAAAGTCTGAAGTATCGGTTTACTCAGCCAGACCTGAACCTCCGTCGGCCAGAGATGGATGGAGACTGCTGAACTTTGATTTGGGTATTTCCTATACGCCGAGCAAGGCTAATGTAATGGCTGATGCCTTGAGCCGCAAATCTTCTGCAACCACCTTCAGGTCCACAAAGTTCAGCCCTCACTTGTTGAAGAATTCAGAAAGCTGAACCTCCATATTGTTCCTCCGGTGCACTCGCTCCCCCTCCTCCGGAGTTCCGCAAGATGAATCTCCGTGTTGTTCCCCAGGTTCCTCTATACCACGGCTGTTGAACCCGATCTCGTGGGCACCATAAAGACAATGCAGGATTTGACTCAAGTCTACAAGCTTAAACAAGACATCAAGAAAGGAAATCCTCATCCTTCACTATTGCCGATGATGGCGCCTTGTACTTCAAAGGCCGCCTAGTGGTGCCGTGTAAGAAGGAAAACCTGAATATGACTCGAAGGTTATGAAAGAAGCTCATGATACGCCTCTATGTATCCATCCCGGTAGTACAAAGATGTATCAAGACATTCGCCGAGATTCCGTGGTCTAATATGAAGCAAGACATTGCTCGCTATGTTGCTTTGAGTGTGACGTTTGCCGTCGATAAAAGCGTAACATCAACGGCCCGCTTTGGAACTCGCAACCTATCTCTATCCCTGAATGGAAATGGGACCATGTTGAAATGGACTTCGCCCTTTGGATTTCCCAAATCGCGAGAAAGGTAATGATGCTATTCTTGTCGTCATTGACCGGCTTTCTAAAGTTGCTCATTTTCCGGCGGTCAAAGAAACGATCATCGCTAGTCAGCTTGCAACGCTCTATATGTCGAGAATTGTTTCACTTCACGGTATTCCACTTTGGTTATCGATTCGGACCGTGGCAGCTTATTCACTTCAAGATTCGGGCAAGTTTTCAAGAAGCTATGGGGACTCATTTATCTTTCGATCTGCATTTCATCCGCAGTCCCAAGGGCAAGTTGAACGTGTCAACCAAATTCTCAAGACATGCTTCGAGCTTGTGTCATTCCTTGACAAGAAATGGGAGGAATCTCTCCGTATGCTGAGTTCTCTTATAATAATAGCTATCAAGCTAGTCTCAAGATGGCCCCTTCGGTGTTATATGGACGAAAGTGCCGAACCCTCCGAACTGGTCGAAATCGGGAACGCCCACTCTTGGTCCGGATATTATCCAACATGCCAAGAACAAGTCCGCATTATTCGCGAGAATCTCAAGACTGCTCGGTCGCGTCAAAAGAGTAATTATGACCGTCATCACAAGGACATGGTCTATCAACTTTGGCGAAAAGGCCTATCTTCGCGTTACACCAATGAAGGGTGCTCACCGCCGGGATCAAGGGCAAACTAGCTCCTCGCTATATTGGCCCTTTCACTATTCTCGAAAGGCGTGGAAAAGTGGCTTATCAATCGGAGCTTCCGTCGAACCTTTCTCGTGTTCACGATGTGTTCCACGTGTCACAACTCCGACGCTGCTTCAAGGACCCAATCCGAGCGGTGGACCATGAAGTGCTCGAATTGCAACAGACCTCTCCTATAAAGAGCATCCGGGCGCATTCTCGACCAGGCTGAACGCCGCACACGTCAGAAGGCGATCAAGTTCCTCAAAGTCCAGTGGTCGAATCACTCTGAAGACGAAGCCACCTGGGAACGCGAGGATCGTCTTCGAGATGAATATCCCGCACTCTTTCCTTCTACCTCCTAAATCTCGGGACGAGATTTCTTGTAGTGGAGGAGATTTGTAACACCCGGATGATTAAGGAACAGTAAACACCCCGGTTACTGTGGCTAACCTCCCGTTTCTTCGAACCCGGCCTACAAATAAATTCAAAACAAAGATAAAAGGTTTCAAAAACTAAAAGTAAAATGTTCGGGGGTTGTCTAAAATAGCAAACCTAATTATGGTGGGGTGCACTAAATTTTGTAAAATGTTTTGACAATTTAAATAAGCTAAAAACAGAAAAGGAGAAAATAAGAAAAGAAAAGGAAAATGAAAAGAGAGAGGGAACCCCCCCTGGCCCATCTGGGCCAGCCCTCCTCCCCAGCCCAGCCCCCAAATCCCCCACTGGCCCCTCACCCCCGGCCCAGCCCCTCCCCAGGCCGGCCCAACCCGGCCGGCCACTTAGCCCTCCCATGGCCGGAAACCCTAGCCGCCCACCCACTCCCCCCCTTCGCCTCCCGATCCCTTTCCTCTCCCCGCCGATCCAGATCGGGCGAGACCCTTGCGCCCCAGCTGGCGGCCCCCGCCCCAAACCGCGGGCGCCCTCCATCCTCCTCCTATCCGCCGTCCGGGCGCCACCACCTGTCACCTCCTTCACGCTGGCGCTCACCGGGTCGACCCCGACCTCCCCGCCTCCTGACGCCTCCCGACCGGAGCTCGCCGCCACCTCACCGGGCTCCTTCCCTCGGCCTCGTCCTCATCGGCCTCCCCAACCCTCCCGAGCCCACCGCTAGTCCCCACGATCGCCGGTGAGGCCCCAGTCTCTCTCTTCCTCGGTCCTCGTATGCACGCTGCCACCACCACCACCACGGTTGGCATCGCCGTCGGCCACCACGAGCCCCGCCCCTCGCCTGTCTTGCTCCCCACGGCGCCCAGACACAGCTGCAGCGCTCCTCCTCATTGGGCGTGTCCACCCCAGCCCAAGCCCACTGTCATGTGGCGCCACCCCCTCGCCTCCGTCCATGTGGCCCCGGCTGTCAAGGCAAGGCTGGCCCCCATCGTCGGTGCCCGGCCTCGTCCCCACCTCAAGCGGCGAGGCCCTTCTGGTGCGCTTGCGCCAGCCAGCCACGCCGTTCGGGCGAGCGCCCGCACCCATGCCCGCAACCCCCTCTGGGCCACAGACACCTGGGGCCCACGCCCCAGAACAAAAAAAAGGGATTAAAGGAAAAATAAATAATTAAAATAATAATTAAAATGTTAATTAATTAATTAATTAATTAGAGAATTAATTAACTTAATTAAACCTGATTAATTAAACTTAATCACTAATTAAACCTAATTAACTAAGGTTAATTAAATTTGATTAGGTTAATTAGATAATGAGAGAATGACATGCGGGACCCACTGTCAGGTTGACTCACCAACCTCGTTGATCTTGACGTCGGCATGACATCATGCCGACGTCATAAATACATTTTGAATTAATTAAATAATTAACTAAATTCCGAAATTAATAAAATCTTTTAAAATCATATCTTTTAATCCAGAACTGGATTAAAATATTTTCAACATGAAAGTTACTCGAACAGCGAGACAAATCCGGATCGCAGTCCGTTCGTCCACCACACACCCCTAACCTATCGAACCTGCAACTTTTCCCCGCACCTCTCGCTCTGAAAACCCTAAACACCGAATACTTTCCTGGATGTTTACCCCCTAACCAGTACTTCTCATACCACGTTAGGGCACGCCTAGCATCGCTTCTTAGCATGTCATGCATCGATATGCATCTGTTTACTTTGTATTCATTGTTTCTTCCCCTCTTCTCTCCGGTAGACTACGAGACCGACGCACTGCTGGCGCCGGTTCGACTACGGTGTTGACGACCCTCTCTCTTGCCGAGCAACCAGCAAGCCCCCTTGATCACCGGATATCGCCTACTCTTATCTACACTGCTTGCATTAGAGTAGCATAGCATGTTACTGTTTTCGATATACTCCTATACTTCTGCATAGCCTTTGTCCTTGTAACTTCATTGTTACCTTACCGCAATCCTATATGCTTAGTATAGGATGCTAGTACTTTCATCTGTGGCCCTCTTGTCTTGTCCGTCTGCCGTGCTATATATATTGGGCCGTGATCACTCGGGAGTTGATCACGGTATATACTATATACTTATACAGGATACATGTGAGACTAAAGTCGGTCGGTGATGGAGCACCCGTGAGTGGATCTTGAGGCGGAGCGGCAGGCGAGTTGAGACCGCCTAGGAGAGAGGTGGGCCTGGCCTGTTCGGCGTTCATGTTACTTAACACGCTTAACGAGGTCTTGGTATTTGATCTGGGTTGGCTACGAGCTTATACGCACTAACCATCTACGCTGGAGTAGTTATGGGTATCCGGCGTCGTGGTATCACCGAAATACTTCAGACGTCGTGACGAGCGGCGCGCCGGATTGGACTGGACGCTGATGGGCTAGGTCTGCTTCGTCACAGACGCAACGTGCAGTGTGTGCTCGAGGCGATGGGCCCGCACTTGCGCTTAGGTTTAGACCGGCGTGTTGGCCTCTCACAGTGCCTAGGTGGGGCTGCGGCGTGTTGATCTTCCGCGCCGGGCATGACCCAGAAAGCGTGTCCGCCAAATGGGATCAAGCGTCTTTGGGTAAGATGGTGCACCCTGCAGGGAAGTTAATCTATTCGGATAGCCGTGATCTTGATAACAGGACGACTTGGAGTTGTACCTTGAGCTTATGACAACTAGAACCGGATACTTGATAAAACACACCCTTTCAAGTGCGGATACAACCGGTGGTCGCTCTCGCTCGGGGATATGAGCAGGGATCGCGGTAGGATTATTGCTATGTGATGTTACTTGGAGGACTTCGGTTTGTCCCTCCTACCTGTTGTAAGGCAGGTGTCCGGAAGCGTAGTCTTCGTTAAGACTAGCTATCCCCCTCTTATTCTGGCATTCTGCAGTTCAGTCCACTGATATGGCCCTTGTTGGGGAACGTTGCAGAAAATTAAAATTTTCCTACGGTTTCACCAAGATCTATCTATGAGTTCATCTAAGCAACGAGTTACGAGAGAGTTTGCATCTACATACCACTTGTAGATCGAGTGCGGGCGTTCGAGGGAGTGGTGATGATGAAGACGTTCCCAACGTGATTCCGATCACCGATGACCAAAGTGCTTTGAAAGGACAGCACCTCCGTGTTCAACACACGCGTGCGGGACGATGGCGTCTCCTCCGTCTTGATCCAGCAAGGATGAAGGAGAGGTTGAGGAAGACAACTCCAATGGCAGCACGACGGCGTGGTGCGGTTGGTACTGGCAGCTTCTCCGGAGGCTTCGCCAAGCTCACGTGGAGAAAGAGAGGTGTTGGGAGGGAGGGCTGCGCCTTCAATGGTGTTGGCAGCCCTCCCCCCACCCCTCTATTTATAGGAGGAGAGGGCAAGGGGGCCGGCCATCTAGGGGAAACCCTAGATGGGGGCGGCGGCCCAAGGGGAGGAGGGGAGGGTGGCTTGCCCCCAAGCTGAGGCGCGCCCCCTTTAGGGTTTCCTCTCCCCATGCCCTAGCCGCATGGGCCTAAGGGGGGAGGTGCGCCCAGCCCACCAGGGGCTGGCTCCCTCTCCACTTAGCCCATGTGGCCCCCGAGGGGTGGCCCCTCCGGTGGACCTCCGGAACCCTCCTGTGGCCCCAGTACATTACCCAGTATACCCCAAACTTTCCGAGTCCGCTTAACCACTTTCCATATATAAATCTTTACCTCCGGACCATTCCGAACTCCTCGTGACGTCCGAGATCTCATCCGGACTCAACAACATTCGGTAATCACATACTTGTCTTCCTAATAACCCTAGCGTCACCGAACCTTAAGTGTAGACCCTACGGGTTCGGGAGACATCGAACATGACCGAGACTACCTCAAGTCAATAACCAACAGCGGGATCTGGATACCCATGTTGGCTCCCACATGCTCCTCGATGTTGTCATCGGATGAACCACGATGTCAAGGGTTCAAGCAACCCGTATTCTATTCCCTTTGTCGACGGTATGTTACTTGCCCGAGACTCGATCGTCGGTATCCCAATACCTCGTTTAGTCTCGTTACATCGCAAGTCACTTTACTCATACAAGCAATGCATGATCCCGTGACTGGACACTTGATCACTTTGAGCTCATTATGATGATGCATTACCGAGTGGGCCCAAGATACCTCTCCGTGTACGGAGTGACAAATCCCAGCCTCGATCCGTGTCAACCCAATGGTCACTTTCGGAGATACCAGTAGTGCACCTTTATAGTCACCCGATTCGTTGTGACGTTTGATACACCCAAAGCACTCCTACGGTATCCGGGAATTGCACGATCTCATGGTCTAAGGAAGAGATACTTGACATTGGAAAAGCTCTAGCAAAACGAACTACACGATCTTGTGCTATGCTTAGGATTGGGTCTTGTCCATCACGTCATTCTCCTAATGACGTGATCCCGTTGTCAATGACATCCGATGTCCATAGTCAGGAAACCATGACTATCTGTTGACCAACGAGCTAGTCAACTAGAGGCTCACTAGGGACGTATTGTAGTCTATGTATTCACACGTGTATTATGATTTCCGGATAATACAGTTATAGCATGAACAAAAGACAATTATCATGAACAAGGAAATATAATAATAATGCTTTTATTATTGCCTCTAGGGCATATTTCCAACAGTTTACCCATATATCCATGCATATGTAGTGTAGCTCCTTGCTTGCGAGTACTTTGGATGAGTACTCACGGTTGCCTTGTTCCCCCTTTTTCCCCTATCTCTACTCGATTGCTGCAACCAGACGATGGAGCCCAGGAGCCAGACGCCACCGCCTCGGCGACTACTACTGGAGGTGCCTACTACTACGCAGCAGCCAGCGACGACGACCAGAGTAACTTAGGAGGATCCTGCAGGAGGCCCGCTCCTCTTCGATCAGATCCCAGTTTGTGCTAGCCTTCTTAAGGCAAACTTGTTTAACTTATGTCTGTACTCAGATATTGTTGCTTCCGCTGACTCGTCTATGATCGAGCACTTGTATTCGAGCCCTCGAGGCCCCTGGCTTGTATTATGATGCTTGTATGACTTATTTTATTTGTAGAGTTGTGTTGTGATACCTTCCCGTGAGTCCTTGATCTTGATCGTACACATTTGTGTGCCTGATTAGTGTACGATTGAATCGAGGGCGTCACACACACGGTGTCACCAGTGGCTATCGCCTGCCTGCTGGAGAGCAGCGAGCCCTGCCTTGCAAAGCCCGCACCTTGCGCAGGCGAGCACGACAGCGCCTCCTCCAACGCAGCATCAGAGCGCACGGACGGCGGGAACCGCGGTAGGACCCAGCCGTCCTGTTGCACATGACCATATATTAAAAAAAGTGCGAGGAAGAGGAAAGTGCGAGGAAGAGGAAGAATCGAGACGAGAGGACGAGAGGATAAGATTTCAGCGGTGGGGAACCAGGGGATAAGGCGTGTGCGCTGCCGTACCCAAGCGGTGGGGCGGCTGGGCCATAGTCGGCTTCCTACGAGGTTAGTCAGGCCCAAGTAGCTGGCCCGTGGTAACACATCCAAGTGTACGGTTTATCTAAAAAAAACATCTCTTCTAAAAAAACATCCAAATATATGGGGTTTGCTTAAAAAATTCTAAATGTACGGAGTCAATTCAAATTACGTGGTTGGATTGCTAGAGTACTAAAAAAATTATCATATATTAAAAAAAATTACGTGGTGTGGTCCTTGTCAAAAAAAATTGCACATGACCATGCAGTTTGATTATTAAAAAATAAAAAGTTATCAGTAGATCAAAATTTAACAACTTAATTTTATATTTCAGAGTAAATAATAATGGTATGAGTAATAAAACATTAATTCAATCATATATTGTATACATATAATTTGCCGGTCGTGCAATGATTCGATTCTTTATTCGGAAAAAGTATTAACATTGACAAATGTCAATAATTTCTTAAGGTTTTTTATGGGATTTCTCAAGGGTTTTCAATTGTACACATCCATCGATCAAAAGGATGTAGCTTTTAAAATAATATCAAAGTGATTTTGTTAGCCGAAGAAAACGGTTACACAATATTAAAGGCTGTGAATTTTGATGGTATGCACTATGATTACCTATGTGCTATTTATTATTATTTTGAATAAAGATCTATGGAAAAACACACTACTCATTTCCATCAGTATTTGTGTTGCTCGTGTGCATTGTCTTGGACACCATGACCTATGAGGGCGGAAAGGAGGTTAAGAGGTGACATAGGTGGGCATCGTGTTAGAAAAAATGGTGTGGACCTATGAAGGTCTTGAGCCATACTTTTTGGAGTACACACATGCAATTTTTTTTTTCTCCCGTTGCAACGCACGGGCATTTTTTGCTAGTAAATAATAAAAACCTAACCAAGAAGCGAGGTTTTTGTTCCCGCGCGCCCGAGCAGGCCGAGCTCGCGTCACCCCTATCGAGGGTTCCTGGTTCCCTCATGAGCGCGCTTAAAGCGGCTATGGTTTAACGTGAGATATAGATGCGCCAGCGGTCGCGGCTATACGTTGCTTAAAGCGACCCTCATGAGCGCGCTGAATGGGCTGGTCCAGCGCGGGACGACCGCTGCTCACCGGCACACTTTTTTTCTTTTATTAATTTTACTAATATTTTAGAAATATGAATTTTGTTACTTAAATTTATGAAAATAACATCCACGTACGTGTTTAAAAATGAAAAGCATTAGAAAATGTTCGTGAAATTTAAAAATATATTCATATAATGTAAAAAATGTATACATAATTAAAAGATGTTTCATACTATTCAAAACATGTATTCACATGTTCAAAAAATGTATTGTGTCATTAAAAATACAATGGAAAAAATATTCTCATAGTATAAAAAAAATGTTAAGTACCAGTAAAAAATGTACTTGCTGTTTTAAACAAATATCCACGCGTTTCTGAAAAGTGGTCGTGCCATTTAAAAAAATATGTATATAATGTTTAAAAATGACTGCTTAGGTTAAATAAAATGTTTCATGACATTACAAAATGTTCAAGGTGTATTTTAAGAAATGTCTGACATGTATTGAAAAAATGTCAACAAAGTATTTGAAAAATGTGCAACGTGTATCAAAAGAATATTCCACACGTATATTAAAATGTACAATGTGTACTGAAAAAAGTAGACATGAGTTGGAAAAAATGGAAGAAAAAACCAAATAAAACCTATGAAAAGACGCAGAAAAACCAAAGCCAGCGAAGAAACGAATAAAAACTGATGAAAAGACATAGAGAAAAAAGAAAAATAAAACTCGAGCTAGATGCGCTACAATAGTGGCCAGCCCCTTCCCTCATGCCGAGAGGCGAGACCGAGTTACATCTCGCAATGGGTGAGGAAAAGACCTTCGTAGCACATGAGCACCTCAGCGAGCCATGTGGTGTGTCCCATTGCCCCGACATGTGCTGCGCATTGGTGCCTCTCCATCTCGGACGATTTTTTTGTGTGTTTTTTTGGGTTTATTTTTTTGTTCTTATGAGGGTTTTCCTGATTTTTTTGTTTTTTATTTTTGCTATTTTCTGGTTTCTTCTGTCTATTATTTTTGATTTTGGTCTGTCGGGAACGTGGACCATAGTTGTGCTTCTTCATGATGCATGAAAGCAAAATTATGTTTCCACAAAAAGTGAAGCACAACCTCGTGAAAAGCACGAATGTGCTTCCCCAAAACTGAAGCACGATTCGGATAATTTTGAAGCACGGTTAGTACAGATTTGGAGCACATATTTTACCCAAAAATAGTTCGTTCAAAACCATGGATCTTGTTTTGGAAATCTTGACGTGAGGAACGCAACCGTAAAAATAGTTCGTAATTTGGACGCACGTTTTGAGAGATAAATCATTTCGAAAAATCAAATCTACAACAAATAAAAAATAAACCCACCCATTTCTCCCCGCATGTGGGGAGCGATCCCACCAAAACTTCCTAATTGCGAGAAGTGACGCACATGTGGAATCAAGGTGGAGGTCGCGTGCTCCAATCTTAAAGTCGAATGAACCAGCCCAGAGTGAGAGAGGGGTGTGCGCCGGTTTGCCATGGCCTATAACCGTGCTTGAAGCACTAAATAGGTAATGTCTGGGCCCCACTCCTCCTAGGAGGATGTAGGGCGTGTTTGGATCATATGCCCTGGCCAGAAAGTACCTGGCCTGGAGCGTGCCTGACAATTGCCTGAAGTGTGTTTGGTTGCTACCCTGAAGAAACGCATGCGTGCCTGGCCTGATTCATCTGTACTGTAATTAGCCTGGATGGTTTACCAGGCATGTGGCTTCCTGGTCCAGGCCATCTATCTTGACGCCTGGTGGGTGCCTGGCTCTTGATTAGTAATTTAATATTTGGATGAGATGGTGGGCTCCACACTAGTACAACCTTTTGCCATATAAAACTATCTCTAATACTTTACCAGGCAAGGCCACCAACCAAACAATACTCTCCCAGGCTAGCATGGCCAGGCACAAAATTCAGACTTTTCAGACACATTCCAGGCACCAAAAATCTCCAGGCACATTGCCCAGGACACAAACCAAACTGGCCCGTAGACGGTTGTTTGTTTGTTGGCTGGCGGTGGGCTTCGCCCCTATATATCCCCGCCCAGCAAATAGTAGCCCTCTTTTTGTTAATTTTTTGAATTCACAAAAAAGGGTTTTCCCCCGCTTTATATTATAGAGCATAACGCCAAGCATCCAACAACAACGGGTAACAGAGTGAAAGTACAAAAAGTAAATAACGAATGTCCGGCTGGGGGCACAGCCAAAACAAGCCCCAACTACAGGAAATGAAGCTCTAGTCCGGATCCGGTGGCGGTGGTGGAGACGGCGGGGACATCTCGGCGGCCGAAGAACGAAGGGCGGCGACGATGGAGTCGATGTAGTCACGATCCCGCCGCTTGCTAAGCGGTCACCAGGCTGTAGGAATCCATACATTTTAAACACGGCGTCAGTGACACGGCAAGGGATGACGTGCTCGATCACTAATTTATTGCGACAATTCCAAAGGGTCCACGTGAGGGTGCCTACTGCGACCCAAAGGGACGGCCTACGGATAGGTTGGGAATCTAAGACCTCCCTAAATAGGTCAGGGAGGTTATCATGGCACCAAGAGCCACCCACAACGTCCCGGAAGCAACTCGATAGGAATCGCGCCGCCGGGCAGCGAAAGAGATATTATTAGAGTCTTCGGGGACGTCACATAGTGGGCATTGGCCATCACCCGGGCCATGCCGCTTCTGGACCTCCGTACCCGAGGGCAGACGACCACGAACCCGTTGCCACATGAAGATGCGTATTTATGGTAGTCTTTTATCATGCCAATTAACATGATTTTTACACCATATCCTTTGGATCTTTCCTGGTGCCTCAAAATACCTCCATAGACGAAATCCTGGTGAAATCAGATAAAAGGGCGCCAACAAGGTAAAAATCTAACACAAAGGCGCAAAGGAAAAGGGTATGAAATGACCCAAAAAATGGACTCATCACTTCGCCCGGCGGCGCCTTTCGGAGGCGGTGCCTTTCGGAGGCGGTGGGGGAAGGGGGAGGGAGTTCGACGGGGGCTAGGAGGAAAGGAAAATATATCATGTTATCCTGTTCACAAATGAGATGTCAATTTGTGCAGAATCGAGTAGTTTACTTAGTAGCAACAGAGTCAAACCAATCAATTCCCACCATTTCAAACTCTTGATTTTGAAGCTAAACTGCATCCAAATCAAACATAATAATTTCATAGTGATCTTTTGTAGCATTCTGGCGAGTCCTGCTTCCTAGTACTATTGGCTATAGACTTTTAGAACGAACAACACATCCTTTTATATATAATATCCTGCACTAACTTGAAATCAAAATGCATCAACATTTGCCATTTTTGTGGTTATGTACAGCTCCATTCAAACGAAAACTTTATGAATGGAATTCACTTTGTGTTGGCATGGCCTGCTTCCTTGGTCAAGGGCTCAAGTGCCTTGTCTTCCTGTCTGGATTTCTTCGCCTTGTGTCAGGAAGAGTTGCAAACTAGAATAACTCATGAAAGGATGGGGCAGCAGATCACTTTGTGCTCCTGTGACCTGCTGAAGCCATGAGTGTTGCTACAGCGGCGATAAACATGAGCAGCATGAACACGAGCAGAGTATACGTTTTCTTCGACGACTTTCGGTACTCCCCGAATAGCAGGATACCCCAAAATGTGCTCACAAGTGGCAATGCCTGATGAACAGCAATGCTGAAACAGTTAGAATCAAAGGTGCAGAAAAGTTTCCTCTTTTCTCTGAAGGCTAAGCATTAATTGGACAAACCTGAACAGCATCAGCAGCTGCATAACCAGCAGCCTGACCACCCATGAATTGGAAGCCATTTCCGAAACCGCAAAGGAAGCCGGCAAGAAGAGCCCATTGCCTGCCTTCCCAGTCATTCAGATAGGCCTTGAAGGATGACTTGGGCACGCCCGCCATTGGACGGTAGAGGAACAAGATGTTCAACCCGATACCGACGACAAAACACGAAATGGAGAAGTAGAAGAAGGCGGTGTAGACCACCAAATGCGGGACACCATCTTTCAGGGTGTGCCACTGGTCATTGGTAGCCAAGTTGATCGCCGGGGAGAAGAGAGAGAAGCAGACGCCAGAAAAGAAAACTATCCCAAGCCCTATAAAGGTGCTTGATCCAAATACCTAGAAAAGTAAGAAGTTTTACCAGATCAGTTCAGTGGTCTTACAGTTCAGAAAAAGTTTAGTGGTGACAATTATGCTTCTCTGTTTTGAGCACAAGGTTCAGGACAAAGATCAAATACTATCTGAATTATTCTACAGTGATGATTGTATGACGGAATTACAGTTACCTTAATTGAACGGCGCTCTTCGAGCTCAATTAGGTATTCTGCAGTTCCAGCTTCGGCTTTGGTGTCACACTCTGCAGAAGCTCCATTCTCCATGTCATTCGGAGCATCTGAAATAGACAAAGTTAAGATTAAAATCTGTAACTGCAACATCAACAGTGCCAGTAGTTCATACAATTATGCACCATATTTTATACCTTTGTCTATAACTTGTTTGCCTCTCTCCGTACCTCCATC
This sequence comes from Aegilops longissima, assembly GCA_021605205.1. Taxonomy (NCBI): domain Eukaryota; kingdom Viridiplantae; phylum Streptophyta; class Magnoliopsida; order Poales; family Poaceae; genus Aegilops; species Aegilops longissima. Next base: position 185,593,547 of record CM038680.1, on the reverse strand, counting down.
CGTCCTGTAAAAGTACGCATTATGATGATTAGAGCAAGGAATATAAGATGAAGATGGACCCCAAAAGCACCTAACGTAGGCAAGTTAAAAAGTGGTTAAGATGTTTCAGTTACTCGGCACTGCAAAAACTGTGCAAGAAAGTGGGAAGAGTTTACCCAAGTTTGTAGGTATTTGTGGATTCACTGAGTTTCTTTTCATTGTCAGCCGCATTGGAAGCATGAACAGCAGAGCCAAGGATGACTGCAACAAGGAAGCATGCCACTCCAGTGAAAAGAATCTCTGCCCTGTTGATGCGGTTGTCCAGGAAGTAATTTAGTGTCGTGCCTGAAAATACAACATGCAACTTGATGGAATAAATATCCAAGAAAGAAAAAGGCGGCCCATAATTTGCCAGATTCTTCGATTAGGACACATAGGATAATAGTGGAGCAACGATTAGTTTGGTGTAGCTACTGAATTATCGGAAGAATGTTCTTTAAGTGATAGTTTGTTGTCCTCTTATTGTGAACGCTAATTTCTTTTTCCAGAATGCGATGGAATTCAATGAATGATTTTTAATGAAATTTCAAAGAATGCTTTTATTGCCATCAATTGTTTGCAATTCTTCAGCTGTTTAAATCTTGATGAAGTGAGCTGACTAAGATTGATAGACCAATTTGCTCAGGCAACTTTAACTTTTAGCTGAAAAAAGCAACTCGAACTTTTATGTCTAAAAAAAGCAACTCGACGTGTCAGATAACTAGTGTTAAATAATTGAGCCCCTCCTGTAATGCTTATATATGAATAAAGATTGTGATCAAGAAATCTGTGACTCACATGCATCATCAGAAGCAAAATAACCATCATCAAATGTATTCATTGCACTTTAAGTAGTAGAGGAGATCAGCTTTACCTATTACAACAACCATGCTTGAGCTGATAACCTCAGTGACTGAGAGACCCACATATGCCCAAGCATACTGTGTAGAGAGGTTCCCAACACTGAGCACAACACCCCCTGCCATTGCAAACATCACTGAAGGCCAGTTGTCCTTCATCATAAAGTTCATTCAGAATCAGCAAACAGCCAACCAACGAATCCCCAAGTTTTTCCTGCACCAAGATAGCTCACCTGACTGAGCTGAGTGAAAAAATTGGGCATGTTGTGCTTTGCATCCCCAAGCTGGCCGAAGGTAAGCGCGATGAGGACGGCGGCAAGGAGGTTCGTTATGGAGTAGTCGAGGTATGTGTGCTGCGGCAGCCGTCCCCGGCGCTCCAAGAGGGTGAGCACCGCTGGCCACGTGCCCAGGAAAAAGAGGGAGGCGCACATGATGGCAATGGCGCCCCCTTTGTCCTCTATGATGAACATGTTGAGGCCTTGTTTGATGGAGAGCAAGGAATTCAGCAGGGAACCTTCAACCACCTGCAAGAATCACGTTCGTCAGATATTTCAAGTTACTGATTTGGATAATGAAACCATGGTTTCTTTTTTCCTGCAAAGCTTGCATGAACTGAATGATTTGGAGCTCTTGATTGTTACGAGGAGCAAATATCAGCGCAGAAAAGAAGGAAAACTTGAAAATAATAATAATCATTAGAGCATCCAATCATTGAGAACCTAACTTGAGCAGGGAAGTCGATAAGATGCCAATTACCACAGATGAGATTATCCAGGGAACGAAAAAGGAAAGAAAAAATGACTAGATGAGCCCAAATCCGAGCCGAACATCCAAAAGGAGTAAGAGTAGGATGAAGGTGGGAGTACCTCTTGGCAGGGAACCAAAGAAGAAGCACATGCCAGAGCATGGTCCATGGCCATGGGGGATTTTATAGTGATACAGCTCACAAAAGCTGGAGATCAAATGGGATCTTTTCAATCAAAGTCCAACCTGATCTGCACGAGTTTGACTCACACAGCTATTGGAAATTTGCGGCGTCTTTCCATACGGAGATCACCAATGGAGTTGGGGCTTTATGGGGAGGAAGATTTTTTTTTGTAATGGGGCCAAGAAATGGACAAATGGTGCACGCATCAGCGGTTGGAATAATTGTACGTGTGACAATGACCTCCACGCGAATTAAATCAAATCATGAAAATTAAACCTATGTGTGTGATTCGCGTAAAATGTTGAATGTAAGCAGGAGAGGTAGAGTATCACACTCATTGGTCAGATATAAAGAACCCAAACCATCTCTTTCAACTAGGCTATCCAAGAAAAGGACCATTGACGAAGGGCAGGGAAGAGGAGTGAGGATTCCACCACGAAATGGGCACTGAATCTTGTCCTGTTTCTTTCTCCCACAAGTATGAACTCTGTATTCTTATTTATTGCTTCAGAGACACGATGGAGAAAAGTGAGACCCGGTCGGCGTTTGAGCTCACATGGATCCAAGAATTCGCGAGCGAATACCTTGTCAAAATGAAGAGAACCACACAACAGTTTGTCCATGTGGATAGCAACATATTTGCAGTCCAAAAAAAAAACTAAATCCATCATACACAGATGTAAGAGGAGCAGGATAAGAAGAGCACACACCTCGAGAAGAGAAGACGAAGACGAAGAAGGATCCTTCTCTTCCTTGAAAGAACTCAATGCATTGTGTCCTCTCTGTCTTGATATATATATGTGTGTTCAGATCAGCGGTGGTTGTTGTGGTTCTCCTCCTCCTCTACTACTACTACTACCTGAGCTGATGATACACGAGAATTAGTTAATTGATTAATCAGGCACTCCATTGTTTAAGTAGGAGCACAGCTGTGTAAATATTGTAGGGGTGGCAAACTATGATCCCCTTTGACTTCGGATCTGGAGGGCAGTTGGACAGATTCTCCAGATCAGTGCATGATTATCACGACTCTGTGTTTCTTTTCGCCCATTTGGAGAACCACTAGATTCCCAGTTTACACGGTTGGTTGGCCACAACCCCACCGCGCTGAATTTCTGTCGATCTTGACCGTCAGTAAATTTTCTAGCGGGCTGGATCAAGCCACGTCACTCCTGAAGAAACCTGCCTTTCTTCATGTAATCTTGCGTTGACTCAGAAAAGCTCCCACTCTAGACGCGTAAAAATGAAAAGAAAACCAACAGTTTCAAGGGACAACACATCAAGTGTCAGGGAAGGTTCGAAGCCAGTCCAAGCAAGAAGAGGATGAAAAGAACAACTTCCATCCAGGAACAAGAGGAAACAGATACACTAACCAGATGAAATGCTGCTGTACCTGACGGAGGAGGAGCGGCGGCGCTGGAAGAAGAAGAAACGATGCGGCTTTGATCTACAGTAGTAGTTACTAGTAGTACAGTAATTATTACTTAACTGCCGAGTTGGGTTGAGATGTACTAGAGAAATCCACGCTGTGCATGAGTTGAAGCCATCGAGAGGGCGGATCTTCTTGTCGAGACCTCGTTGTTCGGAGCGGTCGTTTTCTTGGCATTTTAAGCGGCGATGATTTTGTGGACTGCGGTTGTCCAAAGATTCTGAGATAACTAGAACCACGTTTTTGGGACCGAATCTGGAGCGGATGCAGTTGGACTGGGAGGACACGGAGATACTCTACGATTATTTCTCGGGACTCCCATGCTGCGCGGTTTAGTTTGTCATCACTCGTGTCCGCCTTAGAGCGTCTTCAAATGGACTATAGCTCCAGCAGACGCACTAAAATTACAGCGCGCGTTCAACATAAACAACATTTCTCACTTTATATAGAACCAAGAAAATCAAACAAAAAAAAACTAATTAACTAAATAGTTTAACAATTATTACAACCCAAACAATAGTTTATCTCAATACAACCAATAGTTCAACAATACAATATCAAATTAGTTTTGTCGTCCATTCCATGCCAACCATTCCCCGATTAGATCCTTCTGAGGATCATTATACGTTTCGGCACGTCGAATGACATGATAGGATGCAATAAATCGGGCCACCCTCGCAGCCCTCCTCCGCGCTCGCACGGAACGTCCCAACAACTCATACTGAGAATAGTCTAAATTTTGCCCACGCTCATTCTCGATGATCATTTTATGCATGATCACACGAGCGTTCATGATGTACCAAAGAATCTTTGATCCCAAAATCTAGTCGGTCCTCTCACAATAGCAAATTGGGCTTGCAAAATCCTAAAAACTCTTCTCACACCTTTCCTAGCCGCCGCCTGAGCAATGTGGAAATCAAGATTTTTCTTACCTTGCGGTGCCGTCAACGGCTTCACAAATGTTTGCCACCTTTGATAGATGCCATCCACAAGATAGTAGCCATAGTTGTATGTATAGTCATTTGCTACAAACTCCACCGGTGTAGTTTCACCATTTGCAATCTTATTAATGAGTGATGACCGATTAAGAACGTTGATGTCATTCAAAAATCCAGGCATTCCCAAAAAAGCATGCCAAATCTAAGTTTCCTAATCGACCACTGCTTCAAGGATTATAGTGGAACCCTTTATGTGACCGTGGAATTGTCCATGCCATGCCTTAGGACAGTTCTTTCAACTCCAATGCATGCAATCTATTGAGCCAAGCATACTTGGAACCTGTGAGTTTTGTTCATCTCCAAAAGCCTTGCGGTGTCTCCAACATTGGGAGCTGTCAAATATTCCGGACCAAACACTTGCACAATTCTGACTGCGAAGCGCTTGACACACATGATGACTTGACTCTCACCCATGGCCAAGTGGTCATCAACGAGATCCGCCAGAATATCGTATGCCAACATACGCAAAGCGGAGGTCACCTTTTGAAAGGTGCTATGCCCGGGTTCTTCGGCGGCATTCCTCCTTTACTAGAAAAATCAATCATGGCTCGTCAGTTTCTCTGCAATGCGTTTGAACAACTCGATGCTCATCCTAAAATGACGCCAAAAGTAGGACTCGGGGTATGTGGTATTCTCTGCAAAATAGTTCCTCATCAATCTGTTGTGGGCATCGATCTTATCCCTCCACAATTTCTGACGACCGATAACCAAACCACTGTGCTTCGGCTTTTTATTTACGTGCATAGCTAGGATCATTGCGAGGTCCTCCTCCTCTTGAATATCAAATTCTTCGTCGGAAGAACCGTAGGACGAACTCAACTACAATATTGAATTTAAACTAGTTTAAAACTACAAAAAAACATGCATCAAATTCATCTACAAAATATAAAGTGGAAGCAATACATACCTTGCAAGCATTTTGTCAAACACCTTGCGGGCGCCGAGCTGCAAATGGCCGTTGGGCACTGTTCATTGAGGGAATGGTGCGCTCGACGGGCGGCGACGAGGAGAGGAGGTGGAGGAAGCAGCGGCGGCGAGCGAGGATAGGCGGGGGAAGCACTGATGGGTCACCAGAGCAAATGGGAAGGTGTGGGCGGTGACGCCAGCGCCTAGAGGTCTCAGATCTGGCGGTTGGTGAAGTCGCGCGCGAATCGTCGATGGCCAGCACAAGGGAGCGGGCGCAACAAATACACCACGTGCGATGCCGTTTTCCTCTGCGCGCTGAACCAAGTTTACCGCGCACGCGATTATTGCACGGCTGCTGGAGCGCTTGTTTCAGCTCCGCGCGCGCAAAAAGGCGGGTTTTTCTAGCGCGCGACGAAGATAGCACGCCTGTTGGAGATGCTCTTAGTGGATGTGCTTGTTTTTCGTGCCACAACGGAGTTTTGTTTTTTGTTTCTTTTTACCATAAGGAAGGTTTTTACTCCTTTTGTATCAAATATAACTATTATACTGTCAGAAAGGGTCTTATATTTCGATATGGAGAGAGTATTTCATTAGAAAAGATAGCACTTCCACACCCATGAACATATACTTCTTCCGTCCCAAAATTCTTGTCTTAAATTTGTCTAGATATGGATGTATCTAATACTAAAACGTAACTAGATACATCCGTATTTAGACAAATGTAAGACAAAATTTTTGGGGCAAAGGAAGTACATACATCCACCCTCGTGAACACATGCAGACCCTACTCATATTAGTACCTTCAGAAGACTAGGCGATGGGTCACCACAAGTGTCTCTCTGTTGCCGGGGACATCGCCTCGTGTTCAAAGAATATTTCACCTTTACGATCCCGTGGGGACTGAGACTACTGCCCTCCTAATCATGCAACCATGGTCAGTCAAGCTAGCGCTCTCCTTCCCTAGCGCTCCCCTTCTCGCCGGCTGCCACTCTAGCACCAACGTCCATCCCTAACGCTCTAACAGTCTCCACTCTGGATCTGCCATCCACCCCATGCCGACTTAGGTCCAGTTCTCCAGTTCCTCTTCGCCCTCGTGCTCCCACACCACGCTTCCCCCGCCCCTCCCCCTCCGCTCGCTTATGATGCCCATGGTGGAGTTCGCCTCTAGCCCCCTCGCCCTAGGCCAGTTGGTAGGTTTCTGCGGGGGTTCTCCTGATGTACTTGATATTGTCGGCTGGCACACTCAGCGGAACCAGCGCTCACCAGACTGGTGCCCTCGACCCCTCCCCCACGCCCACGCCATTTGGTGCTGCTCCCTACCTCTTGCCTGCCACATCGGCTGGCACACTCAGCGGAACCAGCACAATGTGGTCATGATTTACGGTTGTTGGTACAACTGTGGTGAGGCAGACCACATCGCTAGGGCCTACACTAACAACATGGTGTGTGTGTGTGTGTGTGTGTGCTATGGGGAGGTTGGCCACATCTCCCGTGGTTGTCTTCGGTGGCGCAGTCCGTCTTCGTCACAGAGAGTCTACGCTGGTAGCAGACGGCGTGGCCCGAGATGTCGAGTTGCGTGCGCACAACGCGGAGTGGCATGTGGATGGGCGGTTGTTCCCTGTGCGTTGTTAGCAAATAAACTAGTGTGGCATAGTCTGTAGTTTTCGCTACCAATGCAGCGATTTGGGCAGACAGAAACGCTGCCATGGCAACATTTTATAGTTGTTGTTTCTTTAGTATTTTCAGTTAACCGTTTTCTGGTTAGTTAGTTAGCGACGCTTGAGGACGTGGCATGTACGATCCTGGGGAGCAATTGTAGGCTAGTAGTACTTTTTCTCGATCGTGGGATGGCATGATCCGGTAAGGGGGCAAGACCCGCTGCACGTTTGCTTTCTGTTGAAAATGAAAGGAAGAGAGGAAAGCAGCATTCAGTGCGCTGCACAAAATCTTCAGAGTTCATCTGTTCTTCTTTGCTCGTCATCCACCTCGGGTTATAGAGAGAAAAGATCAAGAGTGTGTGAGGAATTATGAGTGCTGACATTTGGCATCAGAGCAAGGTTGAGAGATAGGTGACGACTACAACAAGTTGAAGATTGCTTCGTCCCCGGGCACGGCACCACATGTGTAGATCATTGGTGGCGGAGGTGAGGATCCGTTGCACCATGTGATGCGTGTGGTGCGCGATGGCGGCGATAGAAACCCTTTGCCGATGTTGACCCATACTAACTACGGAGACTGGGCCCTTCTCATGTAGGTGATGCTTGAGGGGAGACATCTCTGGGATATGATCGCCGGAGATGGTAGCAACCTTGGCTACAAAGGCCACGGCGAAGGACGCCTGGGACGCCCAAGACCATGCGCCTAGGAGTGAGGCACGTGCGCGAGGCCACAACGGTGACCTTGTACAAAGAGTACACATCATGCGCTTGTTAGGTATGGTGAGTCAGCCCAGCCTCCTCGGGGATCAGATCCCGAAGAAGGTCGTTTGAATATTCCTTTTGGTTGTGCCTAGATAATTCTCATAGATAGCCGTGTCTATTGAGACACATTGGTGCATCTATATAACTTGTCGATAGAAAAGCTCACCGGTAGGCTAAAGGTGGCAGAGGAATCTTCCTACTTGACTCTTGGCACTTGCAAGCTCCTGCTCATGGAAGAGGAGTGGCATGTGCGCCATAATAGCAGCCCCCCTGACGGAGCCAACAACAACAACGCTAACCGGGGCCACGGTGGCTGCCATGGTGGGTGCACGGCAGATGCCATGGGATGGCTAAAGATAGGAGGAGGCTTGAGGGCACTGGTGGGCTCCAGAGGCGAGGTTGGCATGAGAGAGTGCGGGATGCAAGACATACCCAGGTTCGGGGCTCTCCGGAGAGATAACACCCCTAGTCCTGCCGAGTGTAGTTGATATGTATGAGTACAGGGTTGCTTCTAGAGCTGTATGGAGGAAGAAGGGAGGCTAGACAAGGCTTAGGCAGTTCCCTCTCCTCGGGTGTTACCTGCTAGGTGTGTGAGTGGGTGGATGGGTGAGAACATTGTCCGTATGCATGAGGGCTCCTGGGGGGTTTTATAGGTCAACCCCCCAGGGGTACAGTGGTAATGTTACAAGGACGTAGGGCCGGGTTGTCAGTGTCCAGGAAGCCCGGCGCTGGGACCCACCGGGTGCCAGGTCTCGCCGGGTTCCTCGGGCGCGGGCCCCATGTGCTTAGGGGCACTGTGCGTCGTCTTGTCGATCGTCAGGGTGTGGCCAAGTCGAGTCGGATATAGTGGCGTTCCGTCAGGTCGCCGTTTGCAGGCGTCATGGGTGACGATGGTTGCACTATTGCCACGCCGGTCCCGGTCAGCGAGTAGGTGGGGGCACTGTTGCCACGCACGGCTGACCAGAGGCACGGGCGGGGCACTGTGGCTTCGGTCATCAGTTGATGGAGACTCATCCCATCGTAAGGCCGGGATGGGACGGCCGCTGACCCTCGGCCGGGTTGGAGAACACGCCAAGGGTGGAGCTGGCTTGTTGGGGAAGTCTTGAGTTGGTTGTTGGAGCCGAGTTGAGGAGTCCGGCCGGGTCGAGGGACTTGGCCGGGTTGAGCGACCCGGCCACGTGCGAGCCAGATTGAGGGGCAATGCTGGCCCCATTGTTTTTGAAAAGGATCTGAGTTCCATTGCCTGCCTGGGGTTCATCCCCCGACAGTAGTCCCCGAAGCTGTGAAGGCCTGCCGTCTTTGGATGGAAGGGCCTTCGCAGTTTCCCCCTTTGCGGAGGCGGATTTGGTGACCGCCGGGTTCGGCAACACCCACTGTGTGCCGGCTTCCGGAAGCCGGATCGCGGTATCCCGTTCGTGGCGGGAAACCGAGAGTTCGACGAATCTTTGGGTAATCTTTCGGGTCTCGCGCAGCCGCCACGTGGCGCCTGGAAGCCGGAGGGGCCTGATAGGCCACGCGCGTGACAAGACGGGACGACGCCCTGGGGCCCGCCGCCGCACGCCCTCGGCCCATGCGCGCGGATTTATTGCGGCGTCTGCGGGTCGGTTGCCATTCTCTAGGCAATTACTGCGTGCGTACGTGCACACTTATTGCGGGGAAGTGGGAGGGGCGAGCGCAAATGATCCCACTTCCCCATGTTTCAAATCGTGGCCTATAAATTATGTGCGAAGGGAGCGGCGGAGATCATTCACGCTCGCACTCCCCTGCCTCTTCATCCTTCCTCTGCTTCTTGCGACCGCCGCCAGCTGCGACGCCCGCTGCCTTGAGCAGAACTTTGTAGCCACCTTCTTCTTCCTTCTTTCGTGTCTTTGCTAATGGCGCTGCCGTCGGGCTCATGGATGGGCTCGACCGTCACCCTCGACGAGATCGCCTATCTCCGCTCCACCAGGTGCCTGCCGGGGGAGACGGAGGTCGCCGTGCGCCTGCCGCGGGGGGAGCGAGAGCCGCGACCCGAGGGCATGGAGCGTGTCATCTTCTTCCCGCACTTCAAGCGCAGTTTCCGGCTTCCCGCGAGCGGCTTCTTCCATGATTTCCTGGAGTTCTTCGGGCTCCAGCCTCATCATCTGGGCGCCGGCGCCATTGTACAGCTGCCGGGCTTCGTCACCCTCTGCGAGGGGTACCTTGGGGTCGAGCCTTCGATCGACCTCTGTGTGCGCTTCTTCTTCCTGAAGCAGCAAGGGCCGAGGGGCGGGGAGATGTCCGAGTACAGGGCCACCGTCATCTCCAAGCGGTCAGACGTTGACTGCCCGAAGATGCCGCTGGAGGATTCTGCCAAGAAGTGGCACAATTCCTTCTTCTACGTCCGCAACCTCGGCACATACCGCATCAACTTGCCGCCCTTCGTCAACTCGCCGCCGAGGGATAAGCGGAACTGGGGGTACTACCCCAAGCATCTGTCGCAGGAGGTGCTCAATCTGTGCGAGCGGGTGTCAGTGATGAAGGAGCGGGAGGGGCTCACCGACACCGACCTCATCACCGTCTTCATCGTCCGGCGAGTGTGGCCGCTGCAGCAGCGCAGCCACCTCATCGGCCAGATGACTGGCCTCCAGGACCCCAACCGCATGGCGAACACACGGCTAGCAGCGGACCAGGTTGCGCGCTGGGTCAACGACATCTCCAAGGCCAACCTGCGGGGTGACTGGGAGTTCAGGAAGGCCTCGTACAGCCATGTGAACCCGCGCACCATTGGTGAGTCCTTGGACTCCATATTTCACTGCTGCATATCTTCTTATCCGCCCCGACGCGATGCGGGAGGTGCTTCTGAATGCCATCCGGCATCCTTACGACCGGGAGCGAGCGCAGGTGGTGCGCGTCGCCTCGGAGGAGCCCGAGGCCCACGGCGGAGAGGAGGAGGTGACCGCCGACGCGGGCGCAGGGCGCCCAGCGGGTAAGTCTTGGGTTTTCTTCTTGAGTTGCCGGTCGGGTTATGACATTGGGGGCGCTGACGTGAGCTGTTGATGTAGCAGCGCCGGGTGGAGGAGGCGGCGGCGCGGCCAGAGCCGGGTCGTCTCAGGGGGCACCCGCATGGGAAGGACAGCATCGCGCCACGAGCTCCGACCGTGAAGCGCGCGGCGGACCCGGCCGGGGTGGCGAAACCGCCCACCAAGAGGAGGCGCGCCGTGCTGCAGGAGAGAGCGGCGAGGCCCGCCGTTCCGGTGGTGCCGGGGTGAGCGCCCTTTCTGGCTTGAACCGAGTCACCGAGCGGCTCTGCTTGGCTTGTACTTAGTTTATCTTGCCTTTCAGGTCGCCGATCTCGCTGGCGCTGGCGGCGACGGATGCAGCGTCTGTCGAGGGCGCTGCATACCGGAGGAGCCGGTCCGGCACTGTCGACCGAGACGAGGAGGAGGAGCAGCGGGCGAATCCGGACCTTGTTCTGGATCTGGCCGATGCCGAAGGCCTGGCCTGGCGGGACCGGAACCGGGCCGAGGCGGAGCTGGAGGCGGCGTCGACCCAGGCCTGGGTCAGCGCCACAGCAATGTGGGCGTAGGCCGGCAAGGAGCCGGCGTGGCCGAAGATGCCGGCGGGGACAGTGGTGGCGGCGACGATCTTCGTGCCGTCGTCAGAGGGGGAGCACGGCCAAGACGGCCGTGCAGATGTGATGGACCTCGACCGGGAGGTCGTGGTCGACACCCCGCCACGGACCGACGTGGTCGAGCGGGCGGGGATCGACGGAGGCGGCGGCGATGCCGTCTTGGGGGAGGCGTCACGGACGTCGCCGGAGGGGGCGGTTCGTACGCTGACGAGCGAGGTGCCGCCAGTGGTGGAGCCGCAAGCCACTCTAGCCACCGGGCCGGCGTCGGAGCCGGTGAGGGCGCTGGAGAAGGCGTCGGAGGTGGCGCCGGCCTCAGGGGAGGCGGCCAGCAGGGGGCACGGCCTGGTGCCCCGGCCCGGGGGTCGCCGTGTTGCCGGGTCGACCAGCGAGGTCTTCTTCGCGCCCCTGACCCAGGAGGAGGCGGCGATGGCCGCCGTGACCCGGCGCCTGCGAGGGTGGACGGACCGGATCCAGGCCTTCGCCCAGGCTAAGGTGGAGGCGACACAGGAGCTGGAGCGCGCTGTCTTTGTAAGTTTTTCATTGCATTCTGCTTTTTCTCTTTCGTTGCTTCTTCTTCGTGGGGGCACGCCAGCGCACCCACTGGGTGTAGCCCCCGAGATTTGGGCCAACTGCGTAGCAGTTGGGTCGAATCTTATCTTGCTGGCTTGCGTTGATCATTGCTTTCTGTAGCAACTGGACTCCTACCGGGTCGGTGTCTTCAACTGGCTCCTCGAGACGCACCAGCGTCTCAAGGAAAAGGCTCGCCGCCAAGGAGGAGGAGCTCCGCGCCGCAGTAGGTACTTTTCTTTCATGCTCTTTTCTAGTGGGGGCGCGCTAGTGCACCCACTGGGTGTAGGCCCCGAGATTCGGGCCAACTGGGTAGTAGTTAGGTCGAATCTTAAAGTGGTACTTTGTTTCTGAGTCTCTCTTATGCAGCCGAGGTGCTGCCTTGGAGGACCCGGCTGATCCGGGCCGGTTTCCACTATGACCGGCTCATTGCTGACGCCGGTCGGCTTGGAGCCGAGGTGGAGCAGACGAGGATGGAGGCGACGGGAGCCCAACGGGCACTCGACGAAGCCAGCCAGCTGCAGGAGCAACTGGCGGGAGACAAGGGCCGCCTTGAGTCCGAGGTGGAGTGCCTCAAGGCGGAGGCCGCCAAGGTCGTGGAGGCACAGCAGGCCCTTGTTGAGGCGGACCAGCAACGCGGCAAGCTGGCCGACGAAAAGGGGCAACTCCAGGCCGAGGTGGAGCGCGTGAAGGCGCTGGTGTCCACGGCGGAGGAGACCCGGCGCTGCGAGGAGGTCGTGAAGGCGGTCGAGGACAAGGACGCTAAGCTGAAGGCGGCCCTTGCCAAGGTCACCGATCTGGAGGAGGCGCTGCAGAACCGTGACCGCACCATTTCCCGGGAGCGGCGCGGTACGTTGCTCGAAGCGCAACACCTGGAAGAGTCCTTCTCCAGTAAGTGCTTTCCTTTGGTTTTGTTGTTGCCGGGTTGGGACTCCGGCTTCTTGTTCTTGGTGACTTTTCTTCTGACTTGCTTTTCTTTTCAGCAGGGGCCTTCCCGGAGACGCTCCAGCTGGCGGAGGAGGCGGTCTGCTTTCAGCGCAACCCGCAGGGGACCGTCGGCTCCGGGACTGACCCGCGGGTGGCTTGGACCTTCCCGAAGATCGTGGCCGCCGCCGAAGCCCATCTGCGAGTCTTGAGCGAGCAGTTGGGGCGGCTCTCTAAGGCCGACGCGGCGATGACAGCGGCCCTCTGGCCGGGTGCCGTCGCACCGACCAGCTTCACGCGGCTGGCGCGGTGGTTGGAGGCAGGCCTGGACCGTCTTCATGGGTGGCGGGTTTCCGCCACTCGTGCCGGCGCCGAGATGGCGCTCAGGTTCGCGGTTTCTTGGCATCCGTACTTGGCGCTGGATGTGTTGATTGGCCAGCGAGCTGGTTCGGAGAGCCAGATGCAGGCGAAGGCCGGACGAATCGCCGCCCGGGCTAGCTACATCACCGGGTTCGCCTTTCATGACGAGTTCCAGCCGGAGCGGGCGGAGGATGGCGTAGTCGTGCCTGCTAATGACTACGGCCTGCTTCTGGACGACCCAGAGGGCAGTTCTGAGGAGACGGATGTCTATCGCGATGCGGACGCCGGGGAGGAGGATACCGGCACCTCAGCGGACCCGGGAGCTGCGTGATCCGGCGACGTGGATGCCTGATTTTTAACTTAGCAAAAATTTCTGTTAGGTAGCAGGTCCACCCACCCACTGGGGGTTGACTAGGTGTAATGAACTCCGACCTTGGGCCTGTTTCTTGATTTAAGATGTATGAGCTGCTTGAATGTTTGCGCCTTTGCTTTTCGTTTTTTGGAGCCGTTTTCTTGCAACTTTCCCCGTTTGGGCTCCCCCCCCCCCCCGCGCGAGTCTGAATGCCGAGGCTCCGGTTCATGACAAGAGGTTCAACCTTGAGAGGAGCGTACAATACTTAGGCTTTCGAAACGTTGAGGGCGAGCGAAACACCCACTGGGCCGGCTGGCGGCAATCCGGCGGGGCCGGGTTGGTGAGCAGCCGGTCTTGCGATAACTGAAAGCGGTGAGGCCGGGTCGAGCAATCCAGCGGTATGCAGAAACTTTGTGGATGCCTACGCTTTTTCTTTTCTACTCTGGAGCCGTTCTTTCGCACTTTCCCCCTTTGGTCCCCCCGTGAGTCTAACGACCGAGGCTCCGATCCGTGACAAGGGGTTCGACCTTGGAGAGGAACGTGCGATATTCAGGTTTTCGAAAATGTTGAGCGTGAGCAAAACACCCACTGGCCCGGTTGGCGGCTATCTGGCGGGGCCAGGTTGGCGAGCAACCGGTGGGACATCAACTTTAAAGTGGCGGGACCGGGTTGGGCGACCCAATGGTTCTTGACTTAGTATTCGTGGCGCGCTGGTGCTTTTGGTCTCATGTGCTTGCCAGCCGACAGTGAAGCCGGGTCTGCGGCTTAAGGCGAAGCGAGAGGCCGTGGCGATCCAACACGTTAAGAGCCGCTAAGAAAAAATGACGGGTGGCCAAGCCGGCCAGCCCCAGAGCCCCCGGGTCGAGCGAGTCATCCCGGTGGTCGGGTTGGTTTAAGAAGAAAGCAGCACGCAAATGTAGGAGACAGAAATGGCTTGGTCGCAAAAGGGCAGCCCCCGAGATTCGTTCGGGGATCCCATAGTTTTCAGATGATTACAAAAGGCAGCGATACATACGTGCACACTGTTAACTGTAAAACGGGCGGAGGAGCTCTGCATTCCATGGCCGGGTTGTTTCTTTGCCGGCGGTGTCCCTCTTGCGCTTGTTTGACTTGCGGGCGTTGATGAGGTAGTACGCGTTGCGGTCGCACAAGGCCTTGCTGATGATGAAGGGTCCCTCCCATGGGGAGGACAACCTGTGTTGGCCGGTCTGCTCTTGGACGAGCCGGAGGACGAGGTCTCCCTCGTGGAAAGCGACGGGCTTGATCTTCTTACTGTGGTAATGCCTCAGGCCTTGCTGGTAGATGGCTGAGCGGCTGAGCGCTAGGAGATGTGCTTCTTCGAGCAGGTCAACGCCGTCCTCGCGAGCTTCCTTGGCTTCGGCTTCCGTGTACATCGTGACGCGCAACGAGTCGAACTCGACGTCTGTCGGGATGACGGCTTCTGCTCCGTAGACGAGGAAGAATAGGGTGAACCCGGTCGACCTGTTTGGCGTGGTGCGGAGACTCCAAAGGACGGCCGGCAACTCGTCAAGCCAACTGCCGGGTGAGCGGATGAGCGGCTCGACGAGCCGCGGTTTGATGCCAGATAGGATGAGGCTGTTAGCCCGCTCGACCTGGCCATTGGATTGCAGATGTGCAAAGGAAGCCAGGTCGAGGCGGATGGCAGAGACAGAGCAGTATTGCGCGAGTGCGCCCTTGGTGAAGTTGGTGCCGTTGTCCGTGATGATGCTGTTCGGCATGCCGTAGTGCGCCGCGATGTCCTTGAGGAATGGAACGGCCGTTGGCCCGTCCAGCTTCTTGATTGGCCTTGCTTCGATCCACTTGGTGAACTTGTCCACCGCCACCAGCAAATGCGTCATGCTACCTCGAGCGGTCTTGAAGGTCCCCACCATGTCGAGTCCCCAGACCGCGAAGGGCCAAGCGATCGGGATGGTCCGGAGTGCTGACGCCGGCTAGTGGCTGCGCTTGCTGAAGCGCTGGCACCCCTCGCACTTGAGGACGAGCGACTCTGCGTCTACGAGGGCCGTGGGCCAGTAGAAACCATGGTGGAAAGCCTTGGCCACCAGGGAACACGAGGCGGCATGGTGCCCGCACTCGCCGTGGTGTATGTCGAGGAGGATCTCAATGCCCTTGTCCTGCTCGACGCAGCGTTGGAATACGCTGGTGGAGCTGCGCTTGACGAGCTCGTTGTTGATGATGCTGTAGGTGGACGCTCGGTGCTGCACTTGCCGAGCTTCAGTCTCGTCCATTGGGAGGACCCCATTCTCCAGGAACTCCGAGATGGGCAGGGCCCAGGATGGCGCCGTTACCACGGCGAAGACGGCCACCATTTCGTGCTCTGCGGCGGCAGCCCCCGAGCCGGGTTCGACAGTCCTCGGGTTGGGTGGAGCAGTCCCCGGGCCGGGTTGAGACGCGGCTGGGTCGGGTGGAGTAGTCCCCGGGCCGGGTTGAGGCGCGGCCGGGTCGGCTGGAACGTGGATGAACTCGGAGTCCGGAGACGGCTTGACGGATGGCTTGTGCAGATGCTCGAGGGAGACGCCGGACGGGATGGACTGCCGGGACGAGGCAATCTTAGCGAGTGTGTCGGCGGCCTCATTTTCCGCGCGTGGGACGTGAAGGAACTCGCAGCCTTCGAAGAATCCGGACAGCTTCTGGACGAGGAAGCGGTTGCTTGCCATGTTGGAGTTGTGGGCGTCCCACTCGCCGGAGCTCTGCTGCACCACCAGGTCCGAGTCGCCGTAGCACAGGATGCGCTAGATGCCGAGTTCCTTGGCAAGCCGGAGGCCGTGCACAAGGGCTTCATACTCGGCGATGTTGTTGGAGGCGACGAAGTGGATCTGTAGTGCGTACTTGAGCCGGTCGCCCTTGGGGGAGGACAGCATGACGCCGGCCCCTAGGACGATTCGCTTCTTTGAGCCGTCGAAGTGCATGCGCCAGTGCGTCGAGTCCGGTGGTGGCGGCAGGTACCGGGTCTCGGTCCAGTCGACGAGGAAGTCGGCCAAAGCTTGGGACTTGATTGTGGTGCGGGGCTCGTAGAGGATGGTGTGGCCGGCTAGCTCGAGCGCCCACTTGGCGACCTGGCCAGAGGCATCTTGGCACGCGATGATTTCACCGAGAGGGGCCGTGCTGACCACGGTGATGACATGCTCTTGGAAGTACTGCTTCAGTTTCTTGGCGGTGAAGTACACGCCATAACACATCTTCTGGTAGTGCGGGTACTTCTGCTTCGAGGCGGAGAGCACCTCGCTCACGTAGTAAACGGGACGTTGGACGGCTTGGACCTTGTCCTTCTCTGGTCACTCGACCACCATCACCGTGCTGACCGACCGTGAGGTTGCGGTGATATAGAGCAACATCGGCTCCTTCTCGGCCAGGACTGGTGCGGTGGAGAGTATGCGCTTGAGATTCCGGAAGGCTTCATCCGCCTAGTCGTTCCACTCGAACGGCGTCATCTTCTTCATCAGTTGATATAGGGGCAAGGCCCTCTCGCCCAGCCGGCTGAGAAACCTACTGACCGAGGCCAAGCAGCCGGTGAACTTCTGGACACCGCGCAGCCGAGCCGGCTTGCGCATGCGCTCGATGGCCTTGATCTTCTCCGGGTTTGCCTCAATGCCGTGCTCCAAGACGAGGAAGCCGAGTAACTTTCCGTCTGGGATGCCAAAAACGCACTTTCCTGAGTTGAGCTTGACCTTGTACTCGTGCAGGTTGGCGAAGGTCTCCTTCAGGTCGTCGAGGAGCGTGAGGTGCTGCTTGGTCTTCACCATGATGTCGTCCACGTAGACGTGGATGTTGCGACCGAGTTGCGGCAACAGGCATTTCTGCATGTAGCACTGGAAGGTGGCGTCAGCGTTCTTCAAGCTGAACGACATGGTGATGTAGCAATACACCCCAAAGGGTGTGATGAAGGACGTCTTCAGGGCGTCGACCGGGTCCAGCTTGATCTGGTGGTAGCCGGAGTAAGCATCCAGGAAGGACAGGAGCTCACACCCGGCAGTGGAGTCGATGACTTGGTCGATCCGTGGGAGGGTGAACGGGTCTTTGGGGCAGGCCTTGTTCAGGTTGGTGTAGTCGATACACATGCACCAGGTCTTGTTCTTCTTCAGGACGAGGACTGGGTTGGCCAGCCACTCGGGGTGAAAGACTTCCATGATGAAGCCGGCCACCAAAAGCTTGGCGACCTCTTCATCGATGGTCCTTCTCTTCTCTTCGGAGAAACGTCGCAGGGGTTGGCGGACAGGCTTGACGTCCTTGCGGACGTGGAGTTTGTGCTCGGCGTACTTCCTCGGGATACCAGGCATGTCCTTCGGGGTCCATGCAAAGATATCCCGATTCTCACGGAGGAAGTCGACGAGCTCGCCTTCCTATTTGCTGTTGAGGCGGGTGCCCACGACAACGTACTTGCTGCAGCTGGGGTCTTCCGGGTTCAGCTTCACCTTCTTGGTCTCCTTGGAGGGCTTGAACGCGGCCTCATCGGTCGACTCCTTAGCCAGGATCTGCGCGGCCGACGCCTCCTGGGCCAAGGCGACGATCCGGTCGAGTTGCTGCCGCTCCTCGGCTACGACTAGTGACTCGGCTAGTTTGGCGTCGTCTCGGGCGCACTCCAGGGACTTGCGGTAGTCGCCGGCGATGGTGATGAGGCCCTTCGGACCTGGCAGCTTCATCTTCAGGTAGGCGTAGTGGGGGATCGCCATGAACTTGGCGACGCTGGCCGTCCCAACAGTGTGTGGTACGCGCTGGACAGGTCCACCACCTCGAACCAGATCGGCTCGCGTCAGAAGTGGCTGCTGTCACCAAACAGGACATCGAGCCGGATCCGCTGATCGGGGAGCAGAAGAGGCCGGGAATGATGCTGTGGAAGATCATCCGGGTTGGCTCCAGGTCCTTGGCCTCGAGGCCGAGCTTGGTCATGGTATCACGGTGCAGGATGTTGATGCTGCTGCCGCCGTCGATGAGAACCTGGGAGAACTTGCACGTGCACAGAGGCGCGATGATGGTGGGGTCGAGGACGAGGGCGTAACCACCCGGGTTCAGCATGACGGCTGGGTGGTCCTCCTGAGTCCAGGTAACCGGGCGCTCCGACCAGTGTATGTACTCTGTCTTGGCCAGGATGACGGTGTTTACCTCCTGCTGAAGGAGGCGCTCGCTGCGTTTATCATCGCCGAGGCTGGTGAAGACAACGTCGGTCGTGTTCTGGGACGGGTAGGAGTCGTCGCGCATTGCACCGCCGGCCGGTGGCGGCGATGGAGGCGGAGGCGGCTGCCCTGCTCCCGGAGCCGGGGCCGGTGGCGGCGGGATGTCGCCCCTCGCGATGTGCTTGGCGATGGCGCACTGTCGGAGCGTGTGTGTGGACGGCCTCGCGCCGCTGTGGTGCTTGCAGGGAGCGTCGAGCATCTCCTCGAAGCTCATGGCGGGCTGCCATGTCGTCTTGCTGGTCTGCCGGCGTTTGTCGGCCGGCTCGGCCGCAGGCGCCTGCTCGGCGGCCGCGATGAGCCGGTTGTCATAGCGCTGGGCCGGCTGATCGGCATTGCGCTTGTTGTTCTGCTGGTTGTGCTACTGTCGGCTTCCTTCGTCGGCCGGCTTCGGAGGGGGCACCGGCTTCGCTTTGCCGGCTTCATCCAGTGCCACCTGGATCTTCATGGCGGAGTCGGTGTTGGCGTACTTGTCTGCCGTCACCATGAGCACGGCCATGATGGCTGGCTCAGAGCGCAAAAGCTTGTGCTTGAGGAGGGTGCCGTCTCGGCACCGGTTGATGAAGTACCGGATCGCCTGGACTTCGTGGACGCCCTCGCAGCTATTCCAGAGCTCGGTCCAGCGTGCGAGGTACTCGCGCCGGTTTCCGCCGGTCCCTACACGCACATGGCGAGCTGACTGGGGCGGCCGGGTCGCTTGTAGGTGCCGGTGAAGTTGCGCACGAAGGCTTGCTAAAAATCGACCCACGCGTTGATGCTGCCAGCCGGCAGACTGTTCAACCAGGTGCGGGCTGACCCCTGGAGCATGAGAGGCGCGTAGCACACGGCTAGGCGATGGTTACCGTCGGCGATGCCGATGGCGGTGGTGTAGTCGGTGAGCCAGTCCTCTGGCTTCACGGTGCCGTTATACTTGGGGGTGTCGTGGGGGAGTGTGAACCCTTTGGTAAAGGGATCATCCCAGATGCGTGGCCTGAAACACGCCGGTCCGACGGGGCCAGTATCTTCTAGCTCCTGGGAGAGGGTGAGTGGGTCGAGGCGGTGACAGGCGTCGGTGTCATCGATGGCGCGCGGGCCCAACCGGTTGGTGCCCGCGCCGTGGGCGACCGAGTCACCTCCAGTTAGACGTCGGCTGGGTTGGAGCAGAGGGTCGAGGCGGTGTCGGACCTCCGAGGCCGGCTCGTCGCCCAGGCCGCCGGCGGTCATTGGAGCGGGGTTGCGCCAGGTCCGGGTGCGGCCGGAGTGTGATACGTCTCCATCGTATCTACTTTTTCAAACACTTTTGCCCTTGTTTTGGACTCTAACTTGCATGGTTTGAATGGAACTAACCCGGACTGACGCAGTTTTCAGCAGAATTGCCATGGTGTTATTTATGTGCAGAAACAAACATTCTCGGAATGACCTGAAACTCCATGGAACAACTTTTCGGAAATAATAAAAAATCCTTGCCAAAGATGAAGACCAGGGGCCCACACCCTGTCCACGAGGGTGGGGGGTGCGCCCCCCCCCTAGGGCGCGCCCCCTACCTCGTGGGCCCCCTGGAGCTCCTCCGATGCCAACTCCAACTCTATATATTTGCTTTCGGGGAGAAAAAATCAAGGAGAAGAAATCATCGCGTTTTACGATACGGAGCCGCCGCCAAGCCCTAAAACCTCTCGGGAGGGCTGATCTGGAGTTCGTCCGGGGCTCCAGAGAGGGGGATTCGTTGCCGTCGTCATCATCAACCATCCTCCATCACCAATTCCATGATGCTCACCGCCGTGCGTGAGTAACTCCGTCGTAGCCTTGCTAGACGGTGATGGGTTGGATGAGATCTATCATGTAATCGAGTTAGTTTTGTTAGGGTTTGATCCCTAGTATCCACTATGTTCTGAGATTGATGTTGCTATGACTTTGCTATGCTTAATGCTTTTCACTAGGGTCTGAGTGCCATGATTTCAGATCTGAACCTATTATGTTTTCATGAATATATGTGAGTTCTTGATCCTATCTTGCAAGTCTATAGTCACCTACTATGTGTTATGATCCGCAACCCAAGTGACAATAATCGGGACCACTCCGGTGATGACCATAGTTTGAGGAGTTCATGTATTCACTATGTGCTAATGCTTTGTTCGGTTCTCTATTAAAAGGAGGCCTTAATATCCCTTAGTTTCCATTAGGACCCCGCTGCCACGGGAGGGTAGGACAAAAGATGTCATGCAAGTTCTTTTCCATAAGCACGTACGACTATATTCGGAATACATGCCTACATTACATTGATGAATTGGAGCTAGTTCTGTGTCACCCTATGTTATGATTGTTACATGGTGAACCGCATCCGACATAATTATCCATCACCGATCCAATGCCTACGAGCTTTCCATATACTGGTTTACGCTTATTTACTTTCCCGTTGCTACTGTTACAATCACTACAAAACACCAAAAATATTACTTTTGCTTTCATTACTCTTTTGTTACCATTACCACTATTATCATACTACTTTGCTACTAAATACTTTGCTGCAGATATTAAGTTATCCAGGTGTGGATGAATTGACAACTCAGTTGCTACTACTTGAGAATATTCTTTGGCTCCCCTTGTGTCGAATCAATAAATTTGGGTTGAATACTTTGCCCTAGAAAGCTGTTGCGATCCCCTACACTTGTGGGTTATCAAACTAATTTCTGGCACCGTTGCCGGGGAGCATAGCTCTATTCTTTGAGTCACTTGGGATTTATATCTGCTGGTCACTATGAAGAACTTGAAAGACGCTAAGACAACAATTTATCCCTCAACTACGAGGGGAGGTAAGGAACTGCCATCTAGCTCCGCACTTGATTCACCTTCTGTTTTGAGTAAGCTTGCGACACCTAAACCTGCTTCTGCTATTCGTTCCGATATGTCGCATGTTATTGATGATGCCACTTCTACTATGCATGACACTTATGATGAAACTACTTCTATGCTTGATACTACTGTGCCCCTTAGTGATTTTCTTGATGAACAAATTGCTAGGGCTAGAGAGAAAGAAATTATTGAAACTGATCATGTTGATGAAATTGATGATGAAAACATGCTTGTTATTCCTGAGGGTTATATTTTTGATAAAGAAGCTTCTGCTTCTATTTTAGCTTGCAAAGATAATGATGAGCTTAGAAGGTTATTAGCTAAATGGAATAAGCAATCTCTTAATGATAGAATGAGGCCCGACCCTGCTTTTGCTACTTCACCTATTTGTGTTGCGATAAGGATTATGAATTCTCTGTTGATCCTGATATAATTACTTTGGTTGAATCTGATCCTTTTCATGGCTATGCATCTGAAACTGTTGTGGCACATCTTACTGAATTAAATGATATAGCAACCCTGTTCACTAATGATGAGAGATCTCGCTACTTATATATCCTTAAGATATTTCTGTTCTCATTAAAGGGTGATGCTAAGATATGGTTTAATTCTCTTGATCCTGGTTGTGTGCGTAGTCCCCAGGATATGATTTATTACTTCTCTCCTAAATATTTCCCTGCTCATAGGAAACAAGCTGCCTTGAGGGAAATATACAACTTTGTGCAAATTCAAGAAGAGAGTCTCCCACAAGCTTGGGGGAGGCTTCTCAAGTTACTAAATGCTTTGCCTGATCATCCTCTTAAGAAAAATGAAATACTTGATATCCTTTATAATGGACTAACCGATGCTTCCAGAGATTACCGGATAGTTGTGCTGGTTCTCTTTTAGGAAAGAACACGGATGAAGCTGAAATTCTATTGAATAATATGTTGACAAATGAAAATAATTGGGCACCTCCCGAGCCAGCTCTGAGCCAATTCTCGAGCCTATTTCTGAACCAACTCCTAAGAAGAGAGGTGTTCTATTTCTCAGTCCTGAAGATATGCAAGAGGCAAAGAAATCTATGAAAGAAAAAGGTATTAAAGCTGAAGATGTTAAGAATTTACCTCCTACTGAAGAAATACATGGTCTTAATTTACCGCCTGTTGAAGAAACACATGATCTTAATCCATTACCTATTGAAGATCCTCCAGGTCTTGATAACCCAACACAGGTAGTAAAGGTAAATTCTCTCTATATATTTGATGAAGGTGATATTCCTCACTATAAGACTGCTAGGCAATGCTTAGAA
The DNA here is from genome assembly GCA_021605205.1 of Aegilops longissima. Lineage (NCBI taxonomy): Eukaryota > Viridiplantae > Streptophyta > Magnoliopsida > Poales > Poaceae > Aegilops > Aegilops longissima. The sequence goes on along the minus strand of CM038680.1, from coordinate 185,570,884 downwards.
GAGTATGATAATTTTATTGTCAAACAAGAAAATTGCAATGCTTATTTTGGTAGACAATTAAAACAAAATACTTATATGATTAAACACTTGGGTGATTATATGGCTGATGTTAGATGTGAACTTAAACTTGTTAGCAAACATGCTTCTATGGTTACCACTCAAGTAGAACAAGTACTTAAGGCTCAAAATGATTTGCTCAATGAAATGAATAGTAAGAAAAATGATTATCTTGTTAGAGTGGCTACTAGAACTGGTAGAATGACTCAGAACCTTTGTATCCTGAAGGCCACCCTAAGAGAATTGAGCAAGATTCTCAGAGAAATAATATTGATGCACCTAGTTCTTCTAAAAAGAAGAAAAAGAAAAATGATAGGACTTTGCAAACTTCTAGTGAACCTATTGCTGAACCACCTGATAATCCAAATGATATCTCTATGACTGATGCTGAAACACAATCTGGTAATGAACATGGACCTAGTGAAAATGTTAATGATGATGTTCATGATGATGCTCAACCTAGTAATGATAATGATGTAGAAAGTGAACCTGCTGTTGATCTTGATAACCCACAATCAAAGAATCAACGTTATGATAAGAGATACTTTGTTGCTAGGAAACATGGTAAAGAAAGAGAACCATGGGTTCAGAAACCCATGCCTTTTCCTCCCAAACCGTCCAATAAAAAGGATGACGAGGATTTTGAGCGCTTTGCTGAAATGATTAGACCTATCTTTTTGCGTATGTGATTAACTGATATGCTCAAAATGAATCCTTATGCTAAGTATATGAAAGATATTGTTACAAATAAGAGAAAGATACCGGAAGCTGAAATTTCCAGCATGCTTGCTAATTATACTTTTAAGCGTGGAATACCAAAGAAACTTGGAGATCCAGGAGTACCTACTATACCATCCTCCATTAAAAGAAATTATGTTAAAACTGCTTTATGTGATCTTGGAGCCGGTGTTAGTGTTATGCCTCTCTATTTATATCGTAGACTTGACTTGAATAAGTTGACACCTACTGAAATATCTTTGCAAATGGCTGCTATACCTGTCGGTATATGTGAGGATGTGCCTGTTGTGGTTGCAAACCTTACTATTTTAACGGACTTTGTTATTCTTGATATTCCCGAGGACGATAGTATGTCTATTATTCTTGGAAGACCTTTTCTGAATACTGCAGGAGCTGTTATTGATTGCAACAAAGGCAATGTCACTTTTCATGTTAATGGTATTGAGCATACGGTACACTTTCCGAGGAAACAACCTCAAGTTCATAGTATCAACTCTATTGGAAAAGTTCCATCAATTATATTTGGAGGTTTTGAATTTCCTCTTCCTACTGTCAAGAAGAAATATGATATACTTATTATTGGGGATGTGCATATCCCCGTTGAGGTAACATAGTGTTATTCGAAATTTCTCCGGTTCCATGTTAATCGGAATGAGTTTGTTAACAAGACCTGATCAACCTTGTTAGTGGATTCCTTTTGATGAGCATGAGATGGATGAAACTAGAAGGCACAACCTTCTGTACCCTCTTTATACTTTCATTATTTAGTTGAAATAAAGTAAAAAGTATTTTTTCATGCTCTTCTGATTTATCCGTGCAATATAAAAATACCCCAAAAATAAAAATCCTCCAAATGCCATGCCAATTTAATATATTTTTTTCTAGAATATTTGCGGATTTATGGAACTGAGAACACACCAGGGGGGTGAACCACCTGGCCACGAGGGTGGAGGGCGCGCCCACCCCTACAGGGCGCCCCCTGCCTCGTGGGCCCATGGTGGCCCTCCTCCACTTATCCCTGCACTCCTACAGTCCTTCTTCCTCCCACAAACATGAATATCTAGCTCAAGCACGAGTTCTAGCTCACTTTGTTGTGATTTTCGATCTCGCTCAAAGCACATCTCACAAAACTGCTTGGGAAGGTTGTTCCTTGGTATGTAACTCCTCCATTGGTCCAATTAGTTTTTGCTCTAGTGCTTTATTCATTGTAAATTTGTGCTGCATAGGTTACCATGTTCTTGAGCTTGCATGTCAAATTTATATGGTTCCAAGTAGTTCTAATGCACCATATATCCTCTAGGCACTTGTAGGAGTAGTTGCTATCAATTTTATTGAGCTTGGTTCACTTTTGTTTGAAGTTACTAAAAATTTCAGAAATTTTTCAGAGGAAGAAATATGGTTAGGAAAATGTTCCAAGGTGGTTCTTCTAGGAAGCAAGGACCCAGGCTTGCAATGCGTGATGCTGATGAGGAGCCCCCAAGGGACGCTCCAGTGCGGCCCTGTGAATGGCCTTCGGAAAATTTTATGGATCGAGCGGGAATCAAAGAAGAATTTAACGCATATTTGCCTAACGTTGATCTTGTGAGCTTTGAGGCAGACAAATGCCCACAGTACCATGAACTCACTAGTTCATTTGTGAGGAGGTTTGAATTCTCATCTTCACGTAATTCTCCAACAGTCATGTTTGATCTTTATGACAAATCTTATACCATGGACTTAGAGGATTTTACTTCTGCTTGCAAACTTCCACAATGGGGTAGTATTAGTGATCCCCCTAAATCTGAATTTAGAAACTTTCTTGCTGGTATAACCGTGGGGGAATCTAGAGATATAACACAAGCTACTATAGGGAGCATCCATTTTGCTGCTATACACTATTTTGCTCTCTTCATAGGAAGATGCATAAATGGTAAAGATGAAGCATGCCACATGTGTGTCCCTGATCTCAGTATTCTTAGGAGTGCTGTGTTGGGAGACAAATCTTATAATTTGGGAGCCATTGTTGCACGTAGGTTGCATCATAATAGATTTAATAGAGATTTCTTTAGAGGAATTTATGCAACCCTCTTAGCTGATTTTCTTGATGTGGACGTTCGTGAGGATGATATGGAGTTGCCTCCTACTTATTTAGACTTTAATTCTATGGTCCACCACCAGTTTGTCGAGAGGAATGAATCACCTCTCCAGTATCGACTAATCTTTGATAAACGACGTGTTGTCCGTATTACTCTCCCTGCTCCTGCCTTCTTTGATTACCAGGCAAAAGGAAGATATGTTATTACCAGAGAGGAGGCAGATGAAGGAGAGCGGAGGCAGCTCGACGCCACGCTGCAGCTCAGGAGGCGGTAGTCGCTGCATCTCAGTACGACCCCAGCTACACCTACGGATATCCGCCAGGCCATCCCTGGCAATGAACCAACTTAGGCCAAAAGCCTAAGCTTGGGGGAGTACGTATTTCCCACCGACATTACATTTATGTTTACACACACTCATTGCTAGATGTCGGTGCTCATACACTTTCATTGTAATATCCATGTTAGTTTATTTTCTTTTTCCTGCTCTCTTCTTGTGTGTTTGTTAAACTTTAAGAAAAACAGAAAAAATAAAAAAATTTAGTAATAGCTTATAGTTAGTTTACTTTTCCTGCTGTAGTAGTAATAACTAAAATAAAACCCAAAAAGATTTCCCGTTCTTCTTTTGCTTGTTGGGAGCTTTCCCGTGTAAATAGTTTTTATTTCCTTTCTTTTCTTTGGGGGTCGATAGGAGAAGACCATAATTAAATTGTTGAAGTGGCTCTTATATGCATTATTGTTGATTTAACCAAGAGCCCATATTGCCTTGTCTTCTCCTGCTTATTGAATGCTCGCAGATTCCAGCTTAGTCCAATGCAGATGCACTCTTATTATTATTCACATCGTTCGGTCGTGCAAGTGAAAGGCAATAATGACGATATATGATGAACTGACTGAGATAAGCGAAGCTGGTATGAACTCGACCTATCTTGTTTTTCTAAATATGATGAGTTCATCGTTCTTGATTCAGCTTATTATGAATAAACATGTTTGCAATGACAATTAGAGAACATAGTTGCTTATGCCATGCTTGATTAGCTATGAGTTATAATGGTTTACCTTGCGTGCCAACATGCTATTAAAATGGTTGTGATGTGGTATAGTGGGGTGGTATCCTCCTTTGAATGATTTAAGTGACTTGACTTGGCACATGTTCACACATGTAGTTGAAACAAATCAACATAGCCTTCACGATATTTATGTTCATGGTGGATTATATCCCACTCATGCTTGCATCCAATGTTTATTGATTTTAATGCATGCTCATGGCTGTTGTCGCTCCCTAGTTGGTCGCTTCCCAGTCTTTTGCTAGCCTTCTCTTGTACTAAGCGGGAATACTGCTTGTGCATCCGATCCCTTAAACCCCCAAAGTTATTCCGGATGAGTCCACTATACCTTCCTATATGTGGTATTTACCTGCCGTTCCAAGTAAATTTGTATGTGCCAAACTCTAAACCTTCAAATAAACATTCTGTTTTGTATGCTCGAATAGCTCATGTATCAACTAGGGCTTTCCTTATCTTCCATGTTAGGAGGGTTATTCTCAAGAGGAGTGGACTCCGCTCCTCATTCACGAGAACAAGGCTGGTCACCGGGATGCCTAGTCCCATGCTTTATGCAAACTAAATCAAAATAATTGCAAACAAAACTCCACCTGGGACTATTGCTAGTTGGAGACACTCGTTGTTTCGAGCAAGTCATGGATTGATGCTTGTTGGTGGAGGGGGAGTATAAACTTTACCATTCTGTTTCGGAACCGCCTATAATGTGTGTAGCATGGAAGATATCGCCATCTCTTAGTTGCTATGTTGACAATGAAAGTATGCCGCTCAAAATATTATTTATCTCTATTTCAAAACCGAGCTCTGGCACCTCTACAAATCCTTGCTTCCCTTTGCGAAGGGCCTATCTATTTACTTTTATGTTGAGCCATCACCCTCTTATTAAAAGCACTAGCTGGAGAGCGCAGCTATCGTTTGCATCCATTACTATTAATTCATATTGGGTATGAGTATGATTGGATCTCTTTTACCATGAATCACAATGTCTAGTCAGTCCTTGATCATTAAAGGTGCTTTGCATTTATGTTTTGCGGTCTCAGAAAGGGCTAGCGAGATACCATCTTGTTATATCATATTATGATTGTTTTGAGAAAGTGTTGTCATCCGAGATTTATTATTATGACTCGCTAGTTGATTATGCCATTGATATGAGTAAACATGAGACCTGAGAATTATTGCAAATGTGGTTAGTTATAATCTTTGCTAAAAACCTGAATGCTAGCTTTACATATTTACAACAACAAGAGCAAACAGAGTTTGTAAAAGTTTTTCTTTATCTCTTTCAGTTTATCAACTGAATTGCTTGAGGACAAGCAAAGGTTTAAGCTTGGGGGAGTTGATACGTCTCCGTCGTATCTACTTCTCCAAACACTTTTGCCCTTGTTTTGGACTCTAACTTGCATGATTTGAATGGAACTAACCCGGACTGACGCTGTTTTCAGCAGAATTGCCATGGTGTTATTTATGTGCAGAAACAAACATTCTCGGAATGACCTGAAACTCCACGGAACAACTTTTCGAAAATAATAATTCCATCGTAGGCTTGCTGGACGGTGATGGGTTGGATGAGATCTATCATGTAATCGAGTTAGTTTTGTTAGGGCTTGATCCCTAGTATCCACTATGTTCTGAGATTGATGTTGCTGTGACTTTGCTATGCTTAATGCTTGTCACTAGGGTCCGAGTGCCATGATTTCAGATCTGAACCTATTATGTTTTCATGAATATATGTGAGTTCTTGATCCTATCTTGCAAGTCTATAGTCACCTACTATGTGTTATGATCCGGCAACCCCGAAGTGACAATAATCGGGACCACTCCCGGTGATGACCATAGTTTGAGGAGTTCATGTATTCACTATGTGCTAATGCTTTGTTCCGGTTCTCTATTAAAAGGAGGCCTTAATATCCCTTAGTTTCCATTAGGACCCCGCTGCCACAGGAGGGTAGGACAAAAGATGTCATGCAAGTTCTTTTCCATAATCACGTATGACTATATTCGGAATACATGCCTACATTACATTGATGAATTGGAGCTAGTTCTGTGCCACCCTATGTTATGACTGTCACTTGATGAACCGCATCCGGCATAATTATCCATCACCGATCCAATGCCTATGAGCTTTCCATATACTGGTTTACGCTTATTTACTTTCCCGTTGCTACTGTTACAATCACTACAAAACACCAAAAATATTATTTTTGCTTTCATTACTCTTTTGTTACCATTACCACTATTATCATACTACTTTGCTACTAAATACTTTGTTGCATATATTAAGTTATCCAGGTGTGGCTGAATTGACAACTCAGTTGCTACTACTTGAGAATATTCTTTGGCTCCCCTTGTGTCGAATCAATAAATTTGGGTTGAATACTTTGCCCTCGAAAGCTGTTGCGATCCCCTACACTTGTGGGTTATCAGAGTGCGCCTCGCGGGGTGGTGAAGACGCCGTGTGCTGGTTGTCTCCGAGTCCAGCAACGTGGACGGAGCCGGAGACGGCCGGTCAGGCGAGCTGGTTGAGGCGGTCCTGCTGCGCGTTGGCCGCAGCGAGGTGGTCGTTCACCCTCTTGAGGCGGTCCTGCAGTTCTTCGCCCGCGAGCTGGTCCAGGCCGACTGCGGCCGCCTGGGCAGCGTGCATATTCTTCACGGGAGTTTCATAGACGGGAGGGAGAGCACCGAAGGCACGCCCGATCGCGCCCCCTCGGGCCCGCACGTCGGCGACCCGGCTTGGCTCGGGCACGTCCGGTGTGAAGCCGTAGGCGGCGTTGCGCTCCAGCTGAGCGGAGTCGAGGCGGCACTGCGTGGCAGCGAGCGTCTCGGTGACGTCCAACAGGCGTTGGCAGTCCTCGTTGAGACTAGTCTGGGCTTCGGTGATGTTGGAGGCGTTGATGTCTGTGCCGATGGGAACGCGGAGGCTCTGCATCACGGCGCGCAGCCGGTTGGGCGAACCAGCCCTGTCCACTGCGGCCTTAGCTTTGGCGACATTCCTTGCAGCGCTCGACGAGGAGGAGGCGCCAGTGTTGGTGACGAAAACCTCCACGTAGAGGTGCATCGCTCCGGCGGGAGCGCCGTCATTGATGGAGAGCAGGGAGTCGGAAAAGCTAAGTACCTCGCTGAGGTACTCGTCGGCCGTAGGCGCATCAAAGATGCGCAGCGTGGCGAAGGAGGCGGTGAGTGCGTCGATGACGTCGTCCGCCAGTGTGACGGGCTCGTTGGAGTCGGAGAAGAGCCCTGTCTGGAGCATGCTCCCGGCCAGGACCTCGAGCTGCCCCATGGTGGGCGCCAACTGTCGTGGTGGGCGCACAGCAGATGCCATGGGATGGCTAAAGATAGGAGGAGGAGTTTATACATATTAGAATCAAACTTTCAGGGGTTAGGGTACATATTCTTGTATCGAAATCCATTGATCATTTTTCTGTACGTACTCATTGAAGTGAACTATGAGAGCACGAACGGGAAAATATATTGTGTTAAAATTTGCAAAATTCACTTCAAATAGTGTTCCTCGACAACAAAGGGACTGCCAAGTTAGGTGGCAGTACTAAAAATAATAAAAATGTCTCCGAACAAAAATAATAATTATCAAAACTAATTAAAACAAGGTCTTCGAAATTATTTTATATGACGTGATAGGGCCTGATGCGGAGCATCGTATGGTCATCCCCATGGACATTCCACCATCACCACGAACACCAAGTGGACCGATGACGATAGCCCGTGCACGTGCTACCAAAATTGAGGTTACCTATTTCCTCTTTGAGCTCTCTTTCAATTCACATGAGACATGGCGTCTACCTAAAGAGGAGACTTTATGCATGCTTAGGTATCGAGGAGAAGATCATGAGGAAGCAAGAAGGGATCTCCAAGTACACATGGAGTCCCAAGGAGGAAGAGGGACCCCAAGACCCAGAAGACCGGATGCCCTCTGGCCAACCCGGATGCCCGGCCTCCTAGCATTCCTCCCCCTCCTGGCTAGCAATGCTCATTTGGTCGATCTCATGGTACCGTGGGTGGTGCTCCCACTGATACGTCCATTTTACATGCCCCTACTTCCTTTGTTCTACTCAATTTTCACCTGCCCATCTAAGTGTGCTCACTTTTTCCCTCCTCGAGTCGCCCATGCCTCACAAAAGGTCAAACGGTGCCGGGCTGTCTGGTCAAAGCTATTGACCGTTACTTCGCAAGTGCTGACGCATGGGGCCGACCTTGAATGATGACATGTGGGACCGATTGGTGCTGACACGTGGGGCCGACCTGATATGATGATATGTGGGACCGGTTGGTGCTGACGTGTGGGGTCAACCTGAGATGCTGACATGTGGGACAGGTTGATGGACGGCCGGTGCTGACGCATTTGTCTAAAAAAAAGGGAGATGAAATATCTCCCTCTCATTTCGCATCCCTCACGGCCCGAGCAAACCACCTCCACCTCCCCATCCCCACACCAAATCCCGCGGCTGTTGGCAGCGATGTCGACGGCTATGGAGGTGCTCTGCGCCGGTGACGTTGTCTTACTGGAGAAGTGCAAGGAGATCTCCTCTTGGTTTCCTAGAACGCAAGCTCTGGCGGAGCATGCGTTGCAATTTTTGAGAGATGCGACGCCGGATGTGATCCCATGGATGATTCTAGATCCAGTCAATGGGGTGACTTTGTCGGCCCCGTGGAACCCAGGGTATCCAGGCCCGTCTGCCTTCAGCCCAAGACGTGTCTAATGGCGGAGGCCCATTAGGTAGCCCTGTTGGCGTTCTAGGAACGGGGGTCCCCAGACTTGCCTGCCTGCGGCCCACGGCGTGGCTCCACTCGCGGCCCAGTACGACCCGTCTTCACCAAAAAACACTCAAGACCCTCGCGAGGGGCCAAGCCTCGCGAGGCGGATGACACAAGACCTCCTCGGGAGCGGCCTCACCAGGTTGCCTCGCGAGGGGCGGAAAGATCAAGGCAAGGGACACCTCGCGAGGTTCAAGTGATGCAAGCCATGACGACTGGAGCCAGGCGGGCGCCAGCTCGCAGTGTCCTCTTTTCCTCTTTGGTGCTAAGGAGGCAAGCGCAGGCGAGGAGTACTGAGGCATTGGGAAAAGGTTTCCATATCGGTGCAACAAGACCAAGACCAGCAGGACGACAGGACGGAGGTCACCGTGGAGCCCAAGACGACGTCACCACCTGGGCCTTTTGCAGGCGAAGACCACCTTTAGTCAGGATAGCTTGTACTAGCTGCCCCCCTTCAAATTGGCCATTGTGGCATCCCTTCCCGCTCAATATTTGGGGAGAGGACCAGGGCCTCTATAAATAGGACTAGCCACCACCATAGGAGGCATCTCGAACTCATCTCGAGATCATCTCGGACCGGATCCACTCCATCCTCACACCCACCAAGCACAAGAACACCTCTCCTCAAGAGGTTGTTCTTCCCCTTGTACTGTTCATCCTCAGCCCAAGAGGCAATCCACCACACCACACTAGAGTAGGGTATTACACCACAACGGTGGCCCGAACCAGTATAAATATCGTGTCTCTTGTGTTGCGGGTTCGTCGAGCTAGGCTTTGAGATCGCGGTGAGGTTGAGGGCGTGAATAGGTAGGGGGAAATCTCCGTGCCCACCCCAGTGTTCGAACCTCAAGGGTTTTGCCAGAACCCAAAATCCGACATTTGGCGCGCTAGGTAGGGGTGCGCCGGAGTTTTCCTTCCGTCGATCCTGTCTCGTCGCTTCGTCGCATCCATGGCAGACGCTCGCCGAGCTCGCGCTGAGCGCAGGGCCGCCCTCGCCACCCGCATTGCTCAGACGGCTCCCATCGGCGGGCCTCCCCGTCGTTCTCCGTCGCCTGCCGCCAACGCCGCCACCGGCCCGGCGGGAAACGAGCAACAAGTGTCCTTGTTGCACCCCTCGGTGTGGCGGGACAACCGCACCGCCACTCCGCCGTTGACCCCGGCAAGCTCGTCGTCTCACGCTCGTCGTGCTCCCACATACGTGAAGGCCATGCTACTCGTGGCACGCGAACTCTTGCGCTACCGCCCCGTCGACGACCTCTACGAGGACTGGCTGGACCGCATCACCGAGCTCGTTAGCGCCGCAGGGGGCTCCCCTGCGCCATCTCTCTCGCTGCCTCGCCCTCTGCCAGCTGCGGGCGACATGGCTCATGGAGCGCCACCACTACCACCTCCGCACCAAGATGGCGTCCTGGCGCCAAGGCGTGCGGCCCCCCGGCGCGACCCACCGCGTCGGGCGCCCGTGGCCGAAGAAGGAAGCTGCCACGAAGTTCCCCGTCCACGAGAAAACGCTCCCGCGCTCCCAGCACCACTACGACAAGACCGTGCGCCGCCTGCGGTGGCGGTGCGCGGACATCAAGGCAGGTTCCACATCAGCAAAGGGTCCCGGCGGCCACCGCAGGCTGCCGCACCTTCACCCCTGAGCTGCGTAGCGTCGCATGGCCGGGCAAGTTCAAACCAGACCTGCCTCCTCGCTACGACGACACCCCCGACCCCGCGGAGTTCCTGCAGCTCTACGAGCTGAGCATCGAGGAGGCCAAGAACGACGAAAGAGTCATGGTGAACTGGTTCCCCATGGCTCTCAAGGATGGTGCCCGCTCGTGGCTCCTGAACCTGCCTCCAGGATCCATCTCCTCCTGGAACGATATGCACGACCGCTTCGTCGCCAACTTCTAGGGTACTCGCGACCGCCCTCTGAAAGGGATCGAGAAGAGGTGTCTAGAGGGGGGGGGGTGATTAGACACTAAGTGCCAAAAGTTGCTGTTTTAAAAAAAATTAGGTTCAAGTGGAGATTTGGCACAAGTTTAACAAACACAACACATAATTCAAGCAAGCATGCAAAGAGTATATGAGCAGCGGAAAGTAAAGCATGCAACTTGCAAGAATGTAAAGGGAAGGGTTTGGAGAATTCAAACGCAATTGGAGACACGGATGTTTTTGTCGTGGTTCTGATAGGTGGTGCTATCGTAAATCCACGTTGATGGAGACTTCAACCCACGAAGGGTAACGGTTGCGTGAGTCCATGGAGGGCTCCACCCACGAAGGGTCCACGAAGAAGCAACCTTGTCTATCCCACCATGGCCGTCGCCCACGAAGTACTTGCCTCACTAGCGGTAGATCTTCACGAAGTAAGCGATCTCCTTGCCCTTACAAACTCCTTGGTTCAACTCCACAATCTTGTTGGAGGCTCCCAAGTGACACCTAGCCAATCTAGGAGACACCACTCTCCAAGAAGTAACAAATTGTGTGTTGATGATGAACTCCTTGCTCTTGTGCTTCAAATGATAGTCTCCCCAACACTCAACTCTCTCTCACAAGATTTAGATTTGGTGGAAAGAAGATTTGAGTGGAAAGCAACTTGGGGAAGGCTAGAGATCAAGATTCATATGGTAGGAATGGAATATCTTGGCCTCAACACATATGTAGGTGGTTCTCTCTTAGAAAATGGATGCTGGAAGTGTAGGATCGTTCTGATGGCTCTCTCCATGAATGAAGAATGGGTGGAGGGGTATATATAGCCTCCACACAAAAACTAACCGTTACACACAATTTACCAATCTCGATGGGACCGAATTGAAAAACTCGGTCGGACCGATTTAGCAAATCTAGTGACCGTTAGGATTTTCGGTGGGACCGACATGCAACTCGGTAGGACCGATATGGTTAGGGTTAGGGCATAACGTAATCTCGGTGAGACCAATTACACAAACTCGGTGAGACCGATTTTGGTAATAAGCTAACCAGAGAGTTGGTCAGGCAAACTCGGTGAGACCGATTACACAAACTCGGTGGGACCGATTTTGGTAATAGGTTAACCAGAGAGTTTGCATTGTAATCTCGGTAGTACCGATTACTTAAACTCGGTGAGACCGAATTTGGTAATGGACATACACAGAGAGATTACAATCCCATCTCGGTGAGACTGAGATCCCTATCGGTGAAACCGATTTGCCTAGGGTTTGTGGCAGTGGCTAAGACATCTGAATTCGGTGGCGCCAGATAGAAAGAATCGGTGGGGCCGAGTTTGACTTTTGGTTTAGGACATATGTGGATGTGAGAAAGTATTTGAGGGCTTTGGAGCATCTCACTAGGCACTGTAGAGCAAGAAACTCATTAAGCAACACCTCATCCCCTCTTGATAGTACTGGCTTTTCCTATAGACTCAATGTGACATTGGATCACTAAAATAGAAAGTGTAGAGTCTGGATCTTGAAGCTTGAGCCAATCCTTTGTCCTTAGCATATTGAAGGGGTTCCACATCCTCTAGTCCATGCCACTTCATTGTTGAACTTGTCTGAAACATACTAGATAAAAGTGTTAGTCCAACAAGAGATATGTTGAAATTAATTACCAAAATCACCCAGGGAGCACTTGTGCTTTCAATATCCCCCTTTTTGGTAATTGATGACAACATACATCAAAGCTTTAGATGAAGATATAAAGAATTAACGAGTAAAGCTTTGGAAAGACATGTAACATGCATAGGCTCCCCCTACATGTATGCAATCATGTGGATATGGAACATAGAAGCATGTGAGAGCATAACCATGACAGAGTAAGCAATGTGTTACATGTATCTTGGCTATATGCAACAGAGAAAATGATGTGAATATGGAAAATGTACCTTCATTCTCATGAGTCCTTCTTGCAAACAGTATGTACATCAGCAAGAATTCCTCATACACATGACTGTGATGCATATACTTACCTTGTGGTCTTGAGTTGGCTTAGGATAGAATGAACCTGCGCATACAAGGTTAGATAACACAGATACACCTACTAGCTGGAGAAAGCAAAAGAAGCCACAAGAGTACCAAGACTGGGATGACATGTAGAGAGTGAGTACTAAGTACCACAATGAATATAGACATGTCCCCAAAGGTAAAGATGTGCAATGAAATTAAAGAATTTCTTTCCCTTAGATGTCTTGCTCCCCCTGAATCTAGCATGGGATATTGGGAGAAGATAGGGAACAGAAAGTTAGAGCTCAAAGAAACAAAAGAACAGAGCTAATGCAAATAAGCATATATGAACATGTCTTTCCCCTCAACAAGACATGTGGCATCTCTCCTCTTGAACACCAAGCATCTGGGATCCTTGAAGATTACTCTCTTCTTGAGTATTCTCTCCCCCTGGAGATATCTTTCTCCCCCCGTTGAAGTGATAAGCTTTGATGTGATCTCTCTCTCCCCCTTTGACATCAATTTCCAAGAAGGGACTTCTGGAATTTGTCGTGAATGGGTTTGGTCCTTGAGTCACAGCATAAAGCACTGATAAAAATGTGATGCTTGTAGAGGACAAGATTCATGGAGTGGAGATGGATCAATAGTAATGCAGGAATAAGTGGCAAAATGTTTTTCCTGTAGTGAAATCGGTGGCACCGAGTGGTATGCTTCGGTTGCACCGAATGATTTCGGTTAGACCGAAGACAAGAAACCGGCGTGACCGAGTTCATTACAGATAAAACACTTGTCACCTCAGCTCACTAGAAAAGTAAGATCTCAAAAGGATTTGCAAGGAATTAACTGAAAGATTTGCAAAGAATTGGATGCAGGGAATGCAGAACAAAATAGAAAAGAAAAGAAAAGAAAAGAAAAGAAAAGAAAAGAAGGAATTCTAGATGAAGTTTTTTTTGAAAGGGGAAGCAAATATGCATGAGACAAATGCAAAAGGAAACACAAGAGAACTTCATCTAGAATTGGGCGGTGACAAAGTCACCTATGTTAGAGTATATTGACTTAGGAGTCAAGTGAGACCACTTGATCATATGTCATACTCATCGTTTAGGCTCAAATGGGGTTACCATTTTTCGTTTAAGCATCTTGATGTATTCACATCTTGTTGAGTTGCTTTGACTCATGTCTTGGGTGGTGGTGTTGATCGTGATCATGTAGTTGAACTTGTGTGGGTTGCTTAAGGTTGATGTAGCTCATCAAGAGTTGGGAGCACCACTTGGAATTTGAGTTCATCTACCTACATGGGTTAGTTCTTGCAAGGAAGATCACTTGTGTATCCAAAATTACAATCATGAAATTCAACATAGAATTTGTCAAAGGATATGTTTGAGTGGTTTCGTGCTTCCTTATCTTCAACCACCATTGTGTAGAGACTTTGTGATGTGAAGATTGCTCAAGATGTGAGTGAGTTGCAATCTTATAGACTTAGATTCATCCAAGTACCTACAAGGGTTAGATAACATGCAAGGTGCAAATATATCCAAGATATAAGATTATCATCATAAGAGAAATATCAGGGATTAGTCATAAGCTCATGTCTTGCATGTATCCGATGGAATTCCTACTCCAAGTTTGAAGCATCAATGATGTTCAATTCACCTCTCAACCTGCAAAACACTTTCTCATCAAGTGGTTTAGTGAATATATCCGCTAATTGCTTTTCGATGCGAACATGCTTAGGATTAATATCACCCTTAGCAGCATGATCTTGAATGAAATGATGACGAACTTCAATATGCTTGGTTCGAGAGTGTTGCACGGGATTGTGAGCAATCTTGATAGCACTTTCATTGTCACAAAGTAATGGAACATGTTTCACATATATCCCATAATCTTTAAGAGTTTGGGTCATCCAAAGTAATTGAGCACAACATGAACCAACGACAATGTATTCCGCTTCGGCGGTGGATAATGATACCGAGTTTTGTTTCTTGGAAGACCAAGACACAAGAGATCTGCCAAGAAATTGACAAGCACCCGAAGTGGACTTTCTATCAACCTTGTCACCGGCATAGTCCGAGTCAGAGTATCCAACAAGATCGAAAGAGGCCCTCTTAGGATACCAAATGCCAAAATTTGGTGTATGGATTAAGTATCTCACTATCCTTTTCACGACCTTAAGATGACATTCTTTAGGAGCAGCTTGATATCGTGCACACATGCACACACTTAGCATGATATCGGGATGTGAAGCACATAGATATAACAATGAACCTATCATAGAGCGATAAACCTTTTGATCGACCGGTTCACCATCTTTGGTCAAATCAAGATGTCCACTAGTAGGAATGGGTGTAGTCATACCTTTGCATTCTTGCATGTTGAACTTCTTGAATAAGTCCTTGGTGTACTTCGTTTGAGAGACAAAGGTACCGTCCTTAGTTTGCTTGATTTGAAAACCAAGAAAGAATTTGAGTTCACTCATCACAGACATCTCAAACTTCTCCGACATTAGCTTTCCAAACTTTTAACTAAAATGAGGGTTAGTAGAACCAAATATAATATCATCAACATAGATTTGGCACACAAATAGTTCTCTGTTGACCCTTTTTGTAAAACGAGTAGAATCAATTTTTTCGATTTCAAAGCCTTTTTCAATAAGGAACTTGGTCAAGCATTTATACCACGCTCTAGGAGCTTGTTTAAGACCATAAAGAGCTTTGTGAAGTTTGTAAACATGATCAGGTTTCTTAGGATTAACAAAGCCGGGAGGTTGTTTAACATAAACTTCCTCCTCTATTTCACCATTTAGAAAAGCACTTTTAATGTCCATTTGGTACAAGGTGATATCATGGTGATTAGCATAGGCAAGTAAGACGCGAATGGACTCAAGTGTAGCAACGAGAGCATAAGTCTCACCATAGTCCATACCTTCGACTTGTGTGTAGCCTTGGGCGATGAGACGTGCTTTGTTGCGAACTACTTGTCCATCTTCATCTTGCTTGTGGCGAAACACCCATTTGGTACCGATGATGTTATGGTTGTTGTCGGGCTTCTCAACCAATGTCCACACTTGATTTCTCTCAAAGTTGTGTAGCTCTTCGTGCATGGCGTTTATCCAATCCGGATCTTCCAACGCTTCTTCAACCTTCATAGGTTCAATGCTAGAGATGAATGAATAGTGTTCATAAAAGTTAGCTAAACGAGTTTTAGAGCGAGTGATTCTCCCGGTTTGGATATCATTGTAGATTTGCTCGACGGGATGGTATTTAGCAATTCTTGCTCGAACTCGTGAAAGATTTTTCTTGGGTCTTGGTTGAACATCTCCTTCATCTTGTTCTTCTTCTTGGCCTTCTTCATTGTTGGCGTTGTCGTTCTCTTGTCGTGGTGGAGAAGGAGGTTGTTGGCGTTCGTCTTGGTGCACTTCCTCGTTTTCTTCATCTTGGTGTGTCCCACTTGTGGATGCTTCCATATCAACTCTTGGTTCACCTTGCCGTGAGGTAGAAGCTTCCACTTGGACGGACGAGGTACTCTCCTTCATCTTCGTTGGCCGAATCTTGCCAATAGACAAATCTTGAATTGCTTCCGAGGGGTCTTTGTCTCCTACATCAATTGGCAATTGCTCTACTTGCGAGCCGTTAGATTCATCAAAATTCACATCTACCGTTTCTTCAACCTTTCGGGTGAAATTGTTGTAGACACGGTATGTGCGAGAGTTTGAGCCATAACCAAGTAGGAAACCTTCAGACTTATGAGAAAATTTAGAACGATGATGCTTATCAAGAATGTAGCATTTTGAGCCGAATACTCGAAATTATCCAACTTGGGGTTTGTTACCGGTGAGAAGCTCGTATGCCGTCTTGCCGAGTAGTTTGTGAAGATACAAGCGATTTGTTGCATGACAAGCTGTCTCAACCGCTTCCGCCCAAAAGTGCTTCGACGTCTTGTACTCATCAAGCATCGTTCTCGCCATTTCGATGAGCGTCTGGTTCTTCCTCTCAACAAATCCATTTTGTTGAGGTGTGTACGTAGCCGAGAACTCGTGTGAAATCCCTTCTTCGTCAAGAAAGGTGTCCACATTTGCGTTCTTGAACTCCGTTCCGTTGTCGCTGCGAACCTTCTTGATCTTCACTTCAAATTGATTTTGGGCCTTCCTAGCAAAGTTTTTGAAGATCTTTTGGACCTGCGATTTGTCATCGAGAAAGAACACCCACGTAAATCTTGAAAAATCATCAACTATAACTAGACCAAAAGAATTTCCACCGAGACTTTTGTAAGCGTTGGGACCAAAGAGATCCATATGAAGAAGCTCGAGTGGCCTCCTTGTGGTCATGATGTTCTTCACGGGATGCCTTCCTCCAACCTGTTTACCTGCCTGACAAGCGCTGCAAAGTATATCCTTATCAAATATGACATCGTTAACTCCAAGGATGTGATTTCCTTTAATAAGCTTGTCAAGTTTTCGCATACCAACATGATCTAGTCTTCTATGCCACAACCAGCCTTTAGAAGATTTAGCAATAAAGCAAGTTCTAGGTTGAGCCTTTTTAGTGAAATCAACAATGTATAGATCACCTCTACGTACACCAGTAAAGACCATTTTATGATTATCTCTATGAAACACTTGGCAATCTACTTCAGTAAATAGGACATTGAAACCGAAATCAACAAGTCTAGATACTGAAAGTAAGTTGTAGCCAAGAGATTCAACAAGCATGACATTTTGTATGGAGCTATCATGTGAGATGGCCACCTTACCGAGGCCAACCACCTTACCCTTTGAGTTGTCACCGAAAGTGACATACTTTCGAGGACCATCATTTTCAGCAAGCTCACGAAACATGTCTTTATCTCCGGTCATGTGATCGGTACATCCACTATCAAGAACCCATTGCTTTCCTCCTGCCATATATCCGCGAAGATTTTCCATAAGACCAAAGTGTCTCATTGCATCATCAAGATCGAAGTAACTATCATCATCCTCATCATAGTATCCATGTTCAACATCGTCATGTGGTGGATCAAATCCTAGAGAGGGTGATTCGTTAGAGTGAGTTTGACAATGATCTTGCTTATGAATTTTTATAGCTTCGCAAATAATATCACTAATAATTCCAACATCTCCTTTGGCACACATAAGGTTTGTAAGATCAAATAGACAATCACCAAACATATGATCACTAGAGTTCATCTTAATCAAGGCAATAGATTTATGGAGAATTTCATCTAAATTTTTGAAGGAATAATCTGGAAATCGTTCCTCAAGAAATTTCCATATAGTATAGGCACAATCAGGAGTAGGCAAACTAGCAATAAAGTTTTTGGGCAATCCTCTTATGATAAGATTGATGGTTCTAAGATTGTGAATCATGTCAAGATCCTCTTCGGGTGTGGGATGCAAGGGATCAATATGAGATGCACAAGGGCTAGCAATGTACTTGTTCAAATGATATTCATTGAAAATCACAAGCATCTCATTGTTCCACTCATGAAAATATTCTCCATCAAGAATAGGCACTCTATGTCCAAGACTCCCAATAGTAGACTCATCCATCTTCCTCCAATGGTGTTTAAACCAAAGCAATGGAGACCAATGCTCTGATACCAATTGAAAGGGATCGAGAAGAGGTGTCTAGAGGGGGGTGATTAGACACTAAGTGCCAAAAGTTGCTGTTTTTTAAAAATTTAGGTTCAGGTGGAGATTTGGCACAAGTTTAACAAACACAACACATAATTCAAGCAAGCATGCAAAGAGTATATGAGCAGCGGAAAGTAAAGCATGCAACTTGCAAGAATGTAAAGGGAAGGGTTTGGAGAATTCAAACGCAATTGGAGACACGGATGTTTTTGTCGTGGTTCCGATAGGTGGTGCTATCGTACATCCACGTTGATGGAGACTTCAACCCACGAAGGGTAACGGTTGCGCAAATCCATGGAGGGCTCCACCCACGAAGGGTCCACGAAGAAGCAACCTTGTCTATCCCACCATGGCCATCTCCCACAAAGGACTTTCCTCACTAGCGGTAGATCTTCACGAAGTAGGCGATCTCCTTGCCCTTACAAACTCCTTGGTTCAACTCCAAAATCTTGTTGGAGGCTCCCAAGTGACACCTAGCCAATCTAGGAGACACCACTCTCCAAGAAGTAACAAATGGTGCGTTGATGATGAACTCCTTGCCCTTGTGCTTCAAATGATAGTCTCCCCAACACTCAACTCTCTCTCACAGGATTTGGATTTGGTGGAAAGAAGATTTGAGTGGAAAGTAACTTGGGGAAGGCTAGAGATAAGAATTAATATGGTAGGAATGGAATATCTTGGCCTCAACACATGAGTAGGTGGTTCTCTCTTAGAAAATGGATGCTGGAAGTGTAGGTTCATTTTGATGGCTCTCTCCATGAATGAAGAGTGGGTGGAGGGGTATATATAGCCTCCACACAAAAACTAACCGTTACACACAATTTACCAATCTCGGTGGGGCCGAATTGAAAAACTCGGTCGGACCGATTTAGCAAATCTAATGACCGTTAGGATTTTCGGTGGGACCGACATGCAACTCGGTAGGACCGATATGGTTAGGGTTAGAGCATAACGTAATCTCGGTGAGACCGATTACACAAACTCGGTGAGACCGATTTTGGTAATAAGCTAACCAGAGAGTTGGTCAGGCAAACTCGGTGAGACCGATTACACAAACTCGGTGGGACCGATTTTGGTAATAGGTTAACCAGAGAGTTTGCATTGTAATCTCGGTAGTACCAATTACTTAAACTCGGTGAGACCGAATTTGGTAATGGACATACACAGAGAGATTACAATCCCATCTCGGTTAGACCGAGATCCCTATCGGTTGTCAGGACCCCGATTCTAAGTCACACCGATCTAGCCTGTAACACCTCATATCACTTTGCGGCCTCACGCACGGTATTCCCACGGGTGTCGCCTTACCATGGCCCGGGACCGTTTGCGCCTTATCACCTCAAAGAAGTTCTGGTAGTCGTAGAACAGGATAGCCATAGAGTCAAAGCTGGCTTGCTGCAACTAAACCCCACATTACCCTCTTGATACAAATGCATGTATAATAGGAACTGATATAAGTCTTGCTGAGTACCTATGTACTCACGTTGCTTTATTTATGTTTTTGCAGCGGAGATTTCGGTCTTACTAGTAGTTTCGCTTGGACTTCGACGAGTAGCTTGTTACCTCAGCTACAATCTTGTACCCTTGGGAGGGTCTTGTAGATAGTCAGGCTTCTCAGCCTTTTTCTTTTGTAGTTGTATGTACTCAGACATGTAATGCTTCCGTTGCTTGTATGCTCTGAATGATGGGTCATGTGACCCCTGTTTGTATTAAATGCTATGTGGCTCTTCTGAGCCTTTATCTATATGAGTTGGCGTTATGTTGTGATGCCATGTTGTATAGCACATACTTGCATGTCATGCATACGTGTAACGTGTATTGCTATGTGTGGTATCCGACAACCTAGTTGTCTATCCTTGGTAGCCTCTCTTATGGGGAAATGTAGTCTAGTGCTTCCACCGAGCCATGGTAGTCCGCTACAGCCCGGTTTACCGGAGTCCTGCTAGCCCAGCACTACTGCTCCGGAACACTTAGACTGGCCGGCATGTGATTCACTTCGTTCCTGTGCCTGTCCCTTTGGGGAAATGTCACGCGGTGACATCCGGTGTCCTGCCTAGCCTGCTACAGCCCGGGTTCCCGGAGTCCTGTCAGCCCAGTGCTACAGCCCGGATTCGCACGCTGCTGACCGACATGCTCAATGTTGATTCATGTATGCCTGTCCCCATAAGTTAGTGCCACTTTGGGTTCACGACTAGTCATGTCGGCCCGGGTTCTCTGTCATATGGATGCTAGCGACACTATCATATACGTGAGCCAAAAGGCGCAAACGGTCCCGGGCCATGGTAAGGCGACACCCAAGGGAATACCGTGCGTGAGGCCGCAAAGTGATATGAGGTGTTACAGGATAGATCGGTGTGACTTAGAATCGGGGTCCCGACAGCTTTGGTATCAGAGCTTGACTGCCTGTAGGATTACCAAGCCAAACTGGTCGAAGTTGAGTCTAGAAATCCTTTAGTTATATAGGGGAATTGATTGTGGAAGGGAACGTAAGGCTCTTTTTACTCCTTATACCTCATGGCCTTCTGATCTGAGTCATCCTACCTTTCCTACGGGGTTAAGGAACTAGGCTCTCTCTTCCATCTATCAGGATCACATGTTACTACTCAGTAGTCCCATAGGATTGGTTGATCAGAGTCATATCCCAGTTCGAGTACCTCCGGTGTAGCCTGTTTAGTAATATCTCAGAACCTTGAGTGATGATGTTGAGTATGGTGCTACCCCGTCTTTTGCAGAATGTCTCATTCTGAGCATTTTACTGCCGTTATGCTGCCGGAATTGCCCTATTAGTTCGAGAGTTACTAATTTCCTTATCCTACATTCTTCTGTCGATAGTTGATGCTGATCCGTCCTTGGTTTCGTTTCTCAGGATGTCATCAGTTAAACGAATTTCTGTTTCTCGTAGCCAGAACCACGGAGATGGTAGGGATGAGGATCCTCCCGACCAGCCTTCGTTGGCAGAGTTCATGTTAGAGATGGAGAGGAACAAGCGTGAGTCTAACCGCTTGTTGGAACGTATCGAGGAGAACACCACACATCAGTTCAAAGGATCGGTGACCATTCATGACTTCATTCGCTTGCATCCACCCACTTTTCATCATTTTATTGAGCCACTCGATGCAGATGAATGGCTCCGTAGCATCACTCATAAGTTGTGTTCCGCAAACGTAGCTGAAGATGACAAGGTCACCTATGCCACATATCACCTGGAAGGTCCTGCTAGTCTTTGGTGGCAAAACTATGAGGCTATGCTTCCAGCTGGCCAGATTCCTACCTGGAGGGATTTCACCGAGGCTTTTCGCGAGCATCACATTCCTGAAGCCCTCATCGATCGCAAGAGAGAAGAGTTCTGTAGTTTCACCTAGGGTAAGATGGCTGTTGATGCTTACAGCAGAGAGTTTGAGAACCTTGCCCGCTATGCTTCAGAAGAGGTGTCCACGGACGCTAAGAAGCAGGCTAGGTTCCGGAAGGGTCTCAACCCCAAGTTGCGTCGTGATCTCCACCTACATCATTGTGATACATTCCAAGCTCTTGTGAACAAGGCCATTAATGCAGAGACAGCTCAGCTCACTTACGAGGAGTCTCGTAAGCACACCCGTGAATTGGGATCTTTCTCCGGTTCTAGTTCTCAGAAGCGCCGGATTTGGATTCCGAACTCTGCTCTTCCACCCGGATATTCACCGAGGCCATCCAATGTGATGCCTCCCCCAGCTCAGTCGTATGCTCCACCCAGGCCTACTGGTAGACCGCTTGTCAGTGCGGGTCCACGTCCTACTTCAGGGACTTGCTTCACATGCGGAGAGCCACGACACTATGCACGTGACTGCTCTCAAACCAGCTATGCTCCACCCCCGCCTGAGAAGTCTGTTAGCTGTGTTAAGCCATCAAGCAAGATGATCAGTGTCAAGTCAGCTCCTACTGAACGTGGATGTGTGCATCACGTCTCAGCTAAAGACGCTCATGATGATCCGGATGTCGTTCTTGGTACACTCCTTGTCAACTGCCATCCAGCATCGGTTTTGTTCGATACTGGAGCATCTCATTCCTTCATTTCTGAAAGCTATGCTAACTTGCACAACATATCATTTTGTGATATGCCCTCTCCACTAGTCATTCAAACCCCTGGATCCAAATGGCAAACTTCTAGTATAAGCCATGGTAATTAAATCCTTGTTGATAGACTTGTATTCCTTGCATCACTTGTAGCCCTCAAGTCCTCAGATATTAACATCATTTTGGGTATGGACTGGATGACAGCTCATCATGCCAAGATTGATTGTTACACCAGTCTGCATTCAGCTTACACACCCATCGGCAAGATAGTCACTGTCTCCACTAGAGTTGCAAAGCGTCAACTCTATTCTCTTAATGCCAGCCCTCTTCCAGACCTTGAAGATATCCCGGTAGTCTGTGACTTTCCGGATGTCTTTCCAGAGGAACTGCCAGGTGTTACACCTGATAGAGATGTAGAGTTCGTCATAGATCTTATCCCAGGAACCACTCCAATCTCTAGGAGACCTTACAAGATGGCACCCTTAGAACTAGCCGAGCTTAAGAAACAACTTGATGAGTCCTTGCAAAAGGGTTTCATCTGTCCTAGTTCTTCTCCTTGGGCTTGCCCCGTCCTCTTCGTCAAGAAGAAGGATGGTACGGACCGGATGGTTGTAGATTATCGTCCCGTTAATTTGGTCACGGTAAAGAACAAATATCCGCTTCCGGGATCAACGACCTGTATGATCAGCTCGCTGGATCCTCGTCTTTTCAAGATGGATTTGAGGTTAGGGTACCACCAAATCAAGATCGAAACGGGACATCCCCAAGACAGCCTTTGTCACTCGTTATGGCGGACTGAGTACACCGTCATGTCCTTTGGTCTAACCAATGCTCCAGCCACATTCTCCCGCTTGATGAACTCGATCTTCATGGAGTACCTAGATAAGTTCGTCGTGGTTTACCTCGATGATATTCTTATTTACTCGAAGAACGAGGAAGAGCATGCCGAACATCTTAGACTTGTGCTAGAAAAACTCAGAGAGCACCGCCTTTATGCCAAGTTCTCCAAGTGCGAATTTTGGTTGCCAGAAGTGACCTATCTCGGCCACGTGATCTCTGGTAAGGGCATTGCTGTCAATCCCGAGAGAGTTAAGGCTGTTCTTGATTGGACTCCACCTGAAACCGTTAAACAAGTTAGGAGTTTCCTTGGTCTAGCCAGTTATTGTCGCCGCTTTGTTGAAAACTTCTCCAAAGTGGCCAAACCTCTCACGGAACTTCTCAAGAAGGATAAAAAGTTTGAGTGGTCCCCACAGTGTGAGTACAGTTTTCAGGAACTGAAAAGACGCCTGACTTCTGCTCCCATACTTGTGCCACCGGATTTCACGAAGGACTTTGTTATCTACTGCGACGCCTCACGATAGGGACTAGGTTGCATTCTTATGCAAGATCGTCATGTGATTGCCTATGCATCTCGAGAGTTGCATCCACATGAGGAGAATTATCCTACACATGATCTAGAGCTTGCAGCCGTAGTCTATGCACTTAAGACATGGCGACATTACCTTCTTGGTAAACGTTGCGAGATCTACACCGATCACCAGAGTCTCAACTATATCTTCACCCAACCAGATTTGAACCTTAGGCAAAGACGTTGGTTGGAGTTGATCTCGGATTATGATCTAGGGATTACTTACACCCCAGGCAAAGCCGATGTCATGGCTGATGCGTTAAGTCGCAAATCCTATTGCAACAACCTCATGTTGCAGCAGGGCCAACCACTTCTCCATGAGGAATTTTGTAAGCTTAACCTTCACATTGCTCCTCACGGATTCCTTTGTACCTTGGTGGCGAAACCTACTCTTGTGGATCATATCTTAGAAGCCCAGAAGCATGATATGGGAATTACCCGGATCAAGAGAAACATTGCCAAGGGTATTGCTGGTAGTTTCTCTATAGATGATCGAGGTGTCGTTTTCTTTGGGAACCGCCTGGTGGTCCCCAAGAAGCAGCATCTTCAACAATTGATTCTTAAGGATGCGCATGAATCCCCTCTCACAATTCATCCCGGTAGTACTAAGATGTATCAGGACCTAGGCCAGAGGTTCTGGTGGACTAGGATGAAGAGAGAAATTGCTCAGTTTATTGCTAACTGTGATGTTTGTTGTCGCGTTAAGGCGGAGCATCAAAGGCCTGCTGGCACTCTTCAGCCTTTAGCTATTCCTGAATGGAAGTGGGATAAAGTTGGTATGGACTTCATCACCGGCTTTCCGAGGACCAAGAAAGGGAATAATGCTATCTTCGTAGTCATTGATCGTCTCTCCAAAGTGGCGCACTTCCTACCTGTTCGAGAGAGTATCACTGCTAGTCAGCTTGCTGACTTATATATTTCTCGAATAGTATCCCTTCATGGTGTTCCACTAGAGATCAATTCAGACCGTGGCAGTCTTTTCACTTCTCATTTCTGGGAGAGTTTCCAAACTGCCATGGGCACCCATCTTTCCTTCAGTACCACTTTCCACCCTCAATCAAGTGGTCAGGTGGAACGGGTCAACCAAATTCTCGAAGACATGCTTAGAGCTTGCGTTATCTCATTCGGTATGGATTGGGAGGAACGTCTTCCTCTCGCCAAGTTTGCTTATAACAATAGCTATCAATCCAGCCTCAAGAAAGCTCCTTTTGAGATTCTCTATGGACGAAGATGTCGAACACCTTTGAACTTGTCAGAAACCGGTGAAAGACAATTCTTTGGACCGGACATGATCCAGGAGGCAGAAGAGCAAGTTCGCATCATTCGTGAGAATTTGAAAACAGCCCAATCTCGTCAAAGAGCCATATGACCGTCGTCATAAGGAAGTGGCTTATGAAGTTGGCGACAAGGCTTACCTTGGTTACCCTCTAAAGGGTACCCATCGTTTGATATCAAGGGCAAGTTGGCTCCTCGTTACATTGATCCTTTCGCATTCTCGCTAAGCGAGGAGAGGTTGCCTACCAATTGGAACTACCCCACATCTTTCCGGGTGCATGATGTCTTCCACGTCTCTCAACTCGGCGCCGCTTCTCGGATCCTATCCATGAGTGGACCACAAACGCTTGATCTCCAAGATAACCTCACATATCGAGAGTACCGGTTCGCATTCTTGATCAAGTAGAGCGTGTTACCCGCGTCATAACATCAAGTTTCTCAAGGTTCATGGTCTCATCATTCCGAGAGAGAAGCTACTTGGGAGCGAGAAGATCGTCTTCGATTGAGTACCCACCTTCTTTCCATCGACCCTCAATCTCGGGCGAGATTCTTTCAAGTGGGGGCGAGTTGTCACATCCCTAGTTCTGGTATGACCTAGACTAGCTAGTCATGTGTGCATCATGTTTAAATTTCATTTAAATTTGAAATGAGGATCTATGAAACCCTCAGAATCATTTTTAGAAATGACCCAAATAAAAATTCCTCCAAAAAGGTCCAAGAAAATGCTCATGTTGCTCTCTGAAAATATTGGAGAGATAAAAATCAAACCGATATTTTTAATAAGCTCATAAGTATTTATTTTGGGCATTTGGAATTAATCCAATAATTAATTGCTTTGGATATATATTATATATATATATAATATGTCCAAAAATTATGCTAGTTGTTGAGGAGCTCTAGAATAATACCACTAGTTCCTACAAAAATTGGCGTAAGAAAATAAAATGATTTAGTATTTTTATTAAATCAAAAAAATGTCAGAAAATAGAAAAGAAACAAAAACAGAAAGCCTACCTGGCGCTTACCTCCGTGTGCAGCCCAGCACTGTACAGCCCAGCAGCCACCAGAGCCGACCCAGCCCACCTGTCCCCGTCCCCTGTCGTCTTCCTCGCGCCAGAAGGACGCAGCGCGTGTGGCCGGCGCTCGCGGGCACGCGCCTCGCCAGCTCCTGCTTGCCACCGAGGGTCTGGACGCCTCCCCGAGTGCCACGCACTCCCCCTCGACCCCTGTACCTCTTCCCTCTCTCCCGGGACCTCCCTGCCCCTCCTCTGCTCTCTTCCCGCAACGCCGTCGTCGCCGCCGTTCGCCATAGCCGCAGCCACCGCCTCCCTCTCGCCTCTCCGACGCGCCCCAGGGATCCGCCTCGTCGCCTTCGTCCTCCTCGCCGAGCTACACGATGCCGGAGGCCCTGCTTCGCCGCCACCATCGTCGTCTTCACCGACAAGCACCGAAGATCGCCGGCTCCGATTCACCGTCTCCAGGCCGCCCCCGATCCCACTGACCTGCTCTGCGAGTCCACCGTGAGCTCCCCTTGCTTTCTCCGCTCTCCCCTCACTCCCACGCAAGCTCTACCCCGACCGCCACCGTGCCCGTGAGCTTCACGTTGCCGGCGATGTCGCTGCCGTCATCCTAGCCACCGGAGTTTGCGTCTGAGCGCTCCGTCGTGCTCAGAGCATCTTCAGGAACCCGTAGCACCCGCTGGTTCGCCTCCCATGGCACCGTAGCCTCGTCCCCGAGGTCGATCGAACTCCGGCGGCCGCAACCGAGCTCGCCGCCGTCGACTCCAGCCACCCCAGGCCCAGACTCGGCCACCACCCGACGCGCCATGGATCTAGCTTTCGAACGCGCCTAGCCGCGCGTCATTTGGAGCACCACAAAGGAAACCCGAGGCACAAGTACGCCGCGGACCTCGCTGGCGGCTAAACGCCGGTGGGGTTTGACCCTTTGACCTCGCCGGCCCGTCAGGTGGGCCCCGTGGGTCAGGTGATTAGCTTAAGGCTAATCACCATCTAACTAACCCTGACACTGACAGTGGGCCCCTGCGCCCTAAAATTTTAATTAGATTAGTATAAAACCCCCGATTAACCCTTAGACACTGACGGGGGGACCCCACACGTCAGGTTTGACCCAGTCAGCGTTGTTGACTTGCTGACGCAAGCATGATGCAGTGCTGATGTAATTATTTATTTTCTGGATTTAATTAATTCAGGAAAATCCAGAAAATGATATAAACTTCAAAAAATTCATAGAAATTCAACCGTAGCTCAGATTGAAATAATTTATATATGAAAAATTATCAGAAAAATGCAATCTAACCATCAGTACCAGTTTCATGCATGACAAACCAACTTATACCTGCTGTATAAGTGAAACACTATAATGGCATTTATAAAGGATTTACTTTGGAGGTGCATTTGAACCTTTAGTTCAAATGGACTTCAACCAAATGAATGCTAGTTGCATTAGCCCAAACAGAATCACATCTACATGCCATGTTCATGCATCATATTGTTGCATATGCTTGTGTACTGATTGCCGGCACCGTTCCTTCTCGATAGGTCCAGCTCCGGAGAGTGCTCGAGAGTACCTGTCTGTGAAGCAGTGCCTCCCTTGTTGATTTACCAGGCAAGCAAATCCCCTTGTTCATTCCGATACAATCCTACTCTCTTGCTCCTGCTCTCAGTTATTGCATTAGGACAACAACGATTCATCTGCTACTTTATGCCGCGGTAGTTGAACCCATTCCTCTGCATGACCTGTCATTGCCACAGTAAATAGTTGAAACCCACTAGCATGTGTAGGAGTTGATTGAGCCATGTTGTGCTTCTACCATGCCATGCCTGCTATTGCTTAGAGTTGTGTCAGGTCTGGTTCATTGGGAATGAATTGGAGTGTTACGATATGTTTTGATGCTGAGAGTTAAGTGTGTGAACACGATTTGGTAAAGGTAGCGGTGAGAGGCCATGTAGGAGTACATGGTGGGTTGTCTCACTTTGAACCGTCCTTAAGCACTTGAGTTCTATGTATGTTGTCCAATGACTCGATACTACCACACATTGGGTTCCGTAACTCGACCCTCTCGACTTATTAACCAACTTGATCTCTGTCCAGGAGTCGCAACTAGTTTCTGGTGTTTGTAGATAGTGCTATTTTTCTACCGAGTGGCACCCGACAGGGTGGGCTTGGGACAGATAGGCACACGTGGCCTGGTGTACCGAGTGGCACCCGGATGGTGGGCTCGGGAACCCTACACACATCGTTTGGGGCCGTGAGCGACACCCTGGCCGGATCTCCTTGCGGATGGAACCCGAATAGGCGATAAACCTGAGCTAGAGTCTTGTGTGGTTAGTCAGGTCGTGGCCGACACCCTCGCCAGGCTTCTGCTTGAAGGTTGCCGAGATACATGACGTGTACATGGCGGTAAGTGGCGAGAGCGTGTGTGAAGAAGTACACCCCTGCAGGGTTAACATGATCTATTCGAATAGCCGGGTCCACGGTTATGGACTTCTTGGATGCTTACGTGGTACATAGACAACTTGAAGTGGATACTCTAAAATGCTCAAGACAAGTGTGAGTGCTATGGATGGCCTTCTTGTAGGGAGACGGGAATGAATCCATCGTAGTGTATTGATGTGGTGACTAGTGGACTCGTGTGCGCCATATCACCTCAAAGAAGTTCTGGTAGTCGTAGAACAGGATAGCCACAGGGTCAAAGCTGGCTTGCTGCAACTAAACCCCACATTACCCTCTTGATACAAATGCATGTATAATAGGAACTGATGTAAGTCTTGCTGAGTACCTTTGTACTCACGTTGCTTTATTTATGTTTTTGCAGCGGAGATTTCGGTCTTACTAGTAGTTCCGCTTGGACTTCGACGAGTAGCTTGTTACCTCAGCTACGATCTTGTACCCTTGGGAGGGTCTTGTAGATAGTCAGGCTTCTCAGCCTTTTTCTTTTGTAGTTCTCTGTACTCAGACATGTAATGCTTCCGTTGCTTGTATGCTCTGAATGATGGGTCATGTGACCCCTGTTTGTATTAAATGCTATGTGGCTCTTCTGAGTCTTTATCTATATGAGTTGGCGTTATGTTGTGATGCCATGTTGTACAGCACATACTTGCATGTTATGCGTACGTGTAACGTGTATTGCTATGTGTGGGATCCGACAACCTAGTTGTCTATCCTTGGTAGCCTCTCTTATGGGGAAATGTAGTCTAGTGCTTCCACCGAGCCATGGTAGTCCGCTACAGCCCAGTTTACCGGAGTCCTGCTAGCCCAGCACTACTGCTCCGGAACACTTAGACTGGCCGGCATGTGATTCACTTCGTTCACGTATTCATCCCTTGGGAAATGTCACGCGGTGACATTCGAGTCTGCCTAGCCTGCTACAGCCCGGGTTCCCGAGTCCTGTCACCAGTGCTACAGCGGATTCGCACGCTGGCGACCGACATGCTCAATGTTGATTCATGTATGCTGTCCCCATAAGTTAGTGCCACTTTGGGTTCACGACTAGTCATGTCGGCCCGGTTCTCGGCATATGGATGCTAGCGACACTATCATATACGTGAGCCAAAAGGCGCAAACGGTCCCGGGCCATGGTAAGGCGACACCCGAGGGAATACCGTGCGTGAGGCCGCAAAGTGATATGAGGTGTTACAGGCTAGATCGGTGTGACTTAGAATCGGGGTCCCGACATTGATGAAACCGATTTGCCTAGGGTTTGTGGTAGTGGATAAGACATCTGAACTCGGTGGCGCCAGATAGAAAGAATCGGTGGGGCCGAGTTTGACTTTTGGTTTAGGACATATGTGGATGTGAGAAAGTAGTTGAGAGCTATGGAGCATATCACTAAGCACTGTAGAGAAAGAAACTCATTGAGAGACACCTCATCCCCTCTTGATAGTATTGGCTTTTCCTATAGACTCAATGTGATCTTGGATCACTAAAATAGAAAGTGTAGAGTCTTGATCTTGAAGCTTGAGCCAATCCTTTGTCCATAGCATCTTGAAGGGGTTTCACATCCTCTAGTCCATGCCACTTCATTGTTGAACTTGTCTGAGACATACTAGATAAAAGTGTTATTCCAACAAGAGATATGTTGACATTAATTACCAAAATCACCCAGGGAGCACTTGTGCTTTCACCCTCCGCTCGCGGGTGACCTGTGCCGCGTCAAGCAGCAGCAATGAGAGACCCTCCAGAAATACATCCAGCGCTTCAACAACGTTCGCCTCAAGATCCCCAAGGTGACGGATGAGGCCATCATCTCCTTGTTTTCTGATGGCGTCCGCGACGTCAAGATGAAGGAGGAGCTTGCCATCCACGAGGAGCTCTGCACGTCTTTTGAGTTGTTCAACCTGGCGACCAAGTGCGCAAGGTCTGAGGAAGGGTGCCTTTCCCTCCTCGAGCTCCCAGCTGCCGACCTAGAGGAGAAGAAAGCCAAGGCCAAGGACGTGAAGCACAAGGGAGTGGCCGTACTCGCGGCAGAGCCTGACACGTAGCGCGGCCGTGACCAGCCCGAGTCATCCAAGAGCAGTTGTCCGTTCTGCGTCTTCCACAACGTCCACAGCCACAACACTAACGACTGTCAAGAGCTTAAGGCCACTCGAGATGGACTCCTCGGTCGATGCCCCGAGCGCAACGACCGGGGCTACGGCCGAGGAGGAGGACGTGGCGGAGGACGCTGGGACGACCGTGGCCCTCTCCAGGAGTGGCGTCACCGGCCTCGTGAGGACCACTGGCAAGATCAGCCTCGCGAAGGCGCCTGCAGGGATCAGCCCCACGAGGACCGCCCCCAGGGAAACGCTGGCCTTCCACTGCTGCCGCCACCGCCAAGAAGGAACGACGACCACCATCAGGCCGAGGGGGCCGGGGGCTTCCAGGAGCTGCGAGCTGTCGCCTGCATCTTGGGCGGAGCTCAATCCCTAGCCTCTCAGCGAATCTCCAAGCAGTTTGCTTGTGAAGTGAACGCAGTCCTCCCCAGGCTCGAGGCCACACGCCCGCTTATGTTGTCCTAGTGCGCCATCACCTTCAGTTCGGCAGATCAGCTCAAGTGTGCGGCCACCGCTGGCGCCCTCCCAATGCTTTGCTCACCCGTCATCAGCAATGTACAAGTCACCAAGACCCTCATCGACGGCGGCGCAGGGCTTAACGTCCTGTCCGTTGAGACGTCCGACAACCTTCAAGTTCCCTACGATCAGCTTTAGCCTACCAAGCCCTTCTCAGGAGTGACCGACGGCTCCACCATGCCGATAGGGCAGGTCCGCCTCCCTGTCACCTTCGGACAGCACAACAACTACCACACCAAGCTCATCGACTTCGACGTCGCCCACATGCGTCTGCCATACAATGCCATCCTCGGGTATCCGGCCCTGGCCAAGTTCATGTCAGTGACACACCACGGAAACGTCCACAAGATGCCAGGGAGCGGCGGAATCATCGCAGTCCCCTGCGAAGAAAAAGATGCGGTGTGCTCCCTCGAGCGCGCCTTCCAAGCAGCGTCAATCGAAGACCCTGACAACAATGCAGCGCAGCACCCTCCTGAGGTGCCCCTAAGAAGAAGAAGTAGCTATCCGCACAGGGCCTCAGGAGAGCGGCGCCGCAAGTGGTGGCACGTCAGGATCGGCGCCCGTGCCTGGGGCGCCTCCCTACCTCGCATAGGAAGGCGCGCCCGGTGCCCTCCTTGGGCAGGGCTCGAGGGCTCTCTTCTGGAGGGCCTCCGACCTTGCCAACATCACGAGGGAGGCGCTCGGGCACCACGTGGAGGCGTGCTTCGCGGCACGTTTCCCTCAGGAGGACCGGACGAGGAGCGCCCGGTGCTCAGGAGTTCATTGCCAAGAACACTCAGGAACTGCAGGACGCAAGAGCCATGCGGGGCGACCGCCGCTCACCTGGCGGCCCCCCATCCCAGCGAGGATGGTGGGATGCGCATCTGCATCGACGTCCCAGGGCTCAACAGGGCCGCATCTCAGGAGCTTTTCTGGCCTTCGCGCGTGGGACGATGCGAGGGTCCGCCTCATAGCTACGTTCGCATGCCCTTTGGCCTGCCGAGCGTGGTGTCCGCCTTCCAGCGCAACCTGCGGAGCATCCTGGCGGCTCAGGAGGCCATGCCTCACGCGGTCCTGGCGGAGACAGAGATGGTCCTCAAGGAACCGCCTGGACCCCCAGAGCCTCCCGAGGCTCAGGGCCCCGGTGGCTCGTGAGGAGCGACCCCTTCATCACGCGTCTTCAGCTGCCTCAGCACCCCTTCGACAATAGAACCAGGTGACATCTTCTAAGTTCATTTAGCTGGGAGTGCCCCTTGGGATGATTCATTGCCAGGCCGCGTGGGTCCGTCCTTGCGGCATGTATCCCTTTTTATGTCTTTAGCTTACCTTGCTGGGGGCGCCCCTCGGGCTACATCATCCCCAAGCCGCTCGGGTCCGACCCAGTGGCCTATAACGTTCGTGCATTTACCTAAGCTCATATGCTTTTCATGCTTAACCTATCTATGATTATCACCTTCTTGATTATCACCTACCACGGGAGCTGTTCACGCTGGCACGACGCTTGTGCTTGGGTCCGCCCCTGCAACGTCGATAAATCTGAGCGGTCGAGCTCTGACCAACGGTGCCCCGTGCGCGTCACCTCACCAGGCCCTCAGTGCCTTCATTCGGCCCTCAGTGCCTTCATTCTCTTACGGAGCGACCAGTGGCCGGCCGGTAATTACAATGGCAATCTGTGCCCCTCCTCGCGCTGACTTGCAGGAACCTCCCGAGGACAACGGCGGGCGGCACCACGGGCTCCCTCTTCTCCCATGCAATTCGCTTGCGCGTTAAAAGGGGGGGTTCCTGAGCATCAGGACTCAGGAGCCCCTACTGGCTCTCCAACCCTCACCCCCTGGCCTTGACCACGACATCGCGACCTGGCATACCAGCGGCGGCTGAGCTCGCTCGAGGGCCGGGACCTGAGGATGTAGAGCACGAAGGAGAGCATGGGGAAGAAGGGGAGCACGCATGGGCCTAACTTAGCTGCGCCACGACCGCCAACGCACGAGTCTGGCACAATGCAAGGAAGCGACTCTAGACTGCCAAGATAAGTTTCGCGCTCGGACCAACCAATCACTACGACACGGGATTCTCACTTGCTGCAGCCATGCCACGGCAATGTCAACTCCCTTTCTCACCTCTCGGTGGCCGCTTGCGTGCTAAAGGGGACCTCCTGAGCACCGCGTCTCATGAGCTCTTACTAGACCTCGGGCCGCTCACCTCCTGTCCTTGACCACAACATCGCGATCTGGCATACCAGCGACAGCTGCAGCCTGCCTGGGGACCGGGACCTGTCAGCGTAGAGCACCAAGCCGTCACGAGGGTAGAAAGGGGAGACTGAGCCGAAGCAGGACGCGCGCTCGCACAATTTCATAATAAGGATAATGCCAACAAAAGACATTACATATTCTTTACACGCCCCCACGGGGTTCGTTTCGATTCCTCGCAGGGACAAAAGAAAGGAAATTCAAGGAGCCCTATCTACACACGCGAGCGCAGCTGACGCCATCATCAGTAGTGGGCCATGGGAGGCCAGCGCCAACCCCATCCAGATCAGCGACCACAGCGGCTGGATGCTGCGGCCTTGCTCCGAGCTCGACGAGAGCTCGGAGGCACGTAGCTGTCGCCGCTCGTCTCCAGAGTCTTGTAGAGCTCGGGAGAGTCGCTGGACTCCCAAGCGATGCCACTGCTGCTGGATGAGTCGCTGGTGAGGTGGGCAGCTGGCCCAGCTTCTGCCGCGGCACCATTCAGGCGGCCCTCTCCGGGGTAGCACTCCAAGCGTCAGCCTTCCGCATCGAAGACCTTGAAGAACATCGTGGAGGCGCCGTCGTACCTGAAGTGGATGGCGAGAGCGCCTTCCACGCGGCAAACCCGGGCAACCTCGCCCCAGCCGCGGGTCATGAAGATCTTGCCCGAGGAGACGGCTTCCACTTCCGCTCCGGTCGTCGGGGCGTCGCAGTCGGCGTGCTGCAGCCATAGCTCGAAGGGCCCCCTCGGCGGCATCTCGGCGGAGAAGAACTGGGGGAAGCAGATCCAAGTGCGCGGGGGCATCGCCGCCTACAGCACGAGTTCACGCGAGGAGTCCACGGCATGGGCCCTTGGGGCGACGGCGTGCGCCACCATGGCGCGGCGCCTACGGCCGCGGCGTGGGCGACACCGCTCGCCGCCTCTTCCTCGTGAGCCCTCGGCTTGGGCATATAAAGGAAGCAGATACCTAGGAGGTGGCCGCTCATACCAAGGCCTTGTCACCTCCTGCCTCACGACTACGTCACGACGGTGGACCGGCCTCTTCTTCGGTGGAAGTGGCCCGGGCTCATCGCGGGGAGATTTTCCCTTCTCCGTGGCCGAGAATCTTCGGATTGGCACCATGGTGTCGCTGCTAGCAATGGAGCAAGAAGGAAGAAGAAGCGAGCGGAGCACGAAGAGATGGGCAACGGGGGCTCTGCCCCTCCCCATTTATAGCAGGACGAGGCCAACCGTCGACCTCCGCGATCATAGGTAATGATGGTTTTTCCTTGCATGCAGCAGGGACTCGTCAAGTCGGGTAGTTGCTGAGGCAGCATAGGGAAGCGGAGACACCTATGTCCAATCAATCGCCACGCATCGACCAAGGCCGCAGGCTGTTGGGGCCCGCGGCGCTCCGCACTTGCCCTTTGGCTTCAACTCGAAGCCAAGTCCGAGCGCGCCTTCGGCCCGGGGGGTACTATCGGCGTTCTGGGAACGGGGGTCCCCAGACTTGCCTACCTGTGGCCCACGGCGTGGCTCCACTCGCGGCCCAGTACGACCCGTCTTCACCAACAAACACTCAAGACCCTTGCGAGGCGGAGGACACAAGACCACCTCGGGAGTGACCTCACCATGTTGGCTCGCGAGGGCCGGAGAGATCAAGGCAAGGGACACCTCGCGAGGTTCAAGTGACGCAAGCCATGACGACTGGAGCCAGGCGGGCGCCAGCGCGCGCAGTGTCCTCTTTTCCTCTTTGGTGCTAAGGAGGCAAGCACAAGCAAGGAGTACCGAGGCGTTGGGCAAAGGTTTCCATATCGGTGCAACAAGACCAAGACCAGCAGGACGGGAGGACGGAGGTCACCGTGGAGCCCAAGACGGCGTCACCACCAGAGCCTTTGGCAGGCGAAGACCACCTTTAGTCAGGATAGCTTGTACTAGCTATCCCCCTTCAAATTGGCCGTTGTGGCATCCCTTCCCGCTCAATATTTGGGGAGAGGACCAGAGCCTCTATAAATAGGACTAGCCACCACCATAGGAGGCATCTCGAACTCATCTCGAGATCATCTCGGACCGGATCCACTCCATCCTCACACCCACCAAGCACAAGAACACCTCTCCTCAAGAGGCCGTTCTTCCCCTTGTACTATTCATCCTCAGCCCAAGAGGCAATCCACCACACCACATTGGAGTAGGGTATTACACCACAACGGTGGCCCGAACCAGTATAAATCTCGTGTCTCTTGTGTTGCGGGTTCGTCGAGCTAGGCTTTGAGATTGCAGTGAGGTTGAGGGCATGAATAGGTAGGGGGAAATCTTCGTGCGCACCCCAGTGTTCGAACCTCAAGGATTTTGCTGGAACCCGAAATCCGACAAGCCCACTAGCAGGCACCTCGAGCAAAACTCCTCATGAGGCCCTGGCCACCTCAGGACCCCTCCTCACAGAGCGAGCAAGTAAGACATCAGCTTCACCGAGAGCCTCGCGAGGCCCTCTCGCGAGGTGGCTTCCCGAGGTTGCCTCCCAAGCCACCCTCCCGGAGGCATGCGAGGCGAGGGCTGTTCGGCTCGGCCGCGCTGTCTCGTGTCCATCACGTGGGTGATGCGCGTGGTGACGAACGACGATAGAGGCTGTGCTAGTAGGTGCAGATGAAGAGGTTTCCCCTTTTGTGCTATGGGAGCAAGGCCAACAATCCAGTTCCCAAAGCAACCCCAACGGTTGCCCGATCTGTGAAAGAAGACCAAGACGGGGGGCGTGCATGGCGGAGGTCATCCTCGAGGACCGGCACGTCATGGACGGTCGCTTTGCAGGCGAAGACCGTCTTCTTGTCAGGATAGAATGCGCCCCTGTCTCCCTTCAAACTTTTCGTTGTATGGCAACCCTTCCCGCCAATGTTTTCGAGGGAAGAGGACCAAGGAAGATATAAAAGGAGGGCGGGGTGCCACTGTAGAGGGGATTGACTCATCCACCCAAATCCTTGTACTCTCTCTCTCTCTCTCTCTCTCTCTCTCTCTCTCTCTCGCACCAGAGCAATCACAACCAAGAAGGAGTAGGGTTTTACACCACATGGTGGCATGAACCTGGGTAAACCATTGTGTCACCAGTCTGCTTCCGCTAGCACATTCTCGCCGTAGCTTCGCCGTGGTTTAGCTGAGGAAGAGGGCGAGGTGGTAAGAACGAGCTCACCCCAGTGTTCGAACCTTTGGGGTCCCCAGAGCCTAAATTCCAACATTTGGTGCGCCAGGTAGGAGTGCGCTACTGTTTTCCACTCTACCCTCCACTCCACTAGCTTCATGGCCGACGCTCGCCGCAAGTGCGCCAAGCGCAGGGCGGGTCGCGTGGCCCAGACGGAGCTGATGGGCCATGGCAACCACAACCGCCCTGTCAAGGCCACAGAAGCTGCCGCCACCGACCCTGCTACCCGTAAGTAGCAGGACTCCTCCCTACACCCCTGCGTGCAAGCAAACGACCGCACCGCCACGACATCTACCTTGCTTGGTCGTCATGGGCTGCCGAACGTGTAGGTCGCGTTACTCATGGCGTGTGAGATGCTTTGCTACCATCCAGCAGACGATGGCTATGATGTCTGGCTTGGTCACATCACCGAGCTCGTCGACGCCACAAAGGATGCTCTGGCATCTTCCCACTCGCTCTGCCCTTTGTCGTCTTACGCGGGGGACGTAGTGCATGGCGCTCCCCCACTACCTCCTCTGCACGACAAGGTTGCCTGGCCCCTCCGCGACGCGCGGGCGCGTGATCCATCCCACGGGCATCCCCACCGGGCCGGGACAAGGCCAGTTGCCAGATCATCCGCCACGTGCCGCCAGATGCATGTGTGCTTGTCGAGCAGCAGCACCAGCGCCTAGACCGGGCGGTCCAGGAGGGCGTGGCGGCTGGGTGCCAGAACCACACCGCTCTCATCCATGATGTTCCCTCGAGTGGTGTAGGCTGTCGTGCCTTCACCCGCGAGTTGCGTCGGGTGGTCTAGCCCACGAAGTTTAAGCCGGAGCTACCCTTGCGGTACGACGGCACCCCAACCCCGCAGAGTTCCTTCAACTCTATGCGCTGAGCATCGAGGCGGTGAACGGCGACGACAAAGTCATGGCGAACTGGTTCCCCATGGCCCTCAAGGACGACCTGCACTCCTAGATCATGAACCTTCCTAAGGCGTCGATCTCTTCGTGGAGCAAGCTCTGTAGCCAGTTCATCACAAACTTCAAGGGCATGCACGACCGCCCCCTCACCATCAACGACATGCGGCAGCGCCCTGATGAGACTCTCCGCAAGTACTCCAGTGCTTTAGCCAGGTGCGCAATAGGATTCCACGTGCCTCCGACGCGGACGTCACCTCTGCTTTCTCGACTGGTGTCATAGATGTCAAGATGTGCGAGAAGCTCGCCATCAATGATGAGTTGGACTGGGTGCTTGAGCTGTTCGACCTCGCCGACAAGTGCTCCAAGGCTGAAGAAGGTCGCCTCTTCGTCCACAACGACCCCGACACGACACCCAATGTTGCCAAGGCCAAGAGCAAGGACCTCAAGCGCAAGGGCCCTGCCGTGCTTGCGGCGGAGCCCGGGCAGAAGCACGGCCGTGACTGCTACGAGCCCGGGAAGGACACCCGCCCGCTTTGCCTCTACTACAATGTGCGCTCCCACAACACTAAAGACTGCCAGGAGCTCAAGCTACTCTGTGACAAGCGCTTGGGCCGCCGAGGTGACTGTGGTGACCGCGGTGTCGGCCGCGGAGGTGGCCATGGTGGCAAACGCTAGGACAGCCGCAACGGCAACAACAACTTCCGCTAGGGTTGGTGCGACGAGCCTCGTGAGGCCACCTGGCGCGACCGGCCTCGTGAGGCAAATCCTCAGGCCAACACATTCTTTCGCCACTTCCACTGCCACCTCGAAGGAATGACGTCGACCAGCTTGACGAGGACGGTGGGGGCTACCAGGAGCCTCGCATGGTTGCCTGGATCCTCGGCGGAGCTTAGGATCCCGCGTCCAACCGCCACTTCAAGCAATTCTATCACGAGGTGAATGATGACCCACAAGTATATAGGATCAATCATAGTCCTTTCGATAAGTAAGAGTGTCGAACCCAACGAGGAGCAGAAGGAAATGACAAGTGATTTTAAGCAAGTTAATTTCTGCAAGCACTGAAATTGTCGGTAACGAGTAGTTTGATATCAAGATAATTTTTAAAAATGAAGTAACGGTAATGATAAATAAAGTGCAGCCAGGTAGCCCAATCCTTTTGTGGCAAAGGACAAGCCAATCTGGTTTCTTATAATAGGCAAAGCATTCTTGAGGATACACGACAATTTCATCTAGTCACTTTCACCATGTTGGTTCGATTCGTGTTCGCTACTTTGATAATTTGATATGTAGGCGGACCGGTGGTTAGGTGCTCTTCTTAGTTTAACAAACCTCCTACTTATGATTAACCCCCTCGCAAGCATCCGCAACTATGAGAAAAGTATTAAGATAAAATCTAACCATAGCATTAAACTTTTGGATCCAAATTGGTCCCTTACGAAGTAGCGCATAAACTAGGGTTTAAGCTTCCGTTACTCTAGCAACCCATCATCTAATAACTACTCCACAATGCATTCCCTTAGGCCCAAATATGGTGAGTGCCACGCAGTCGACATTCACATGACACCACTAAGGGAATCACAACGTACATATCATCAAAATATCGAACACATATCAAGTTCACATGATTACTTGCAACAAGATTTCTCCCGTGACCTCAAGAACAAAAGTAACTACTCACAAATGATAATCATGCTCAAGATCGGAGGGGTATTAAATATCATAATGGATCTGAACATATAATCTTCCACCAAATAAACCATATAGTAATCAACTACAAGATGTTATCAACACTACTAGTCACCCACATGTACCAATCTGAGGTTCCGGTACAAAGATTGAACACAAGAAATGAACTAGGGTTTGAGAGGAGATGGTTCTGTTGAAGATGTTGATGGAGATTGCCCTCCCAAAGATGAGAGGGTTGTTGGTGATGATGGTGATGATGATTTCACCCTTCGGGAGGGAAGTTCCCCCAGCAGAATCGCTCCGTCGGAGGGCAAAAGTGCTCCTGCCCAAGTTCCGCTCGAGATGTGCTCCATCTAGAAACTCCTCTCTGTATTTTTTCTAGGTCAAAATGACTTATATACTATAAGAGGGGCATCAGAGGTGGTCCGAGGAGGGCACAACCCACCAGGGCGCGCCTGGGGGGCCTGGCGCGCCCAGGTGGGTTGTGCCCACCTGATGGGTCTCTTCCGATAGTTGCTCCAGTATTTTTCTTTTATTCCAAACAATTCTCCGCGAAGTTTCAGCTCATTTGGAGATGTTCAGAATAGGTAACTCTGACGTAGCTTTTTCAGGTCCAGAATTCTAGCTACAGGCATTCTCCCTCTTTTTCTAAACATGGCATATTATGAGAGAAAAGGCACTAGAATTACTCCAAAAGCATTATTATGCATAAAAACATAGTAAATAACAGTAGGTAAACATGATGCAAAATGGGCGTATCAACTCCCCCCAAGCTTAGACCTCGCTTGTCCTCAAGCGAAAAACCAAAATCGAAAAACATTTCTACATGCTTAGAGAGAGAGAGAGGTGTCATAAAAACAAGATTCTGACATAGAAGCATGATGCATATTATTTTAACAGCAACAAACTTTGTCATAGGACTTTTATCACATAACTTTTATCATAAACTTCTCATTAACAAGTAACAATTCATCACAACATCGAAGTATAAAGCATAAACTCAATTGAAAACCAACAAACTATGTTCTCAGTCAACTTTGCAACTACAATTCATCATCTTTTCAGGAAGGGTCACGTATCGGAGCCTTTTGGCAAGTCCACATACTCAAC
The DNA here is from genome assembly GCA_021605205.1 of Aegilops longissima. Taxonomy (NCBI): domain Eukaryota; kingdom Viridiplantae; phylum Streptophyta; class Magnoliopsida; order Poales; family Poaceae; genus Aegilops; species Aegilops longissima. Next base: position 185,530,785 of record CM038680.1, on the reverse strand, counting down.
CATCATATAGTCTTCTATGATTGCTAACACTCACCGCATACCCATGAGCAAAAAGTTTCAACTAGACACATAGGAAGATAGTGGCTTATATTTTCGCCTCCCAACATATTCACCTCAAGGGTGATGTCAACAATAATAATTCATGCTCACTCATATCCAATTGGATATATGTGCCTAGATCTTTCCTCACCACATGATACTTGCAAAAGAGAAAATAAAAAGGAATAGGGAAGAATACTTTGACTCTTGCATAAAAGTAAATACATAAAAGTAAAAGATAGGCCCTTTGTAGAGGGAAGCAGAGATTGTCATGCACTTTTTGGTTTGTATGCTCAATCTCTTAGTGCAAAAGAACGTCATGTTGTATTGCCCCTTATGATAGCAACCTTTATTATGCAGTCTGTCGCCTTTATTATTTTTCCATCACAAGTTCGTACAATGCTCTATTTTCTCTTACACTAAATGATCCAACACATTTACAAGCAATTTTTATTTCCTTATTGCACCGATGACAACTTACTTGAAGGATCTTACTCAATCCGTAGTTAGGTATGGTGGACTCTCAAAATAAGATTTGGGTTTAAGGGTTTTTGGATGCACAAGTAGTATCTCTACTTAGTGCGGAATTTTTGGCTAGTAAAGATAGGGGCAAGCACCACATGTTAAAGGATCTATGACAATATAACTTGTATGTGAATAAGAACAAGCATAAATCATTATGTTGTCTTCCTTGTCCAACGTCAACAAATTTGGCATAAAATATTTTGATGGGGGCCCACAATCATAAAAGATGTCCAAGATAGTGTATATGCATGTGAATCTTATCTTCCCTTATTGATTCTTTCATGAATTGCATCATTGACCAATGCTATGTTTGTCAATCTCCAATAAATTATACCACGTATACTTTTCCTTATGTGATATCATTACTTACCATAAGATTAGCATATGATCTTTTCATTATTCTTTGTCTTTATTTTGATTGAAACATAAAAGTAAAGAAAACAAAAATCAAACTAAACTTTATTATATATCTCGCACACGATTACAAAGATGGATAGATCACTAAGCAAAACACTCAAAAAGGATCGAACTAAGCTTTTATTCAACTGATTCAAAAGATAACTAAAGATCGAACTAAGATAAATAATGGCAAAAGAGGTCGTGTGATACAATACCGGGGCACCTCCCCCAAGCTTGGCACAAGCCAAGGGGAGTGCCCATACCCGATACTCAAGTCTCCTTTGGTGGGTGAAGAAGGTGTGTGGTGATGTAGAAGCGAGCTTATCCTTCATGCTCAAAAGATACTCCAATCTACGGATGACGCTTCAGAGGGCAATGATGTGCTCTTGCAATAGAATATTTTTACGAGTGAGATATTTTTTTTGAACATGAACAGTTTCAATGGTCCTAAAAGCTTCAATTTCAGTGTGGGTAAGATATTCATAGTGTGGTTTAAGGATATCTTCTTCTTCTTCTTCTTCTTCTTCCGCAGGCAAGGCCTGTTCTACTACTAGAGCTTGATCTCCGGTAGCTTCCTTGCTCTTGTCCCCCTTGAAGGCTTCTTTTGGTTCTTTTCTCTTCAATTCTATTTGCATCAACCAAGCATCCTCTTCTACCTTGTGGGAGGAGGGAGAAGGCATGATGCCTGGCTTGGCAGATCTAACAGAAAACAACAAGAAAAGAGAACTGAAGATTTCTCCGCGATATAGTTGTCAATAGGTTTGGGGGGTACAATTTTTTTATCTTGGGAAACAAGAAAACGGGAGAAAAACGGAGTCCGGAAGGTACCCGAGGTGGACACAACCCACCTGGGCGCGCCAGGCGCCCTGGTGTCTTGTGCCCTCCCCGGTTGCCTTGTGGGTTGTTTATTATTTTTACTAATTTTTATAATATTCCAAAACTAGAAAAAAAATATTTTTGCAGATTTTTCGGAGTTTGTTTACTTACCGTATCATGTACCTCCTATTTTTCATGACTCTGGAGTGTTCCGGAAGGTTTCCTTTATGTGTTCCTCCGGTGTCAAAGTTTGGATAATATTGCTTTCAACATTAATAGGCGTACCTGAGATATAGTGTTTGATTCTTTTCCCATTGACAACCTTTGGTTTAGTACCTTTGGGATTATTTATTTTGATAGCTCCAGAGTTGTAAACTTCTTCAATAATATATGGTCCTTCCCATTTGGAGAGAAGTTTCCCTGCAAAGAATCTGAAATGAGAGTTGTACAAAAGAACATGTTCTCCAACTTTGGATTCCTGCTTTTGGATTCTTTTGTCATGCCATCTTTCAACCTTTTCTTTAAATAATTTGGCATTTTCATAAGCTTGGGTTCTCCATTCATCTAGTGAGCTAATATCAAATAACCTCTTTTCACCGGCAAGTTTGAAATCATAGTTGAGTTATTTAATTGCCCAATATGTTTTATGTTCTTACTCAAGAGGCAAAGGACAAGCTTTTCCATAAACCATTTTATAAGGAGACATACCCATAGGATTTTTATATGCTGTTCTGTAGGCCCAAAGTGCATCATCCAATTTCTTAGACCAATTCTTTCGGGACCTATTAACAGTTTTTTGTAATATTAATTTTATTTCTCTATTGCTAAGTTCAACTTGACCACTAAATTGGGGATGACAGGGTGATGCAATTCTATGGTTAACATCATATTTGGCAAGCATTTTATGGAAAGCACCATGAATAAAGTGTGAACCACCATCAGTCATTAAGTATCTAGGGACTCCAAACCTTGGGAAAATAACTCCTTTAAGCATTTTAATAGAGGTGTTGTGATCATCACTACTAGTTGGAATAGCTTCTACCCACTTAGTAACATAATCAATAACAACCAAAATATGAGTATACCCGTTAGAGGAACGAAAAGGTCCCATGTAATCAAAACCCCAAACATCAAATGGTTCAATAGCAAGTGAATATAGGCATTTCTTGACGCTTACCAATATTACCAATTCTTTGGCATTCATCACAAGATAAAACATACTTACGGGAATCCTTGAAGAGAGTAGGCCAGTAAAAACTAGATTGCACTACCTTGTGAGCAGTCCTATCTCCCGCATGATGTCCTCCATAAGCTTCGGAGTGACATTTCCGTATGATTTGTTCCTATTCATGCTCAGGTTCACAACGTCTAATAATACCATCTACCCCTTATTTATAGAGGTGTGGGTCATCCCAAAAGTAATGTCTTAAATCATAGAAGAATTTTTTCTTTTGTTGGTATGTGCAACTAGGTGGTATGTATTTAGGAACAATGTAATTATCATAGTTAGCATACCAAGGAGTGTTATGAGAGACATTTATTGCAACTAGTTGTTCATTAGCAAAGCTATCATCAATAGGTAGTGGGTCATCAAGAACATTTTCTAACCTAGAAAAGTTATCAGCTACGGGGTTCTCAGCTCCTTTTCTATCAGTAATGTTTAAATCAAATTCTTGAAGCAAGACAACCAACCTAATGAGTCTAGGTTTAGCATCTTTCTTTTCCATAAGATATTTTATAGCAGCATGATCAGTGTGAACAGTTACTTTAGAATCAACAATATAAGATCTGAATTTATCATAGGCAAACACCACTGCTAAAAATTCTTTTTCAGTAGTAGCATAATTTCGTTGAGCACTGTCTACAGTTTTACTAGCATAATGGATAACATTCAATTTTTAATCAACTCTTTGTCCTAGAACAACACCAACAACATAATCACTAGCATCACACATAATTTCAAAAAGCAAGTTCCAATCAGGTGGTTGTACTATAGGTGCAGAAGTTAAGGCTTTCTTAAGTGTTTCAAAGGCTTCTACACAATCATCATTAAAAAAATGGAACATCCTTTTGTAAAAGATTTGTAAGAGGCCTAGAAATTTTAGAGAAGTCTTTAATAAACCTCCTATAGAAACCAACATGACCAAAGGAAACTATGAATACCTTTAATATCTTTAGGACATGGAATTTTCTCAATTGCATCAACTTTAGCTTTATCCACCTCAATACCTTGTTAAAAATTTTTATGCCCCAAGACAATACCTTCATTAACCATAAAGTGGTACTTCTCCCAATTCAAGACAAGATTTGTTTGCTCACATCTCTGCAAAACTCGATCAAGGTTGCTTAAGCAATCATCAAAAGAAGTTCCGTAAATAGAAAAATCATCCATGAAAAACTTAACAATCTTTTCACATAAATTAGAGAATATAGCAGTCATACATTGCATTGCATAAACCAAAAGGCATACGTCTATAAGCATTAGTTCCAAAAGGGAAAGTAAAGGTGGTTTTCTCTTGATCGGGTTGTGAAACAGGTAGTTGAGAAAAACCAGAATATCCATCAAGAAAGCAAAAGTGTGTGTGCTTAGATAGTCTTTCTAGCATTTGATCAATAAAAGGCAATGGGTAATGATCCTTTCTAGTTGCTTTATTTAATTTTCTAAAATCAATGACCATTCTATAGCCAGTAACAATTCTTTGTGGAACGAGTTCATTTTTATCATTAGGAACAACAGTAATACCTCCCTTATTAGGGACACAATGAACGAGGCTTACCCATCTACTATCAGCTATGGGATAGATTATAACTGCTTCAAGAAGCTTTAATATTTCAGCTCTTACCACTTCTTCCATCCTAGGATTCAAACATCGTTGGTGATCAACAACAGGTTTAGCATCAGGTTCCATATTAATCTTGTGCTGACATAGAGTGGGACTAATGCCCGTAAGATCATGTAGAGTATACCCAATAGCAGCTCGGTGCTTCTTCAGAATTTTCAATAATCTTTCTTCTTCATGTTCTGAAAGGTTAGCACTAATAATAACATGATATATCTTTTTCTCATCAAGATAAGCATATTTCAAAGTGTCTGGCAATTGTTTTAATTCAAACAACGAGATCACCCTAGGTGGAGGAGGACCTGCTAGAGTTTCAATAGGCAAATCGTGCTTGAGCAGAGGTCGTTGCTCAAAGAATATTTTATCTATTTCATTTCTTTCATCCATATGCATATCATTTTCATGGTCCAGCAAATATTGTTCTAGTGGATCAGTAGGAGGCACGACAATAGAAGCAAGACCAATTATTTCATCCTTACTAGATAATTCTTTCTTATGATGTTTTCTACTAAACCAAGAGAAATTCAACTCATGAGACTCATCACCAAATCTAACACCGACAATTTGTTTTTCACATTCTATTTTAGCATTAATAGTGTTCAAGAAAGGTCTACCAAAAATAATGGGACAAAAATTATCTTGTGGGGAAGCAAGAACTAGAAAATCAATAGGGTATTTTACTCTCCCACACAAGACTTGAACATCTCTAACAATCCCAAGTGGTGTGATAGTGTCTCTATTAGCAAGTTTAACAGTAACATCTATGTCTTCTATTTTAGCGGGTGCTATGTCATTGATAATTTCTTGATATAAAGTAAAAGGAATAACACTCACGCTAGCACCCAAGTCACATAAACCATGATAAGAGTGATCTCCTATTTTGACTGAGACAACATGCATGCCAACAACATGTCTATGTTTATCTTTTTCATCGGGTTTGGAAATTCTAGCAGCTTCATCACAAAAGTAAATAACATACCCATTAATATTTTCTACCAAGAGATCTTTAACCATATCAACACTAGGTTCTACTTTGATTTGTTCTGAAGGTCTAGGTGCTTTGATATTACTTTTGCGAACCACAGTTGAAACCTTAGCATGTTCCTTTATCCTTACAGGGAAAGGTGGTTTATCAATATAAGCAATAGGCATAACTGGATCAACATTGTAAATAATAGTTTCCTATTTAGCTATTACCAGTTCTTTAATTTCTTATATAATAGGGGGTGATATTTAAACCACTTCTCCTTAGGGAGATCAACATGAGTAGCACAAAATTCACAAAAGGAGGCTACTATCTTAGAGTCAAGTCCATATTTAGTGCTACCCTTATGAAAGGCATTGGTATTCATAAAATATTTAACACAATCAAACTTAAGCTTAATACCTGACTCTTTACCTTCATCGAGTTCCCAATCTTCAGAGTTGCATTTAATTCTTTCTAAAAGATCCCACCTGAATTCAATAGTCTTTTTCATAAAAGAACCAGTACAAGAAGTATCGAGCATGGACTGATCATCACAAGAAACCCGAGCATAATTTTTTTGAATAATAATTTCTCTTGAGAGATCATGATTGGGGCATGAATATAACATTGACTTAAGCCTCCCCCAAGCTAGAGTGATACTTTATCTTTCATGAGGCCAAAAAATATATATATACATAATTCCGATCACGATTAATTAGATGCATAGGATATTTTTTTTGGTGAAATTCCAATTTCAACCGATTCCATTTCCAAGATCCAATATCATCGCATAGCCTATACCATGCCAATGCTTTTACCTTCAAAGATAAAGGGAAAACCTTCTTATTAGCTTCATCTCCGGGTAAACCTGTAAGCTTAAATAATCCACAAATTTCAGCCACATATATCAAGTGCATATCAGGATGTTCAGTTCCATCTCCTACATAAGGATTAGCTAGTAGTTGTTCTATCATACCAAAGAAATCTCATAACGAATATTTTCAGTAGGAGCAGTAGGTTGAGGGGAAACTAATTGTGGTTCCGATCAAGGTGAAATACCCCGCACATACCCCAACGAACTGTTCGTTGGGAAAGACCCATGGCAAGCCCAATAGATTGTTAGTTGAGAAAGACGCACCATAGCCGTCAAGCAGTCGGTTGGGAAAGATATGTCAGTCGGGAAAGGGTTTTCCCGTCTATACTTTCCCCCACAGACACGATCGGTCGGCAATAGTCTTTCCCGACCGACTGCTTGTTGACGGAAGTTGTTTTCCCGACCAACTAGGTTGTTGGGAATGTAGTGTTGTGGTGTAGTGTCCATAGTAGCAAGTGACAATAAATTTCAGCACGTAGTAATAAGTTTCCCTTACCAAAAGCGCTTAACTCCTCGGCAATAGCACCAGAAAAGAGTCTTGATGACCCACAAGTATAGGGGATCAATCATAGTCCTTTCGATAAGTAATAGTGTCGAACCCAACGAGGAGCAGAAGGAAATGACAAGTGGTTTTCAGCAAGGTAATTTCTGCAAGCACTAAAATTGTTGGTAACGTGTAGTTTGATAGCAAGATAATTTGTAAGAAGCAAGTAACAAAAATGGTAAATAAAGTGCACCCAGGTAGCCCAATCCTTTTGTGGCAAAGGACATGCCAATACGGTTTCTTATAATAGGCAAAGCGTTCTTAAGGGTACATGGGAATTTCATCTAGTCACTTTCACCATGTTGGTTTGACTCATGTTCGCTACTTTGATAATTTGATATGTGGGTGGAGTAGTGCTTAGGTGTTATTCTTACTTGAACAAAACTCCTACTTATGATTAACCCCCTCGCAAGCATCCGCAACTACGAGAAAAGTATTAAGATAAAATCTAACCATACCATTAAACTTTTGGATCCAAATCGGCCCCTTATGAAGAGCGCATAAACTAGGGTTTAAGCTTTTGTCACTCTAGCAACCCATCATCTAATAACTACTCCACAATGCATTACTTTAGGCCCAAATATGGTGAAGTGCCATGTATTCGGCGTTCACATGACACCACTAAGGGAATCACAACATACATATCATCAAAATATCGAACACATATCAAGTTCACATGATTACTTGCAACAAGATTTCTCCCGTGACCTCAAGAACAAAGTAACTACTCACAAATGATAATCATGATCAAGATCAGAGGGGTATTAAGTAGCATAATGGATCTAAACATATAATCTTCCACCAAATAAACCATATAGTAATCAACTACAAGATGTAATCAACAGTACTAGTCACCCACAAGTACCAATCTGAGGTTACGGTACAAAGATTGAACACAAGAGATGAACTAGGGTTTGAGAGGAGATGGTGTTGTTGAAGATCTTGATGGATATTGCCCTCCCAAAGATGAGAGGGTTTTTGGTGATGACGGTGACGATGATTTCCCCCTCCGGGAGGGAAGCTCCCCCGGCGGAATCGCTCCACCGGAGGGCAAAAGTAATCCTGCGCAAGTTCCGCCTCGAGACGGCAGCGCTCCGTCGGGAAAGTCCTCTTTGTATTTTTCATGGTCAAAATGACTTATATACCAGAAGAGGGGTACTGAAGGTGGGTCGAGGAGGGCCCAACCCACCAGGGCACGCTTGGGGGGCCTAGCGTGCCCAGGTGGGTTGTGCCCGCCTGGTGCGCCTCCTCGGATAATTATTTGCTCCAGTATTTTTTTTTATTACAAAACAATTCTCCATAAATTTTCAGCTCATTTGGAGATGTGAAGAATAGGTAACTCTGACGCAGCTTTTTCAGGTCCAGAATTCCAGCTGCTGGCGTTCTCCCTCTTTGTGTAAACCTTGCATATTATGAGAGAAAATGCATTAGAAGTACTCCAAAAAGCATTATTATGCATAAATAGATAGTAAATAACAGTAGGTAAACATGATGCAAATGGACGTGTCAGTGAACGCCGCCCTCCCGAAGCCTGAGGCTGAACGGCCCCTCAAGTTGCCACAATATGCCATCACCTTCGACTACAAGGACCACCCCAAGTCCGCAGCCACCGCAGGAGTGGTCCCCATGCTGTGCACTCCTACTATCAGCAACATCACGGTCACCAAGGCCCTCATCGATGGGGGTGCCGGCCCCTAATGTGATCCCCATCGAGACCTTTGAGATGCTCCAAGTGCCCTACGACCAGCTGATGCCGACCAGGCCCTCCTCTGGAGTGACTGCTGGTTCCACCATCCCTCTGGGGCAAGTGCGCCTCCCCGTCACCTTTGGCACCGCAAGAACTATCACACTGAGATCATTGACTTCAAGTGGCGCACATTGGCCTGCCCTACAATGCCTTCTTGGGGTATCCGGCTCTCTCCAAGTTCATAGCGGCGACTCATCACGCCGAAAACATCCTCAAGATGCCTGGCTGCAGCGCCATCATAACCGCCGCCCGCGATGAAAAAGACACGGTTTGCTCCCTTGAGCATGCCTATAAGGCTGCTGCAGCCACGCATCCAGCTAACGAGGACGCGGTTGAGCCTCCTGAGGCCGCGCCCATGAAGAAAAAATAGTTGTTCTCTTAGGACCGCCCCGAGACGAAGAAGGTGTCAGTTGACGGCAGCAGCTCAGGCCCTGATATCACCATCGGCGCCTGCCTTCCTCCTGCATATGAAGGCGTGCTCGTCACCTTCCTTCGGGGAAATTCGGATGTTTTTATCAGGAAAGTGTCTGACTTGTTCGGTGTACCGAGGGAGGTGATCGAGCACCACTTAGTGGTGTGCCCCAACACACGCCCCATCAAGCAAAAAGCACGTCACCAGGCGCCCGAGAAGCAAGAGTACATTGTCCAAGAAGTATGCAAGCTGCAAGAAGCTGGAGTCAGCCGCGAGGTGCGTCACCGAATGGCTCACCAATCCAGTCATCATCCCCAAGAAGGACGGCAAGGAGCATATGTGTGCCGATTTCATGAGTCTCAACAAGGCTTGCCCTCAGGACCTCTTTCGACTACCGCGCGCCGGCCAGGGCACAGACTCCACCACCAACTATGTCCGCATGCCCTGCGGCCTTAGGAACACCGGCGCCACCTTTCAAAGGCTGGCACGCTCGTGCCAGGTCCTCACGGCCCCCCTGCTCCTCGCGAGCCCCCCGGGCCTCAGGGGCCCCTCGAACCCTGAGGGGCGAGCTTCCGTGGCACGCCTCACCAAGTGAGTCGACACTTCTACAACACAATTCTGCCAGGTAATATTTGGTTCGTTCGAATTGAGGTCACCCCACGTGCTGCACCAACCTCAAGCTGATCTGTGCTGGACACGGCAGCCGCATCTCTTTTTGGTTGTGTAATGAATCTTGCTGATTATGCTCTGATAAACTTGCATTGCCTACGTAATTGTGTATTTGGTACAATGTCGCGCCCCCTCTCCTGACCTTTCCATGAGCGGGGGCTAGGCACGACGCCTGTGCTCGGATCCTCCTCGCAGCGCCGCAAAATCCAAGTGATCGAGCTTTGGCTCGCGGGCCTACTCCCGTGCATGTCACCTCACCAAGGTCCTTCATTCATTATATCCTCACGCAATGGCCATGAGCGAGATGGCAAGTGCACGTCGCTCCCCTATTGTGATTTGTCAACATGCAGTTACCTCAGGAGCCAGCCGCTCGGAAGCTCCATAGACAGCATCCCACGAGCCGGCCTACGATAGTCGCCTAATTGGAAGGCCTCATGAGACAGAAACTTCGAAGGCCGATCCTCGAGAGACACGCCTCCTTAGCCGCCTAAACTCTTCGTGCGCCATGGCTCGCTCGATGCTGCACCCCATAAAAGCTAAGTCTAAATAACTCACGAGCCTCCCTCGCCATCTCCCAAGCCTTCCTTTCGAGCAACCTCACGAGCACTAGATTTTTCCTTCATGCGAGCCTCTTGCAGTCAAAGGGGGCTCCTCGAGCATCACGCCTCGGGGCCCCTTACTAGCTCCTGGTGCCCTCACTTCCTCGCCTTGTCCAGGCATCGTGACCTGACATACTAGTTAAAGCTGTAGCCCGCCCGGGGGCTGGCCCTGACGACATAGAGCATGAAGGAAAGAAAAGGGAAAAAACATGCCTCAAGAGAAAGCTTCACGGGGGCATAAACATACATGTACTGCAAATAGTAATATACTTAGGAAAAAGTCATTTTCTTCGCTCCCCCATGGGGCCACGATTAACTATGAGCAGGATGATGAGGAAATAGCCTATGAGGACGCCTCATCACTGCCACTGTTGCTGCCATCGTTGTCTTCACTTTCCTCGGCTCCGCCTGGGCCCTCACTGCTGTCGTGGGCAAACTGCACGTGCAACACGTCCATGTGGTCCTCCACTGTCTTCCCGAGTTCACCGCGGAGCTCTTCCGGGACGGGAGCTATCACCATCTCGAAGTCGAAATTGGGGTCGGCGTGGAGAAGGTGGCTGAAGATGGGTGTAGCTGCCTGGGTGAGGAGATCACAACACTCCTCCACGACGATTTCGTCCATCTTCTTGGCACCGACCTCGATCCTTTCCACGATCTTGGCGAAGAAGTCAAGGTAGCTGGCGTGAGGGGTCTTGAGGGGGCTATGGACGTCCTCCTTGCAAATGGAGCCCAAGGCATGGCAGGCTTAGAACTCGAGGGTGCATAACATCTTGGAGCGTTCAAGCTGCCGCCCCCGCGCTTGGGTCGCCTTGTCCCTCGCCTGCTCCCGGCAGCAGTGATGTCCCCCACCTGCTGTTGGAGGGAGGCCAGCTCAATCTCGACGTTGGCCTCGGCCTTCAGTGTGGTTCCTCGCCGGGTTTATGCTTTGGTCAACATCTCCTTAAGGCCCGCGATCTCGTGTTGGAGCTCCTTGTGCCGCTCCCTAAAGCGGTCCTCATGCAGCTTCAGTCTCTTGCTGTGTTCCTCGGCAAGCGTCTTCCAGTTATGTGCGACCCTCCTATCGGCATCCTCTTAGATCTTCTTCTCCTTGGCCGCAGGCTGGAGTTGGCCTTGTCTAGGCGCTTAGGAACCCTGGGTGGCGGCTACCTCGTGTTCCAGCGCCTCCAGCCGCTCGTGCTCCAGCTCTTGTGCAAATGCCGTCCATGCAAGCTCCCGCTCGCAGATCTCGAGGTCGGCCTTGCGGGCCGCCAGATCCTCTTCACAGGCGGAGATGGCATTTATTCACGCCTGAAGCTGCCATTCCAGCGTGGTGTTCTGATCTAGGAGCTCATGTTCGCGGGCCTCCGCCACCCCGCGACGCCGGACTACTGCCTCAACCTCCTGAAAAGCGCGCTCACTGACCTCCTTCGCCTCGGCGGCGGCCTTCTTGCCCCTGGCGAGCGGCCTCGTTCTGGCGATGGGCTCGCTTAACAACGACTTCAAGTTGATGCCACCCTCGGGCTAGGCGTAGGTGCTCTCCAGCAAAATGCGCTTCTACAACCTGAAGCTTTGGTCCGAGCTAGCCTAGCGCATCGATGACATTCCGCCAGACCCCGCACCTAATCATGGTGGGACCGCTCACGAGCGCCAGGGCCCGGTCCGAGTCTGGCCCTTCGACGCCCTCTCCCATCATGGCCCACGAGGGCCCGGCGCCGCTTGTTGGGGCTTAGGTGCTGGGGTATTGCATCGGCGAGTCACATCGGCCTTCCGCGCTGCCTTTGCCACCCGTGGAGCTTGGTGGGAGAGCTGGTGCCCCCGCTCCTACCATCATGACATCCGCCCCTGCAGCGGGCGCACCAGGGGCCGCGGAGTTGCCTCCCGAGGTGGCCCCTAAGGCTCGACCGCCTGGACCTCTTGAGTCTCGCCCTCCTACGGCTCAGGAGGGGTTACCTGCTCCTCTTCCCTCACGAGCCCGGATCTGAAACCAAGGTGGTGAGCGTTCTCCTCGCAACCCTTGGCCCCGGTGATCAGCGGGGAGGCCCCCACCAAGCCGCGTGACCTTTTGTTCTACCTCTTATTACTCGAGGAGGTCCTGTGTAGAGTAGAGACTCAAGCATGTGTGACACCCCGGATGCAAGGGGAACCACCAAAAAGGGTTTATCCCAGGGCCCCTCGAGGCCCTCCGAAAGCGGTCCCTGTCATGGTACTAAGACTGACAGTAGAATGGGGGTAGGTATGAGGATGCAAGATCCCAGCTATGGTGAAGTTGTACACACAAGGTTTTACGAGTTCAGGCCCTTCCCGGTGGAAGTAACAGCCCAACGTCTCGGTGCCCGGAGGCGGTCATCTGGATTATATGAGTGTTGAGTTACAGGGGGTGCGAACCCTTGTCCCTGAGGAGGGGGTGTGATGGTGTCCTGGCTATCCGCCGGTTTTAATCTCTGGCAATCTCCGTTATACCGGAGCCGCATTGAATCTGGACGAGAATCCGGACGAGTTTAGGGCGTGGTGTCCAGCTTCTAACTCGGACCTCCTTTGGAAGATCCAACCGTTGATCGACTGCGGAATTCCTATATCTACCACCCCTCAAAATTTCAGCTCGATCCGACCGTCCAAACTCCGGGAACCTTCCGATTAGTGCATCACTTTTTGGATCTGTTTTCTGCGAAAACAAATCCGACCCGAGTTCGCCCTTTTACTTAACGGGATTTCAGACATCCTTTTTGAAGGAAGTTTTGTATGGGGTATTGTGTTTTGTTCCCGAACACATCCCACTAACTTTAAAATCTTTTGAACATGATCTTCAATATCATGCTGGTGTCAAACCAGTCCGGCAATATTGCTCCACGGCTGCCGACCTACGCTAGACACGTCGTCACTTTGTTGAGCCGAGCTCAACTTCTTCGGATCATCATCTCGGCAAGCCGAACAAGAGTCCGAAATTGCGAAGGATAAATCATCACCAACATCGCCGCCCCACGGATTACACGGAGCGGGCATACCGGCATCGCCGCATGGTCGCTTCATCAAGCCGGCATCGACCACGTCACGACCTGCATCAGCAGGGCCGCACTATTGCTTCTTCAAGCTGGCGTCCATCACGCCGACCTACTTCGACATCTCGGCTGGACCGGGGGCTTCGCCATCTCTTCATCAACCTACTCCGGATGCTTCGGCGTCGCTAGCCGACCAGCTCCGTCACATTAGCTGGACCGAGGGCTTTGCCTCGGCGAGCCAACCTTTGCCAGCATTGCCATGCCGTCGTTTTATCGCCTCTCAGGCAATGGGTGCGCGGATCGAGTCCCAATTTTGGGAATCACCTTCCTTCGCATTGCTACAACAAATAAACCAGGTGCTATTAATACCAGTATTTTTTGCTTGTTTGGGTGCATTTTTCCCAAGGAATTATTACTCCGGTTTGTCCATCATATGTACACAGGTCTATCAAATGATGGCCGCATTAACGACAGTCGCATGGTGGTTCGGACAATTTCCGTACATAGTCCGGCGAATGCCGCATCCGGAGCTCGGACCGACCTGTGAATTCAAGCTTTGCCACGCCTTTACCGCATCACGTCGACGCCCTGCATCGACATTGACTTCGGCGCCAGGCCATATTTCTTTTATTACTCACTTTGCATAAATTATTTATTATGCAACTATTTTTTTAATTATCATTATTACTATTATCTCCGGTTTGCACTATTTTTTGTGCACAGTAAAATGATCCAGCCGGACTATATCCTTTGGCGTCACCTCGGCTGGACGGGGGGCTTCGTCAACACTTCATTACCCCATGTTGATGACCTCAGCATCACTCTGCCGGCCTGCATTGACCGTGCTATGTCACTACTTCAGAGTGTCGAGCTCTTTGCTCCGCCACCTCGGGACCAGCTTGGGGGATGGAACCTTGTCCCATATCAAGCTCGGACCACGTCATCAATACCGAACACATTAACCAGCTAAGTCGCTTTCATGCTCAAAGTTTTAAATTTTTAACTTGTGTTCGGTTCGACCAAGCATTATACTTTTTCGGAAAAATTTTGCTTGTAAAAAATTTCCTTGTCCAAACTTTGTTTGTGATGCATAAATTCAAATACCCAATTCAATTGGGGCTTCCTTCATGAAGCTTTTCCTCTTGCATATGATTATACTTGTACGACTTCGTTCCTTGTTCGTGTATTATGCCACAATATGCACCATATTGACTTAAGCGATTTGCAAGCTGGGTTGCCTGGCTCCTGTGCTTACCCCTACGTTCCCGATTGTTCGGCTAGGGAGTAAAGGGAGCACCTCTGCGATTGTCACGACCGGGTCCTCCGAGCTCTGACCTCAGACTGGGTGAAGCCGAAAGCTAGTGCTCTTATTGTTTTCAATCATGGTCGCCACACAACGGAACTCATGAGTACAAAAAATCTATTGCACAAGTCTCATAATAACAATGAGCACCGAAGAAAGGTATCGGTGGGGGTACTATTTTCTTCGAAGATGCTTCTTACACTTCGCAGTAATATAGCATAAGTTCCTGGAGCGCTTTATCATTACAGCCTTATGGCCTGATTGCTGGTTATTAGAAACACCGTCGATATTCTCGACAGATGGAGTACATAACACTTTTCGGTCCTTGACCGAAGAGGGAGAAGCCGACGGTCGGTTAAGACGCGTTTAAAGTTCGGTTGAACATAGATATGTTATAAGTACTTCGGTACATACAATCATTCTTTTACCCAAGTCACTTGGGGGCTCTTATGTTTATTTGAGCCATTTTATAATAAGTGTTTTTCTTCTTAGTCGTTGCAAAGTTATTATTATTATTTATCACTCCTTTTTTCGACACGAGTGTGCGGTCACTAGCCCGGGAGCCTAATTTCTCTCTCAAAACCGCTAGAGTTTAGTTTTCTAAACTGGCCTAATGAGAAGTACTCCGCCTTCGGGATGGGAGACTGAAGCCGTAGGCTAACCCGCTTGAAGTCTTGAGATAGGGTGTGTCATGTTAAAGCACGACAGAAGCATTTTTTTCTCTAAAGTCCAATTTTCGGATTGGCACCGAACACTTGATCTTGTTCGGACGTCATGTTTTTACTGACGTTTTTTGGTTTTCCAAGCTTTTGACACTTTTAAACTATTTGTGTGTTTTCAGCACAAGTCTCGCAGTGCAACGCCAGACACCTTTAGAGATTCGGCAAAAACATTCTCGGATATTGTTATATATGCATGGGTTTCGAATTGTGTCTTCGGTCAATAGTTGGGTTGCCCGGCTCCTGCGCTTGCCTCCTATGTTCCGCTTTGTTCGGATAGGTGTGCAAAGGGAGAACCACTGCGATTGTGCTTCCAGCTTGCATGGTCAAGCACCTCAGTGGAGAAAGCCGAAAACTGACTGTCACAATAGGTGTAAACTGGTCAGCGATTCGATGACTATATTAAATGATGGGCCATTCATAACATTGGCCGAAGTGTTTCCGGCTTGACCTCGACTGTCGCCGAACACTACCGGGGGCTAGTAACTGGCCTCCCAAAATAAATCCTCAATATTTTGCTCTTACATTAGAGCTGAGGTTTCATGATCATGCTTAGCATGACAACCCAAAGAAAGGAATCGATAGCGGGACTATTTTCTTTGGAAGACATTTCTTCTGTTAAACAGTAATATAACATATCTCTCTGCGTACCTTTGTTTATAAAACCGAATGCCCAGATTGCCTCGTTTGTTACAAATCTTTGCCCTCATAAAGGCTTTATAAAGTAGGACAAACACTCCTCGGTTACTGGCCGAGGAGGTTGAAGCCGATGGTCAGTCAACAAAGTTTTGTACAATGCGGATCCGAGCATTAATGACATAAAGTACTTGGATACATTGAGTCATTACACATAATTTGTGATTTTACTATGGATATCGATCCTTAATTTGGCCACCCGTGCCCGCATTAAGGCTCGGGGGCTACTAGGCTTCGGGCTTATTATTTACAAATATTAAAGGGGCACATCGATCCCCTGATCTGGTGTTGCCACCCGACTAGTGTCTCGGGGGCTACTGCATTGCCTGTCCAATGCAGAAAATTTTAAGTGTAATACAGTCTCCGAGGAGATTTTGATCCTCAGGTTGGTCGGCCGCACCCAACCTGAGTCTTGAGGACTGAGCACGCCGCTTTTTGTGTCCCGAAGTATTCTGCCGAGCTAGGACTTGATCCTCAGACCGATTTTGCAAATCAACCTGAGTCTCAGTGGCTACGGGGATCAGCGGTCTTATGTCATCCTTCATGTGCATCTCGGGTTTTAGACCGATACCCACCTTGAGGGCTACTGGCTATGTATCTCGGCAGAGAATAAATTGCACCAATCAAAAATATTGACAAAAATCGGCCCACATTCGGGGTGGTGCACCACCTCGGAAGCAGTCCGGCATAAAGCTCGGGCGCTAGTGGCTGGCTCCATAGAGGGAATTTCCAGCATTAAGCTCGGCTAAACTCCTTCAAACTTCTTTGACCTAAGGTGATTTACGACACCTCGGATAAAGTCCGGCGTTGGAGCTCGGATACAGTCCGGCGTTGGAGCTCGGATACATAGTCCGGCGTTAGAGCTGGGAAGCAGTCCGGCTTTGGTGCTCGGCTGCAAAAGATACCTCGAATGCAGTCCGGCGTTGGAGCTCGGATGCAAGAGGACGCTGCCGCCCGGGAACAACTTCAAACCCGAGGTGTGGCATGAAAATAACAAGGCATTGATAAAGGCCGGAAACTTAAAGGGGCTCCTCGGATACCCGACGTGTACACTCGTCGAATGCATTTCGGCGATCCTCAAGATCGAAGATGAGAAGATTTGTTGAACCAGTTTTCAAGACCGACGACTGAAGATGAAGAACGGTTCGGAAGAATCGAGGAGCGTCCCTAAACTTGAAGACCGGTTCAGGGGCTACGGCGGTGTCTTGGACTAGGGGGTACTCACCACGTCATCTCCCAATCTGTTAGATTGGGCGAGGACCCCATGGCCGTATACTCATGGGCCATCCGGACAGCTGCCGCATACAAGGAAGATTCCGCAAGACTTGGCGATCAAGACAAGGACTCCTCCCCACAGCGTGTTCGGCTAGGACTCTTGTTATCCTAGGCCTCTGGTGCATTATATAAACCGAGGCCAGGCTAGTCGATAGATATATACAACAATCATACCATAGGCTAGCTTCTAGGGTTTAGCCTTTACGATCTCGTGGTAGATCAGCTCTTGTAATACTCATGTCATCAAGATCAATCAAGCAGGAAGTAGGGTATTACCTCCATAGAGAGGGCCCGAACCTGGGTAAACATCGTGTCCCCTGTCTCCTGTTACCATCCGCCTTAGACGCACAGTTCGGGACCCCCTACCCGAGATCCGCCGGTTTTGACACCGACAGGGTGGCTTATATAGAGTTTGCCAGACCCCTCCCGCCCTCAGATACACAGGGTTTAAGGTACATAAAGGTGGGGCGTTTCTGGTAACGCCAGTAACAAAGTGACATAAATGACCATTAAGCCTACAGAGTAAACGTTCGACCGTTGTTGCGTAGAGTGGCTTTAGATCTTCTGTCCGTCGAGTGATTCTGGTTATGGTCGAGTGAGTATCATCTCTTGACTCTTCCGAGTGGAATGCTTCTGGTCGAGTGGATGATGGTATCCCTTGAATGCTTCTATCTTTAGGGCCTGAACTCATAAAACCTTGTGTGTACAACTTCACCATAGCTGGGATCTTGCCTCCTCATACCTACCCCCATTCTACCGTCAGTCTTAGTACCACGACAGTTGGCGCCCACCGTGGGGCGGATGTCTTAGCGACTTTTTGGTGAAGTTGCGATTTTCCCGATTCCCATCATCATGGTTTCCGGCGGTGGATTGGCTGAGGGTCGCGAGATCCGTCTCGGTGCGCTCGTCTTCGTTGCCGACGACTCCGCCTAGCTTCAGGAAGCTCCCCTCAACGTCGAGGCGCTCCCCGTCCATGGGGCGACACACTTTCGCGCGTGCGTCCACGGCGTCCTTCTCCGGCAGCCGTCGACCCAGTATCGGTCGGCTCCTATGGTGTCCTCGCTCCTCGCTGTTCACCGACGCAAGCGATTTGGTCGGTCGCGATTTCAACGGTGGGTGAGAAATGTGGTGGCCCGTCAGTCGGCCACCCCACAAGTCGCGGAAATCGAGCCCGACGAAACTCTCTACGGCCTGTTCGACTGGCTCCGTCGAGACCGCGCCCGAGTGCGATAGCAGCGATCCTGCGGCTGAAGTCTTGATGGTCAACAGACCACATAGTCCTCATGGCTTCCCCCGCGACGACAACGGTGATGGTGGCAGCGATCCGTCACGCATGCATGAGGAGTACCGGGCCGAACCCCTTTCTTCGCAGCATAGGGAAGAACTTCGCCGCTGCAACATGGATGCACTCCACACACCCATTGTTGGAGAAACCCCCGAGGCCCGGGCCTTGGAGGAGGCGCGCCTAGCCAACTTGGCTGAGAGCACTCGAATGGAGAACCTTCAGCATGCAGTCGACGAGCGCGCTCGGCAGAGGATTCCAGAATCCAGTCAACAACAACTTTTTCCGCCTCAACCTCAGGTATACCGTACTCCAATTCAAAATCTCACTGTTGCAACCCGTATAGCAGAGTCAATTCAGTCATCCCAGTCAGAAGCTGGTCGACGTTTGATGCAGATCCGAGCCTTACTCCAGGCAGCCGGAGAGCAGAACATAGCAGTGTCCTGATACGTCTCCAATGTATCTATAATTTATGAAGTATTCATGCTATTATATTATCTGTTTTGGATGTTTATGGGCTTTAGTTTACACTTTTATATTATTTTTTGGGACTAACCTATTAACCCAGAGCCCAGAGCCCAGTGCCAGTTCCTTTTTTCCCCCTTGTTTAGTGTTTCGCAGAAAAGGAATATCAAATGGAGTTCAAACGGAATGAAACCTTCAGGAGCGTGATTTTTGGAACGAACGTGATCCAGGAGACTTGAAGTTGAAGTCAAGGAAGCTTCGAGGTGGCCACGAGGCAGGGAGGCGCGCCTGCCCCCCTGGGCGCGTTCCCCACCCTCATGGGCCCCTCTTGGCTTCCCTGACCGACTTCTTTCGCCTATATATATCCATATAACTTAAAAACATCAGGGAACAGAATAGATCGGGAGTTCCGCCGCCGCAAGCCTCTGTAGCCACCAAAAACCAATCGGGACCCTGTTCCGCACCTGCTTGGAGGGGAACCTCACCGTGGCCATCTTCATCATCCTGGCGCTCTCCATGACAAGGAGGGAGTAGTTCTCCCACAGGGCTGAGGGTATGTACCAGTAGCTATGTGTTTGATCTCTCTCTCTCTCTCTCATGTTCTTGAGGTGATACGATCTTGATATATCGCTAGCTTTGCTATTATAGCTGGATCTTATGATGTTTCTCCCCCTCTACTCTCTTGTAATGGATTGAGTTTTCCCTTTGAAGTTATCTTATCGGATTGAGTCTTTAAGGATTTGAGAACACTTGATGCATGTCTTGGATGTGCTTATCTGTGGTGACAATGGGATATTCACGTGATCCACTTGATGTATGTTTTGGTGATCAACTTGCGAGTTCCGTAACCTCGTGAACTTATGCATAGGGGTTGGCACACGTTTTCGTCTTGACTCTCCGGTAGAAACTTTGGGGCACTCTTTGAGGTTCTATGTGTTGGTTGAATAGATGAATCTAAGATTGTGTGATGCATATCGTATAATCATACCCACGGATACTTGAGGTGACATTGGAGTATCTAGGTGACATTAGGGTTTTGATTGATTTGTGTCTTAAGGTGTTATTCTAGTATGAACTCTTTGATAGATCGAACGGAAAGAATAGCTTCGTGTTATTTTACTACAGACTCTTGAATAGATCGACCCGAAAGAATAACTTTGAGGTGGTTTCGTATCCTACAATAATCTATTCGTTTGTTCTCCGCTATTAGTGACTTTGGAGTGACTCTTTGTTGCATGTTGAGGGATAGTTATATGATCCAATTATGTTATTATTGTCAAGAGAACTTGCACTAGTGAAAGTATGAACCCTAGGCCTTGTTTCCTAGCATTGCAATATCGTTTACGCTCACTTTTACCACTTGCTACCTTGCTGTTTTTATATTTTCAGATTACAAAAACCTATATCTACCATCCATATTGCACTTGTATCACCATCTCTTCGCCGAACTAGTGCACCTATACAATTTACCATTGTATTGGGTGTGTTGGGGACAGAAGAGACTCTTTGTTATTTGGTTGCAGGGTTGTTGGAGAGAGACCATCTTCATCCTACGCCTCCCACGGATTGATAAAC
Source organism: Aegilops longissima (assembly GCA_021605205.1). Classification (NCBI taxonomy): domain Eukaryota; kingdom Viridiplantae; phylum Streptophyta; class Magnoliopsida; order Poales; family Poaceae; genus Aegilops; species Aegilops longissima. The sequence continues at coordinate 185,510,064 of CM038680.1, read as the reverse complement.
CTTAGGTTATCCACTTGAGGGAAATTTGCCACTATCCTACAAACCTCTGCACTTGGAGGCCCAACAACGTCTACAAGAAGAAGGTTGCGTAGTAGACATCAAGCTCTTTTCTGGCGCCGTTGCTGGGGAGGTGAGTGCTTGAAGGTATATCTTTAGATCTTGCAATCGATTCTTTTAGTTTCTTGTTTTATCACTAGTTTAGTCGATAAAAGAAAACTATAAAAAATGGAATTAAGGTTGCCTCATATGCTTCATCTTTTTAATGTCTTTCATGAAAATGATGGGAAGGAAAATTGTGCTCAAGTACTAGAAGAAGAATTACATAGAATGCTTGGCATAAAATATGTGAATGATGAGCATGATTGCAATGTTGTTAGTATGAATTCTTTGAATTCCCATGATGCTAATGATATGCAAAGCCACAAGCTTGGGGAAGCTATGTTTGATGAAGATGATATTTTTTGTCCCCCAAGTTTTGATATGCAAATTTATAATGATGATAGCATGCCTCCTACTTATGATGATTATATTGATGAAAGTGGGTTTGGAAGAGTGTCAACTTTAGGAAGTAATGATCCCACTATTTTGGAGGATGTTGAATCTTATGGTGATAATTATGAAAGTGGATTTGGAGAGGTCATGACTTTATTTAGTGATGAATCCACTATTTCGGAAGAGGTTTCAATTGATTATGATGAGAACAAAGTTGCTACTTATGATGATTATTATGATGAAACTTATGCTATTAAAAGTAGTGATGATTATATTTATAAAACTTGTCATGATTATGATTACCCTTTTTCTGAACATTACTCTTTTAATGTGGAAACAATTTATAGTATTCGAGTTTCTTATGATACTCCCACTATTTCGAATGAGAAGAATTTTGCTTATGTGGAGAATAGTAAAAATTCTATGCTTGTAGATCATGAAAAGAATCCTTTAGGTGCTGGTTATATTGTTGAATCCATTCATGATGCTACTGAAAATTATTATGAGGGAGGAATTTATTCTTGTAGGATTTACAATAATATCAACTTTCCTCTCTATATGCTTAAAGTTTTGAAGTTATGCCTATTTTTCCTTCCTATGCTAGTTGATTATTGTTCCCATAAGCTGTTTGCTCACAAAATACCTATGCATAGGAAGTGGGTTAGACTTAAATGTGCTAGTCATATTCTTCATGATGCTCTCTTTATGTTCCAATTCTTATCTTTTATGTGAGCATCATTGAAATCATCATGCCTAGCTAGGGGCGTTGAACGATAGCGCTTGTTGGGAGGCAACCCAATTTTATTTTAGTTTCTTGCTTCTTGGTTCTGTTTGGTAATAAATAATCCATCTAGCCTTTTGGTTAGATGTGGTTTTGTGTTTTAATTAGTGTTTGTTCCAAGTAAAACCTATAGGATCTTCTTAGATGATAGTTATTTGATCTTGCTGAAAATTCTAGAAACTTTCTGTTCACGAAAACAATTGTTAAAAATCACCATAACGTGATAAAATACTGATTCCAATTGCATCAGATCAATAAACAAACCTAAAAACTTAAATGCGCAGCTGCACTATTTGGACGCTGCGAGCGCACGCGCTAGACGACAAAAAAGTAGGTCACTGTCTGGAACAAACGCGTTATCCAGTGGGTAGTGTAAAGAATACCCATGCGCATGCATGTGCCGACGTCATCTATTTATTCTATTTTAATTTTTCAAAAAGCTACAACTTTTGAACCGAGTGTCAGAACGTAGAACCGTTTCACCGATGGGTTTCTCGTGACGAGCTCTTCAAAACTAGATCCCATATGGATATGTTTTGATGATTTTTTTCAAAAGAAACTTTGATGCTAGATGAAGCAATTTTAGTGCTAAACATGAGCAACTCTGATGCTAGATGAATTGCACCGTGTGTATAACTAACTTTGCCTAGTATCCACCTAGTTAGTTGTGTGCAACAGTGTAATAGGTGGTCATCATGGTTTCTAAGTTGCATACATTGAAAAATAAGTTGTGAATTGTTTAGTTGCCTATCATACTTCGAAAGTTTCTTATCATAGAGTAGAAACTTGTCTAACATGGCATCTAAGTTGTCTACCTCAGAAACCAGGTTGCCCTTTCACTACGAAGTTACCTATGAGTGATCCTCAATTTCTTACAATATTATGAAAGTTGTCCATCAAGGGACCTAAGTTGCCTACAATATCAAAAAGTTTTTGTGGGATCTAAGTCAACTACCATGATTTCAAATTTTGAACTATGTGGGGATGGGTGGTATGAGATCTGTGTGCTTTTCTTTTCTAGGGGAGTCTGCCCGCCAACCCTACCGAGCACACGGGTGTTCGCTAGCCAGGTCGTGATGAGCTCTTCAAAACTAAACCCACATGGATATGTTTTGAAGATTTTTCTTTCTTTCTTTCAAAAAGCAACTTAGACACTGGATGAGACAACTTTAGTGCTAAACAGAAGCAACTCCACTCCAATTTAAAGTAACTAATAACTAACAATGAGCAACTAACTAGTAATAGAGAATAACTTTGAACAAAAGTAGACAACATCATATCACCTTTATAAGCAACTTTCTTTCTTCGAGAGACAACTTTAGTGCTAAAAATAGGCAAGTTCACTTCACTTTCTCCTAATTAATTTTTTCTAACATTCTCCTAACTTCAATTGTTTTCTATGTAGCACTAAAGGGGCCTTATGTTTCTAACATCCCGCTACGAGAGACAACTTTAGTGCTAAAAATAGGCAAGTTCACTGGTACATATAGTGTAGTGAAGTTGTTTTGTATGTAGCACTAAAGGGGCCTTATGTTTTGTTTGATTTTTCTTGTTTTTACACAAAAAAAACCTAATAGGAAGTCCTACTAGGCCAAAGAGAAGAAGTTGCTCCCCTATAGCACAATATTTGCCTCCTTCACACCCAAAGTTGCCCTAAAAAAGTATCCAGTTGCCCACAATCAACCATACAGTTGCCTCAAGAGAAGTATCCAGTTGCCCACAGTCAATAAATAGTGCAATGAAGTTGCTTGTTAACAGCACTACATATGTCTCATGCTTTTTGTTTTTTTTCTTATTTTTACACAGGCCAACCTAATAGATAGTCCTACTAGGCCAGAAAGAAGAAGTTCCTTTCCTACAGTACTAAAGTTGTCTCCATTGCACCCAAAGTTGCTCAAGAAAAAAGTTCATCAAAACCTGCCCATATGGGATCTAGTTTTGAAGAACTCGTCGAGATAAACCCCATGGTGAAAGCGGATCTAAATTCTGATGCTCGAATCAAAAGTTACGGCTTTTAATTTTTTTTGAAACCCCAAATAGATGCATGCGGTCTCTTGGATGATGTAGCGTGAGGGTGTGGAGCGCAATGTTGGAGCTGCTTCGTTCCGTGCGTGCGTGGGGTGGAGGGTGCGCTCGGAACATAAAACGAGCGCCGCGGCGCTAGCCAGCCGTGTTAGGTATTAGACGGACAGTAATAGCAATGCAATTACATTAAAAAAACTAGGATCAGACGGCTTAGACGGAGGCAACTTTAGTACTAAACAGAAGCAACTTCACACCTGAAAATAACTAATTAGCAACAATAAGAAACTAACTAATAATACAAAATAACTCCGAAACAGAGATGGATAATATGACATCACCTTCGTAAGCAACTTTCCTTCGATAAGAGGCAATGTTAGTGCTAAAAGCAGGCAACTTCACTATATTTTGTGTCCTAGTTAATTCATGTAACATTCTCCTAACTTCCTCATTGGTACTTCTAAGTTGCCTATCGTTCACGTATGTCGTCATTGTTTCTAAATGGCCTATAATACTACGATGTCATCTACCGATGATGCTCTTGTGTCTGCTATTGCTAGTTATGGTAGACAACATGATGGTGAATCTTGGCCACTTCAGAGTGTTTGTAGGTGAGGGAGTCCCGGATTAGGGGGTGTCCGGATAGCCGAACTATCGCCGTTGGCCGGACTCCTGGACTATGAAGATACAAGATTGAAGACTTCGTCCCGTGTCCGGATGGGACTTTCCTTGGCGTGGAAGGCAAGCTTGGCGATACGGATATGTAGATCTCCTACCATTGTAACCGACTCTGTGTAACCCTAACCTATCCGGTGTCTATATAAACCAGAGGGTTTTAGTCCGTAGGACGAACAACAATCATACCATAGGCTAGCTTCTAGGGTTTAGCCTCCTTGATCTCGTGGTAGATCTACTCTTGTACTACCCATATCATCAATATTAATCAAGCAGGAGTAGGGTATTACCTCCATCGAGAGGGCCCGAACCTGGGTAAAAACATCGTGTCCCTTGTCTCCTGTTACCATCCGCCTAGACGCACAGTTCGGGACCCCCTACCCGAGATCCGCCGGTTTTGACACCGACATGGGTGCTTTCATTGAGAGTTCCTCTGTGCCGTCGCCGTCAGGAAGGATGCATCATCCCGTCTTTAAAGACGATACTATCTCCAAAGAGGCCTTTGCCACTGGTCAGACTCTTCGGCTAGGTGGTTTTCTCATGACCGCCAGTTCGGCCACCGCGCCGACGATGACTTCTCGAGTCATCGAAACCAATCTCCACGTTAATTCGGAACTTGCCGAACAGTTAGATCCGATCGAGCTCTCCTCCGTAAACGAGCTCTTGGATCCCATCGCCGTCTTGGGAGTCGCCACAGACTACGACCGGATCGGGCCTAAAACCGATCTGAGAGAGATCAACTCTCCCCAGGCTACCCATCATATTGCTGTGATAGAGGAGCAATGCGGCGATTCTTCTTCTATCTAACGGACTAGCTACGTCCGGATTCCCGATCCCTCTATGCCGGATTCCCGCAGAGGGACGGATGTCGATCAAGCCCTGAACTTAAAGTCAGGCGACGGGATGGATTCATTGGATAGCACTCAAAAATCCAAACTTCCGAATTCGGAAACTTCCCGGCCCCTGAGTCTTAAATTGGACGGGGTTCCAGATCCAGTTCCACCCGCCCACCCAAACATTAGCGACCTATCCCGAATCCGGAAAGAGCCCGCTAAAACAGTACATCATTACTGGGCCAGATTCCTCCTGGTTATGGACATGATAAAGGACTGCCGAGAGGAGGACGCAATCCCAATTTTCTGCAATAATTGCACGGATAAGGGACTCCTAAACGCCATAAGTCGTCGCGAAATTACACACTTTACTGACTTGGTAACCATAGTACAAAAGTACTGCGCGATGGGGAGCGCCTGGAAAACCGAAAGTAAATTTTGGGATAATCCGGCCCCGAATACATCCCTAGTCCGAAATAAAAGGGTGCATCATTACCAAGCACCTGGGTTAAACACCAAAAAACCAAAACCCCCTAAAGGGTACAGAACCGTACTGGAGGGTTGGCTAAACGTACCCTGCAAAATTCATAGCACAGAGGGTGCCACTCCAACTCATAGCCTTCGAGCATGTTGGATACTACGGCAGGTGGCCAAAAGTGGCGAAGAGCTTCTAGCTTCGAATCCCAGCCCAAAGAACACCAAGACGGTGTTAACAGTCTTGAGACTTTCGCATCAAATAACATGCAAACGAACACTCCATAACCTTGCGAAGTCTACCAAGTAGCAACAATAAATCCATGGGTGACACGGCTATCACCTTTAATGCCGTGATTTAACCTAAGTTCCGAACAGCCCGAGCACCACCGCATTGGTCCTCGGTCCGATAGTGGGCGGCTTTACGCCTTACTAAGGTACTCATGGATGGCGGCGATGGACTAAACCTCATCTATGAGGAAACCCTCGAAAAATGGAAATACTGCTGGAACCGCATTGAGCGAAGCAGCACAACCTTTAGAGGAATAATCCCTAGCCGGAAGCATGCTGCAGGGAAAAATCACATGGGCGTAGTGTTATTTCGCGGACAATTACATGTCTGAGGAGGTCACATTTCAAGTGGCCCCGTTCAGCAGCGGATATCATGCTTTATTAGGGCGAGAGGCATTCACAATTTTTCAAGCTATACCCCATTATGGGTACATGAAGCTTAAAATGCCCAGACCTAACGGAATCATCACTCTCGTTAGTGATCCGAACATAGCACTCCGCGCCGAAAACAAGACAGCCGCACTAGCCCTCGAGGCACTATCCGAAGCCCTAGCGGCCGAGGAACTCACTGCGATGCGCTCCACGGTAAATAGGGACGATGTGATACTTGATAAAAGATCCAAGTCCACCTCTTTTAAACCAGCGGATGAAATAGTCAAATTCCAAGTCCACCCAACGGACCCCGCAAAGACGACCTCCATTGGGGCACAATTAAACCCTGATGTAGACGCCGCACTACGAGAATTTCTACGAAAAACTGGGACATCTTTGCTCGGCACCCTTGAGACATGCCAGAATCCCGTCACCGGCGAGCACAGCCTAAATATCCTCAAAGGACTCAAGCCGACCAAACAGGCTCTTGGCGCTTTTCCGAACCCAAGAGACATGCCATGGGAGAGGAGCTAGCCAAACTTTTCGAAGGATTCATCGAGATATAAAACATCCGGACTGGCTAGCAAACCTGGTGATGGTACGAAGAAGGATAAATCCTGGCGCCTATGTGTTGATTTTAAAGACCTTAATAAGGCTTGCCCAAAGGATCCCTTCCCCTCCTCGAATTGATCAAATTATCGGCGCTACAGCAGGACACGACTCATTGTGCTTCCTCGACGCGTACTCCGGCTACCACCAAATCAAGATGGCGGAGCCAGACCAAGCTGCAACAACATTCATCACTCCATACGGCCCGTTCTGCTTCAATACAATGCCCTTCAGGTTCAAAAACGCCGGCGCAACATATCAGCGCATGATTCAGACATGTCTGGCAAACCAGATCGGCAAAACAGTGGAAGCATATGTAGATGACGTGGTCGTCAAAACCAAGCATGTCGAAACTCTAGTAGACGACTTGAGGCTCACATTCGACAATCTTCGAAAATATGACATCAAGCTCAATCCGGAAAAATGCATCTTTGGCGTTCCAGCCGGAAAACTCCTGGGCTTCATTGTGTCCGGTAGAGGAATTGAAGCAAACCCAGCAAAGATCCGAGCTCTGTCACAATTGGATATTCCAAAAGACCTCAAAGAAATACAAAAATTGACGGGATGCGTAGCGGCTCTAAGCCGCTTTATTTCTTGTTTGGGAGAAAAGGCGTTACCCCTTTACCGCCTCCTCCGCCGCACCGAACACTTCGAGTGGACGGATGCCACGGCGGACTCGAAGAGATAAAAGCCATATTGGCAACAAATCCAGTCCTGGCGCGCGCCAACGTGGCGAACCAATGCTATTATATATCGCGCAACACATCAAGTTGTCGGTGCGGTGCTCGTCGTCGAGCGAAAGCGGACGGACACGGTTCCCTCTTCAAAAACCGGTTTACTATGTGTCCACTGTCCTAACTCCATGCAAGTCCCGGTACCCACACTATCAAAAGATAGCATACGCGGTGTTCATGGCATCCCGGAAGCTGCGACACTAATTTCAAGAGTGTTCGATAACGGTAGCCTCCGAAGTACCTCTTAACGACATTATAAACAACGACGCGACGGGCCAGATTGCTAAATGGGCCATAGAGCTCCTTCCATTCGACATAACCTATAAGCCACGACGAGCTATCAAGTCGCAGGTTTTGGCCGACTTCGTGGCGAATGGACGAAGCGAACTCCCTAAAGAGTGCGGCGCATACTCAATTGGATCATGCACTTTGACGGCTCCAAAATGTTGGCGGCACGGGGCTGGCGTCGTCTGGCGTCCCCAACCGGGATACAGTCCATCGTCCTTCGAGATAATGTATCGGACTCCAACAACGCAGCGAATCTGAGGCCCTTACGCACGGCCTCCGGATGGCGTCTCCATGGGCATTAAGCGCCTAGAGGTGCGCGAGGATTGAACCTCGCGATATCTCAAATAAATGGAGACTTTGATGCCAAAGATCCAAAAATGGCAGCATACCGCAATGCGGTCCTAAAAATGTCAAGACGGTTCGAAGGGCTCGAATTTCATCATATAGCCCGGGATAACAACCAGGCGGCGGACATATTGGCATGCATCGGTGCAAAACGCGATGCTGTCCCGCCCAACATCTTCCTGGAATAGCTATTCAAGCCATCCGTACTATGGGAAGGGGAGTCCGGAAATAACAATCCGGACCCAACCGCACTGCCTGACGCCGAACACTCTGACACAATCGGCAACTCTGCCACCGAGATAACACCCTCTGCCCACGAAATAATGGCGGTTATCGCCCCGTGGACGGAGCTATTCCTAGCCTACCTAACTAGGCAGGAACTCCCCGAAGACCAAAACGAGGCCCGCTGCATAGTACGGCGATCTAAAGCCTATAAAGTCCATGAGGGAGAGCTTTATAAGAAAAGCACAACAGGAGTCCTTCAAAGGTGTATCTCCGAAGAGGAAGGGCGAACCTCCTGGCTGAAATTCATGCGGACTGGGTGGGCACCACGCCGCAGCCCGGCCCTTGTAGGCAAGGCCTTCCGCACAGGATTTTATTGGCCGACGGCCGGGCAGATGTGCAGGATTTAGTCCAACGATCGTCGGTTGCCAGCTTTTGCTAACCAAAGCCACATGCCACCCACCGCCTCAAAACTATACCCATCACCTGGCCGTTCGCGTGCAGGGGCTTGACATGGTTGGACCCCTTAAGGGGGAACCCACAAGCAAAAATACCTATTGGTCATGGTGGATAAATTCACCAAATGGATAGAGGCCAAACCTGTTAAAACGGCTGAATCCGGACCGGTGATAGACTTTATATCAGGGGTAGTTCACCGTTACGGTGTCCCCACAGTATCCTCATCGATAACGGCACCAACTTCATGACCGATGAGGTCAAATTATGGTGCAAAACATGGGCATCAAGCTCGATTCGCCTCGCCTATCACCCTCAAACCAACGGCCAAGTCGAGCGAGCAAGCGGTCTAATCATGGCGGCATTAAACCCGGACTAGTGCGGTCCCTCAAGGAATCTAACACGCACTGGGTTGAGGAGCTCGACTCCATACTCTGGGGGCTGCGGACCACGCCGAATCGTACTACCGGATTCACACCATTTTTTATGGTGTACGGTGCAGAGGCAGTCCTGCCCTGCGACATAATTCACGACTCACCTCGCGTGTGCATGTATGAAGAAAGAGAAGCCGAGCTCGATCGGTAGGACAGTTTGGACGCATTGGAGGAGGAGTGCGACGTGGCAAAAGCTCGTTCCGCATTCTATCAACAACAGGCTTGAAGATACCAAAGCAGGGAAGTACGGGCCAAAGCTTATAACGTTGGCGAACTAGTTCGACGCCTGCCGGACAAGAAAAATGACAAACTCAAGCCCAAATGGGAAGGTCCCTTCATCATCGACCAGGTCCTGACCGGCGGAGCATACCGTCTGCGAAACGCATCGGATAACCGACTTGAGCCGAACCCATGGAACGCAGCCCGTCTACGAACATTCTACGCCTAAGCGCCGAACTTCAAGTTCGTTTCCTTCCTCCGTCCACATTTTCTATTTTTTGCTGTCTTTTATTTCTCTCCTTCCCCCTCCTTCTTCCTGAAGCCTTTAGAGGCTCGTTTGCGCTTTGTTCGCACATATTTGACGCGCTGTACGCGCTCATTATACCTGGGGGCTTCTTTACAAGAAGCTTATTTTATACAGGCTTCATGCCCAACACATGCGTCAAACTTCCGCATGTACCTTTTATTCACCATTATATGCATCGATATGACTTTAGTTTTTGCCAAGATGGGTTGCCTGGCTCCTATGCTTACCCCTCGTTCCCGATTGTTCGGCTAGGTGGTAAAGGAGCACCTCTGCGATTATTCTTGCCGGGTCAGCGGATGTGTACCTCTCGGTAGGTGAAGCCGAAAGCTAGCGTTCTTAAGGGAATATTCGATCGGTGAACTGAAAGATGATTTTAACTATTTACCCAGCTGCCCCGGATGATTTTCTGCTTTCATAGCAGTTTTGACATGCACTTTAGGGCATGCATCCCAAAAAAGGAACCCTTAACGGAACTATTCTCCTGGAAGATGTTTCTTACTATCCACGTAATATAACATAACTAGTTGGGCACTTGTCTGATACAGCAATAATGACCCCTACGCCTTGTCTCCATGCATACCCCGATTCTTATATAACCACGAAGGTATTCATACACACTCCGGACTATTGGGTCCTGAGGTCGAAGCGAAAAGGTCTGCTATGACAAACGATCTACAATCCGGCTAGAAGACATTTTTCATGTCATATTTAATTACAAAGTCAACTAGACTCATTGTATTCCTCCTCAATGCCATCTAATAGGCTATCTAATTTATAATCTTGCTGAGAATACTTGGCGGTCAATTCTACTTGGCCATACACTAAGCTTACAGGGATCTCCTTCCCATCAGGCCCCACAGGTCCGACCTCGGCCATGTGGTTTGGGTCAGCCTTCGTGTACCGCATCTTCACCATGGCCCAGCCTCCTGGCGCCTGACGGCAGGCCGATATCTTCCATAGTCGGAGCGCCGCGTGCTCCTTGAAGCCGCTCCGCCAGCTCTCCAATGCCTTCGGGCAGGGAGATAGATGGCCACAAGGCTGGCCGACGCCTTTCATCACCTGCCGAACTCGTTCGTGCAGCTGACGCAGTTCGGGAAGAAGATCACCCGAAGAACTGGGCATCTCCTCTTCAGGACGACCTGTGAGCAAACCTACATACATGTTTATGTCAGTCGCCTTCATCGCCGAACTCTTTCAAAGTTCGCTCAAGCACTTACTAAAAATGCCGCGACGAAGCCGTCGATTCTCCTTCTGGTCGGACAACCTGAGCACGAACATCCTTTAGTTCCTCACCCAGTTGGGTGTTGGCATCTTGGAGGTTATTTTTCTCCTGCCGCACCCTCGTAAGCACGCTCTCGCCGGCCTTTAGCTGACGTAAGAGCTGTTGCTTGTCCGGATCTAGTCCGGCGCCATCTGCAATATTTTTGTCAGATTTACACACCCGCTACACTTCATAAACTATTTATCTTTTGAAACATATGTTACCAGAGGGGGTCTCTGTGGCTCCCCCTGTAGCGGCTAGTGCGGCCTCAAGCCGGGCCTTGCATTCTTCAAGCTCCTGGGACAGTCGGGTATTCTTTTCTGTAAGATCCTGCATAACAAATGATCCTTAAATCAGTTATTCTAACTATTTTAAGTCTCGGGGGCTACTAGCATATATAACTGTCAAATCTCCTTACCCGTATGTCCTTTACATACTTGCTCCGTGGCTCGGCTAGACCATCTTGGCGGCACGGAGGTGTGCATCTCCAATTGAAGGCATTCAAGGCCTCTTGGGAGAAACAGCGTCACGAAGAACTGTCCGTGGCGCTTTGTGATTCATGGCGCTCTCCACCTCGGAGTTGGTGGCGGACAATTTATCGGCATCCTCAGCCGGAGGAGCATCCGACGACGTCTCGTGCTAGCCTCAGCCTCCGGACCCGGCTTTGAAGCCTGGCGGTGAAGGTTCGATTAGCAACCTCTCGGACTCGATCCGGCGGCGCTCTTTCCTGAAAAGAGCACCAGCATTAATCGCCTTCGAGAATCAATCACGGGAGTATGGTGACACGCCATACCGTTGCGGCGGAGTTTCGATCCGGACCGCACTTCTTTTTAACTCTGCGCAGAGCCTGCCCTTGTTGGCTGACCACCGTGTGCTCGGCTTCCGCCTCGAAGGTACCCCTGTGAAACACCATTGGTATCGGTGATCAAAAATAAGCATGGATGGGTCATTATCAGGGTTTTGGGACCTCGGTCTCAGTTACCTGTGAGGCTGGAAGTATTCCGGGGTAATCGGCCGTAATGGCAACCAAAGCATTGTCGATGCTAAGTTGGTAGAACACCCCATCGATCAACTCCACCTTTATATCCGGATCCTCTTCGGAGGCCGGATCGAGGGACCGTTCCGGTCCTCGGGTTGTGGGGGCGGGCTGTGTATCTTCTCCACAGTCCGACGCAGTTCCTGCGCAGAAACCATGAAATGAGATATTTAATCAGGGGAACATGGATTGGACAGGCCACAAAGATGTTTTCTTACCCAGCTTCCAGGATTATTCGAAGAAAACTCGCTCAGTGGGTTGACTTCGGAGAAAATCCTCCTCCTCCCCTTTATACATGGCAGACAAGGTCTTCACCAGTTCAGTGACCGATCCCGGCCTGTTGCGGCCATGGCGGGTGGCGTCGTCCTCCCCGTTGTACTCCCACATGGGGTGGCCCCTATATTGAAGCGGTTGCACTCCCCTCATAATGCAGATTGCCATGACTCCAATCATGGTCAATCCGGCATGAGCCAGTAATCTTATTCGGCTCATCAAGTAAAGGACATCCCGATCATTTTCCCTCTGGGGCTCATGGCGCCAGCTTAGGCGCTTCTTCATAGGGCGTTGCTAAACTCCGGAAGGCCGATCCGAACAGGATCTCGGCAGCGGGGCGTCCTCCATGTAGAACCATTCCGAAGGCCGGTCTTGAAGCCTTCTTCGGGTTCGGATAGATATCCGGTCCCGCGATGCGCCATAGTTCGGCTCCGCCCACTTGATATATTGACCCCTCATGAGAACGGGGTACTAGGCAGAATAATCTCTTCCACAGCGCGAAATGAGCCTCGACGCCCAAGAACAGCTCGCAGAGGGCCACGAAGCCCGTGATGTGCAAAATGGAGGCAGGCGTAAGGTGGTGCAACTGGAGGCCGTAGAACTCCAAGATCCCCTGGAGAAACGGATGGATTGGGAATCCGAGTCCTCTTACTAGATAAGAGATGACGCATACCCGCTCTCCTTTAGAGGGATCGGGGACACTCTCCGCTTGCTTTCCTGTAGCGACCCGACCTCAGACGGTCAAGCCTCTGTGTATCCGTGCCATCCCTGGATCAGTATGTTGGCACACACAGTACATCAATGTATATATCAAAGTGCAATCACATGTATAAATAACGTAAAATGATATATACCTCGTAATACTCAGCGGAAAACAATCAAACGGGTGTGGAGTCCCATCAATGCCATCGGCAGGTTGAGTGTAGACCGTAACCCTGTATCGTAACTCTTACTCGTCGAGGAAAGTATCTGCAACATGATACGTTGCAGCCGTGTAGGTCAGTACATTGAATGTACCGGCAAGATCACAATAAGAGAAAACAGATGATAAACTATACTATATGCAATATGGCTTTGTGGCTCTGTGTTTGAGTTTTGTTTGCGTAAAAGCTGATTTATTTTCCCTACATCAAAGGAATAAATGAAGTCTGTACTATGGAGTTTTCTATCATGACATGGTTCCGCCAACCGATGTCTCATAGCCCAAATTCATCATAAGTTGCCCACAATTAAGTTATCAGTCCGGTGTTGAGAGTTCCGAGATAGATCCAGTCCAGATGCTCAAATTGTCCGTAACGGGGACACGGCTAATCGATTAGGTTTAAACCCTCTGCAGAGGTTTGTACACTTTACCCGCAAGATTCGATCCCTCTTTTACGTTCTCGCACTTCGTGGTGTTTGAGAACAAGATGACCAAACATGGTCTTCCAAAGAGTTCCTCGACCACTTGCCCAAGACTCATCCCATCCTACCGTAGTTCTACATCTGCTAGTACCGTCCCAGCCAGAGTCACCACTAAGGTCAACCAAGCGAGCCCATAATGACTTGCGGTTGCACAGTAAGCTTCCGGCATGAAGTATTCTTCCGTCTCTTTGAGTCTGGGTGAAGCTTTCCGCAAGATGTCATGGCGCTTCTCCATGCATCCCGCCAACCACCGGTTTCTCCAGGGTGCCCGTCAACCATCCTTCACCTAGTAGTGTGTATTGAATTCTTTTCTTGAGTCTTGAAGTCTTGAGGCTTTGAAGATGCAGTCCTTGCAGATTCCATCAGGGAGTTGTCGTCATTGACGTAGATCCTCCATTCTCACACCACTCTCGAGTACTCATACCAAACCCCGTCTACTATAGCGTAGCATTAAATAAAATATCATCCCGGGCTTGGTAACAGGGGGGTGGGTTCCTACCTCATGCATACTACTCAACTACAAGGATTCAATAACACTACTGAGGGGTGGTTGCAAAGATGTCACTAAATGCAATAAAACATAGGCATGAAAGCATGGTCAAAGTGAACTTGCCTTGTTGACGATCTTCGAAAACTAGGGATTCGTAGTAGCAAGCTCCGCACTCCGGAAATTCTACCGAGGCAAACAATAACTATAATAAGCATATAGCATGAGATCACTTAACATAGCAACATAGTAACATAACACACCAAACAAACAATTCAAAACCCGAAGGGAAAACTCAAAGAAAAACCAACTCAAAGTTTCCTACTTCAAACAACAACTAGAATAGTTTTATATACTAAAAAATTTCCCAACATAACCTAATCATGGTTTTAGGTTAACTTAACAGAAAAGAATTCACTAAGCAACTAGGATCAAAAAGAATTAATTAAAAAATCTATTATGAAACTCTTATTAGGCCTAATCCAATTTCTATTAAGAAAAATAAAATAAAACTTTTATTTATTATAAATAAAAGTTCATCCTATAAAGTGACAGAAACTATCCTAGAATAATCAATCACATGTTAAAAATAAATTTATTTACTAATTAAAATAATAGGAAAACAGTAGCTAGTTAATTAATTAGGATTAACAAGATTCTGCTTAAAACTATTTTTTATTAATCCTAAAATACCCAAATTAATTTCTATGGTTTGGAAATGTCAAAATAAAGTTGGGACAAAAGAATCATCCAAAAATAATTTTTCTAACTCAAGTTATAGCAGATTTACTATTCTGACTAAAACTAAATTAAAGCAATTTTAATTAATTTTAACATAGCTAAATATATATTCTACAGAAACTATAGAAAATTTGCAACCCAACAAAAAAAGAATCACTCAAAAATATTAAACAGAATAAAAGATATGAATTTTTCAAAACAGAAACTATTCTGTTAAAACAGAAAACAAAAATAAAAGAAAAAGGGCCTAATGGGCCTAAACTATGCACTGTGCGTAAAATAACCTAAACGGGCCTAGGGTTTAATCGAATCGGGCCGGTCTAAACTAATCTAACTAAAACCAGAATAAACCGGAATAAAACCGGGGCTTTTTAAAATAGACCGTACCCCTTCGAGGGTTATAATCTAGACCCTACTATCTAGATCTAACGGTGGTGGGGGGTTCTCCGGCGACTCACCGTGGGAAGACGACGGCGACGGTCGACGGCGGCTCGCGACGTTGGCGCGGTGGCTCCGGTGGTCCGGGGCGACGGCGGAGGCCTCCGTGGGCGCCAAGGAGCAAGGGAGCTCGGGGTGGGGTCAGGCGAGCTCGGGGTGGTCGGAGTGGCGGAACAGGCTAATGGCGCGGCGGCTCTCTCGGCTCCCAGCGAGTTCGAGAGGAGGAGGAGGGTTCCGCGAGGGGAGGGGGGGGAACGGGTGCGGGGAGGGTTCTTATAGGGCGGGGTGTTGGCGGCGGGAGGCGAATCGGGGAGAATCGGGAGATCCGGGGATCGCGGGTTTCCGGCCAGGCGGGCGCGGGCGGGTGGCGGCGCGAGGATAGACGGGTGGGGGTCCCACCGTCAGAGAGAGAGGGGAGCGGGGGACGGGTCGGGCATCCGACGCGTAGGGGGTTCGGGCGCGGGGGCGAGGTGAGGCCGGTCGGTCGGCTCATTGGGCAGCCTCTGGGCCGCTGGTGGGCAGTGGTGGGGGGCTTTAGCTGGCTGAGCAGGGGCTGGTGGCGCCTGAGGGGGTTCTATTTTTTGAATTTTTTAATAAAACAAAACAGAATTAAAACAATAACTATAAATATTTTATATAGGGTATATATATACCAAAATGATCAGGGAATATTCCTATCATTTGAACATTTTCCAAAGGCAAAATCCAAAGTTTATAAAATCCATTTTTTCAAATTCAAATAAAATTCAGATTTGAATCCAAAACTTTTGGCATTGTTTCCTCTGATATTTTTGAGTGTCAAGTATTTATCAGGCATAGTTTTTGAAATGATTCCCACTTGCCAAAGTTTGAATTCAAATTCAAAACTCAAAATTTGAAAGAGGGTTTCAAAGCACTTTCAAATGACTTTCAACTTGATACTTTTTAACTTCCAACTCATATTTCATATAATTGAAGAAGTCATTTTATCTTCCCTCATGAAAATTATTGAGTTGCATAAAGCTTTGAATTTGAAATATTCCCAAATGAAATTCAAATCTTTTCCAAAACCCTATTCATTTCAAAATGGAAGAAGTCATGTCATCTTCACTCTAGGGTTTGGTGTTGGAATGAACTTGAATTCATTGAGATCCAAAAGGCAAAGGAGAAGGTTTTGGGAAAGTCATTTCATTCCCACTCATTCAACTTTCAAAAGTTTCAAATTTCACTCAATCAATCAAACCAAAAATCAGACAACAAGCATAGTTATTTATTTAATATAACATTCCAAAATTTAGAATTTTGGGATGTTACAAACCTAACACACTTAAAATGAATCTCGTCCTCGAGATTCGAAGAGGCTATCAAGAAAGGTTAGGGGTTGGGGGTCTTCTAGCAAATGTTCTGGTTAGAAAGGTCAGGTGGGCTACCACACTCAAAACAAGGTTACAGTTCCAATAAACTCAGATACTTCCTCTGGAGTGCTGACAATGTATGTCTCTTCACATATCCTACAATAGCTCCTTCACCAAAGCTCTTCTGTCAAAAGCACAGAGTTTTCCTCAGAATCTTGGGCCGGTTCGTCAAAGTTGTGGTTCGTCTGAGACTGGATGTTCTTAGCTGACAGGTCTATCGCCAATAAACAACTATCGAGATCTCATGGTGGTCGACCTTTACAGGTTTCTCCTGCAGAAAACGGGTCTGGGTTGAACCTCACCGTATACCCTACGATTGGCAACGGTTGCCTATAAAGGGGTTCCATCGTCCTACCATTCTAGGGGTTTATGGCTTATCGCGTCGACACTCTTCTAAGGTTTTCGAGGCTCTCTGATTTTCCATCAACATATGATAGTTCATGATAGAAGTCTTGGTATGGGGCCAATCCATCCCGCATTTGAATCATTACCACATACGTAAGCAGTGAATCACGTATTCTAACACTTGGGCATACTCACCAAGATTGCAGAATTTCTCTTGTTCTCGAACTGTTTTCGAGTAAATCCATGGTTTCTGCAGGCCAAACAAAACATCTATCGTTACTTCACCACTCTTAGGTTTTTATGTAACCTCCTACGAAACGTATGCTGATTGGATCACCGATTCTTCCAAACTATTCCTTTATCAAGGTTACATCGGTTCCTTTTCAAAATCCTGGGCCCGTGGGTTATGGCCCACTTCAACACTAGTGCAGCTTTAACTTCATCCTTGGAGTAACTCTCTTGTTCCATATTACACCTCCTTTAAATCCAAGAGTACTGCTTTTCTTCATACCATCATATCAAAAGCAAAACTCCAACTTATTTTGCCCAGCTTCCTTCTATGAACCGTCATGAATAACACATTTCTTTCTTCATTGATCCTGTGGCTTTACGGAGTACTACGACACCAAAGAAAAATGCACTAGCTTATCCATAAATCTCATTATTTTCATATCAATCTTGTATTACATCCTTAACCACTTTTCGTGAATCCAAATTCCAAAAAGTTTATTACAAATGCCGCCACCCACATGGTTAGGTATGGTCAGACATTACTTCCAACTTTATTCATTTTTCCTCCTTGAGGATTCTTCAGTCCCACTGGAATTGTGCGACATGCGCCTTGAAATCTTCAATCTTCTGTTTCATCGTGGTGGCCTTGAGCTTCACCTCCATCATCTCTGTATGCACTTCGCTTAGGTATTCCTGAGTATAACGGAGTCTTGCTTCAAGTATTTCTCCGATCTGGCGTATGGCTTCCATGGCTGCTTCACGAACAGCATCGAAGAAAGTTGCTTGTGGCACACGTGAAATGAAAAAGTACTGCCTCATCATCTTTGGGCAAACTCCTTTCACATGGTGGAGGTGTACCTCCACATACCAAAGTTCCACTCCCTTTTGCATGAAAGGGTAGCCTTTGTAGACTGCATCTCCTTCAAGGTGAATATGCTTCATCATGTCCTTCAGATCTTCGGTAATCATGATCACTTGTCGTGGTCATGATTGTTTCGGACCTTTAAGGAAAGACTCAGAAGGGTCGTCATCTGCAGTTGTGAATCATAAATGATGCTCGAATAAGGTACATATCTCCGGGGCACACATTCATATCATCCAAACAAAACTTCAAACTCAATTTCCAATTTCCGCTTATGCATCACAACTCACTTTCTTCCATGTTCATCCAGATTATTAATTCCCAAGATAAAATATAACAACTCCTTAAAGCCTTTCAGCATGTGACATTACAACTTTATTGAGTCATGAACTATTACAATCTCTGAGTAATCTATTACATAACTCAACTCATCGAGCTCATGAAAATGAAATTGCTTTCTACTACTCTTATTATCCATATCAAAATTCCAACTACTCAACTCCAGCTTTCATCTTGTCGGGACATTTAATAGCATAATGTCCTGCTTCCTTGCAGCGAAAACAAATGACTTCCGACATGTCTCGGGGCTTCTTTGTGATTATGCGGGCTCCTTGGATTCTTGGCTTCTTTTCTGGACATTTACTAGCGTAATGACCTAAATCCTTGCACCTGTAACAAGTGATATGACTTAGGTCCTTTTCTGCAAAAATTGCGTTGTTCTCGGGTTGCCTTCTTTTTCTCTTCCTGGATTTCTCTAAATGATCGAGCTTCTATTTCGAGGGTCAAACTTCACTTCATTGTCGGAAATATCCAGATACTCTTTTCTTCCTCAGGGACAATGTTGCGAAAAATGCCCTTCTTCTCCACATGAGTAGCAGGCATTGGAGTAAAATCTATTGAGGCCTTCTCCATCAAGGTCTTCAACATATTCATTCATCACTGGTTCTTTCAATACTTCTCGGAGGGCTTCTTTCATTCCTTCTTCCTGCTCCTGAATAGTTTGTTGCACCATGGGGTAAATGTGACACTGAGTTGGGTAGTGGGTGGTTCCTTCACACAAGAAACAAGTCACCTGACTAGTTGGACATTCCTCAGCTGGGTGTTTCTCCTCACAATGAGGGCATCCATCTTTGTGTTCCTCCAGGTGTGTCCTATTTCTCCATAAATCTTGCAGCACAAGGTTTACTTCTTGGTGTTTCATGGTGCTTCCGGATAAGACGAGATCTTGTCAGAGTCTTCTTGAATTCTTCCCAAGTCTTTGCTCCATTCCATCCCTGTATAGCTTGATGCATCTGCCACCATGTTGCAGCACTTCCTGTAAAGTACTGAAGAGCGTATTGGACCTCATACTTCCTTGAAACCAAATTGCTCCCGAAGTGATTTTCCATGTTCTGCATCCATAGCTCTGCCACCGGCTGAGTCTTCGGTTCAGAGAATATCAGTCCAACTTCATTTATCATCTATGGGGTTCAAAAATTTTGGGATGAGATATGAGAGAGGTGGGGAGGGATATACACACAATACAACCAATAGTTTTTGAAGAAACAAGTTTTATTTTGGGGCTGTCGGAAAACATCAAACAAATGACAGCTCACAAATCATCGTGATCTAACGAGGTGTATAACAGGGTTTGGTCTTCTAAAGGTCAAATAATTCTTCAGATCCTTCAAGTCTTGAGTCTTCAACTGCTGTAGCTTCTAATGGAGAAATCCACTTTACTCAAGGATCATCGGTTCTCCGATATCAAATCCTTCTTGGAGCGTCTTCGCTTGATCCTTCAAAAGGAAAAGGGTATATTCTAACTATTTGAGGTGAGAGGGTCTACTTGATAAGATCGAAAAGACGAGAAGTAAAGGATCCTTTTGAAAATAAAGTTTTAGAGATTTCTGTCCTAGGGCTTTCCGATTTCTAGGGTCACGTCCTCACATCAACATGTGCTCGATACCATTTCAGAGCGACCCGACCTCGACGGTCAAGCCTCGTATCCGTGCATCCTCGGATCAAGATCTTTGGCACACACAAGACATCAATGTATATATCAAAGTGCAATCACATGTATAAATAACGTAAAATGATATATACCTCGTAATACTCAGCGGAAAACAATGAAACGGGTGTGGAGTCCCATCAACGCCATTGGCAGGTTGAGTGTAGACCGTAACCCTGTATCGTAACTCTTACTCGTCGAGGAAATATACCTCATAAGTCACAGCGGAAACAAATAGTCGGGTGTGGAGTCCCATCAACGCCATCGGCAGGTTGAGTGTAGACCGTAACCCTGTATCGTAATTTTTACTCGTCGAGGAAATATCTGCAACATGATACGTTGCAGCCGTGTAGGTCAGTACATTGAATGTACCGGCAAGATCACAATAAGAGAAAACAGATGATAAACTATACTATATGCAGTATGGCTTTGTGGCTCGTGTCTGAGTTTTGTTTATGTAAAAGCTGATTTATTTCCCTACATCAAGGAATAAATGAAGTCTGTACTATGGAGTTTTCTATCATGACATGGTTCCGCCAACCGATGTCTCATAGCCCAAAATCATCATAAGTTGCCCACAATTAAGTTATCAGTCCGGTGTTGAGAGTTCCAGATAGATCCAGTCCAGATGCTCAAATTGTCCGTGAATCGGGACACGGCTAATCGATTAGGTTTAAACCCTCTGCAGAGGTTTGTACACTTTACCCGCAAGATTCGATCCCTCTTTTTACGTTCTCGCACTTCAGGGTGTTTGAGAACAAGATGACCGAAACATGATCTTCCAAAGAGTTCCTCTGACCACTGTCAAGTACTCATCCCATCCTACCGTAGTTCTACATCTGCTAGTACCGTCCCAGCCAGAGTCACCACTAAGGTCAACCAAGCCAGAGCCCATAATGACTTGCGGTTGCACAGGTAAGCTTCCGGGCATGAAGTATTCTTCCGTCTCTTTGAGTCTGGGTGAAGCTTTCCGCAAGATGTCATGGCGCTTCTCCATGCATCCCGGCCAACCACTGGTTTCTCCAGGGTGCCCGTCAACCATCCTTCACCCAGTAGTGTGTATTGAATTCTTGTCTTGAGTCTTGAAGTCTTGAGGCTTTGAAGATGCAGTCCTTGCAGATTCCATCGTGGAGTTGTCGCCATTGACGAGATCCTCCATTCTCACACCACTCCAGTACTGCATACCAAACCCCGCCTACTATAGCATAGCATTAAATAAAATATCGTCCGGGCTTGGTAACAGGGGGGTGGGTTCCTACCTCATGCATACTACTCAACTACAAGGATTCAATAACACTACTGAGGGGTGGTTGCAAAGATGTCACTAAATGCAATAAAACATAGGCATGAAAGCATGGTCAAAGTGAACTTGCCTTGTTGACGATCTTCGAAAACTAGGGATTCGTAGTAGCAAGCTCCGCACTCCAGAAATTCTACCGAGGCAAACAATAACTATAATAAGCATATAGCATGAGATCACTTAACATAGCAACATAGTAACATAACACACCAAACAAACAATTCAAAACCCGAAGGGAAAACTCAAAGAAAAACCAACTCAAAGTTTCCTACTTCAAACAACAACTAGAATAGTTTTATATAATAAAATTTTTCCCAACATAACCTAATCATGGTTTTAGGTTAACTTAACAGAAAAGAATTCACTAAGCAACTAGGATCAAAAAGAATTAATTAAAAATCTATTATGAAACTCTTATTAGGCCCCAATTTCTATTAAGAAAATAAAATAAAACTTTTATTTATTATAAATAAAAGTTCATCCTATAAAGTGACGAAACTATCCTAGAATAATCAATCACATGTTAAAAATAAATTTATTTAGTAATTAAAATAATAGGAAAACAGAGCTAGTTAATTAATTAGGATTAACAAGATTCTGCTTAAAACTATTTTTTATCAATCCTAAAATACCCAAATTAATTTCTATGGTTTGGAAATGTCAAAATAAAGTTGGGACAAAAAGAATCATCCAAAAATAATTTTTCTAACTCAAGTTATAGCAGATTTACTATTCTGACTAAAACTAAATTAAAGCAATTTTAATTAATTTTAACGTAGCTAAATATATATTCTACAGAAACTATAGAAAATTTGCAACCCAACAAAAAAAGAATCACTCAAACATATTAAACAGAATAAAAGATATGAATTTTTCAAAACAGAAACTATTCTGTTAAAACAGAAAACAAAAATAAAAGAAAAAGGGCCTAATGGGCCTAAACTACGACCGTATCGTAAAATAACCTAAACGGGCCTAGGGTTTAATCGAATCGGGCGGTCTAAACTAATCTAACTAAAACCAGAATAAACCGGAATAAAACCGGGCTTTTTAAAATAGATCGTACCTTGGGGTTATAATCTAGACCCTCGATCTAGATCTAACGGTGGGGGTTCTCCGGCGACTCACCGTGGGAAGACGACGGCGACGGTCAACGGCGGCTCGGGCGACGCGTTATGCTGGCGGTTCGGTGGTCCGGGCGACGGCGGAGGCCTCATGGCGCCAAGCGAGCAAGGGAGCTCGAGGTGGGGTCAGGCGAGCTCGGGGTGGTCGGAGTGGCCTGAACAGGCTAATGGCGCGGCGGCTCTCGGGCTCCCAGCGAGTTCGAGAGGGAGGAGGAGGGTTCCGCAGAGGCGGGGGGGGGGTGGGGGGAGGGGTTCTTATAGGGCGGGGGCGTTGGCGGCGGCGGGAAGCGAATCGGGGGAGAATCGGGGAGATCCCGGGGATCGCGGGGTTTCCCGGCGAGCGGCGGCGCGGCGGGTGGTGGGCGCGAGGGGGAAGACGGGTGGGGGTCCCACCGTCAGAGAGAGAGGGAGCGGGGGACGGGTCGGGCGTCCGACACGTGGGGGTTCAGCGCTGGGCGAGGTGAGGCCGGTCGGTCGGCTCATTGGGCTGGCCTCTCTGCCGGGTGGTGGGGCTTCGCCACTGGCTGGGCAGGGGCTCTGGCCACGCTGGGGGGGGTTCTATTTTTTTTGAATTTTTTTTAATAAAACAAAAACAGAATTAAAACAATAACTATAAATATTTTATATAGGGTATATATATACCAAAATGATCAGGGGAATATTCCCTATCATTTGAACATTTTTCCAAAGGCAAAATCCAAACTTTATAAAAATCCATTTTTTTCAAATTCAAATAAAATTCAGATTTGAATCCAAAACTTTTGGCATTGTTTCCTCTGATATTTTTGGAGTGTCAAGTATTTATCAGGCATAGTTTTTGAAATGATTCCCACTTGCCAAAGTTTGAATTCAAATTCAAAACTCAAAATTTGAAAGAGGGTTTCAAAGCACTTTCAAATGACTTTCAACTTGATACTTTTTAACTTCCAACTCATATTTCATATAATTGAAGAAGTCATTTTATCTTCCCTCATGAAAATCATTGAGTTGCATAAAGCTTTGAATTTGAAATATTCCCAAATGAAATTCAAATCTTTTCCAAAACCCTATTCATTTCAAAATGGAAGAAGTCATGTCATCTTCACTCTAGGGTTTGGTGTTGGAATGAACTTGAATTCATTGAGATCCAAAAGGCAAAGGAGAAGGTTTTGGGAAAGTCATTTCATTCCCACTCATTCAACTTTCAAAAGTTTCAAATTTCACTCAATCAATCAAACCAAAAATCAGACAACAAGCATAGTTATTTATTTAATATAACATTCCAAAATTTAGAATTTTGGGATGTTACATTTCCGCCCTTGTAGGTGGCGAGTCGGGCTCGAACCGGAACCATGAAGGCCGGGGGAAGGAATCCCTTGGTTTGGAGTATAACTAGCTCGCTATGCGGGACTGAGCATCTCTCCCAATTTCCAGGCTGAGGGCTAGGAGCGCGAGAGAAGGAGCCGCGTCGACTGTCCATGATGGAATGGGCTTTGGTCAGAGGCGCTCCGATGAAAGATCGCGAAGGGGGGATGGTGTGACTCAGATCTAGATCCTCGCCCCTTTTATAGGCAGCTCATTTGCGCAGCTAGGGGGGTAAGTGTAAAAATACCCTGGCATTTCGCATTCGTTCAAACACGTGGAAGATGGCCATTATTGGGCGTAGAAACCAAGGAGTGCAGCATTTATCAGAAGCCGGACACTATTCGACAAGTATATGGAATTTGGAGAAGAACCCGCCTCGCAATCCCGAAGACAATCAATGCGCCGGGCTCATCGTCATTGAAGCCTGGTTCGGGGGCTACTGAGGGAGTCCCGGATTAGGGGGTGTCCGGATAGCCGAACTATCGCCGTTGGCCGGACTCCTGGACTATGAAGATACAAGATTGAAGACTTCGTCCCGTGTCCGGATGGGACTTTCCTTGGCGTGGAAGGCAAGCTTGGCGATACGGATATGTAGATCTCCTACCATTGTAACCGACTCTGTGTAACCCTAACCTATCCGGTGTCTATATAAACCAGAGGGTTTTAGTCCGTAGGACGAACAACAATCATACCATAGGCTAGCTTCTAGGGTTTAGCCTCCTTGATCTCGTGGTAGATCTACTCTTGTACTACCCATATCATCAATATTAATCAAGCAGGAGTAGGGTATTACCTCCATCGAGAGGGCCCGAACCTGGGTAAAAACATCGTGTCCCTTGTCTCCTGTTACCATCCGCCTAGACGCACAGTTCGGGACCCCCTAGCCGAGATCCGCCGGTTTTGACACCGACAGTAGGCAACTTAGAAAAACTATGATAAACAACTTCATAATATTGTAGGCAACTATTTTTGCAAAGTTAGGCAGCTAAGAAACAATTGTAGGTAACTAATTACCAATAGGAGGCAACTAGGCATCAATATAGGCAGTTTATATCATTTATAGGCAATTGACCATCAACCGTAGGCAATTAAGCATCAATAATAGGCAATTGAGAAGCCATGATAGGCAAGTTGGGATAACGTTACCGAACTCACAGATACACATAGTGCAGTGAAGTTGCTTTGTATGTAGAACTATAGATGCCTTATGTTTTGTGTGATTTTTCTTTTTTATGCAAACCAACCTAATAGTCAGTCCAACTAGGAGAAAAAGAAGAAGTTGCTTCCGTGTAGCATTATAGTTGCCTTCATTGCATCCAAAGTTGACCTCAAAAAATGTTTGACAAAACCTACTCATATGAGATCTAGTTTTGAAGAACTCGTCGTCAGAAATCTGACAGTGAAAACGGAACTGGATTTCGATGCTTGAATCAAAAGTTATGGCTTTTACAATTTTTTAAACCCCCAAATAAATGCACGTGGGACAGGATTTAGGCTGATTCAATCGGCACCCATGTGCGCTACGGGATGTGGACAAACAATTTCCTTTTCTAGCGTAGACAGATGGGCATAAGGACATGCACTTACTATATACGACGGTGTGCTCCAGACAACAAACGAGCACAGCGGCGCTCCCTAGCCACGACCATAAACAAATTATTTAGGTCGTCCTATTTTGGTATATTTTTCTGAGTTCCAGAAGTTTACGTTAGTAACAGATTACTACAGACTGTTCCGTTTTTGACAGATTCTGTTTTTGTGTGTTGTTTGCTTATTTTGATAAGTCTATGGTTAGTAAAATAGTTTATAAACCATAGAGAAGTTGGAATACAGTATGTTTAACACCAATATAAATAATGGATGAGTTCAATACAGTATCTTGAAGTGGTGTTTGTTTTCTTTCGCTAACGAAGCTCACGAGTTTTCTTTTGAGTTTTGTGTTGTGAAGTTTTCAAGTTTTGGGTAAAGATTCGATGGACTATGGAATAAGGAGTGGCAAGAGCCTCAGCTTGGGGATGCCCAAGGCACCCCAAGGTAATATTCAAGGATAACCAAGAGCCTAAGCTTGGGGATGCCCCGGATGGCATCCCCTCTTTTGTCTTCGTTCATCGGTAACTTTACTTGGAACTACATTTTTATTCACCACATGATATGTGTTTTGCTTGGAGGTCATTTTATTTTATTTAGTTTTGTTTCTGTTATTTATAATAATGTTTTGCATCTATATTTTCAATAAAAATGTCAAGGATAGCCTTTACCATGCTTATTTTGCAAGTATACATGTTGCTGTTTCAAAACAGAAAGTTTGCCGCTGTTGCAAAAATTCCCTAGAAAATTCAGAAAACGATAAAATGTTGAAACCTTTTGCATAATAAGATCTAATAAATTTACTACAGTGGGAATTTTCTTTCATAATTTTTGGAGCTAGGGAAATATGGATCGTGCTGCATTCTTTACAGACTGTTTTGTTTAGGCAGATTGCTGTTATGTTTGCATTGTTTGCATATGTTTGCTTCTTTAATGATTCTATTTGAGTATAGGACTATTAAATATGCAGAGGCATTTAGTATGCAATTTTGAATAATAATTTTAGTGATTTGCTACAGTAGAGTATGATAAGGTTTTTGCATTGGTTTATACTAACTTATCTCACAAGTCCTCGTTGAGTTTTGTGTGGATGAAGCTTTTGAGATTTAGGGAGACCGTGATATGAGAGGAATTAAGGAGACACAAAAGTTCAAGCTTGGGGATGCCCAAGGCATCCCAATATAATATTTCAAGAAGTCTTAAGCGTCTAAGCTTGGGGATGCCCCGGTTGGCATCCCACCTTTCTTCTTCAACAACTATCGGTTAGTATCGGTTGATCCTAAGTTTTTGCTTCTTCACATGATGTTTGATATTCTTAGATGTCATTTTATTTTGTTTTGCTTTTTGTTTGAATAAATTATCAAAATATGAAATTATTAAATGGGTGAGTCTTCACATAGCTAAATAATTATTTAACTACTCATTGATCTTCACTTATATCTTTTTGGAGTAGCTTGTCATCTACTCGTGTGCTTCACTTATATCCTATGAGTAAATATTTGAATGAGCGAATATCATAAATTGAAATTATATATGTTTCATATGCTTATCCCATGGGGAGTAATGACTTTACATATAAGAAGTAGAGGTGGTAAATTTATTGAAGGTTAGCAAACATTGTATTGGTCACTTAAAAAATTCATGAAAGAATATTGAAGGAAGAGAGATTTCACATATAAATATACTATCTTGGACATTTTTTGTAATTGTGAGCACTCGTTAAAATATTACATGCTAAAAGGTTGATGTTGGACAAGGAAGACAACGTAATAGGTTATGTTTTCTTATATCCGAAATAAAGTATATTGTCATGGATCGCCCAACACATTGAGCTTGCCTTTCCCCCATGCTAGCCAAATTCTTTGCACCAAGTAGAGATACTACTTGTGCTTCCAAACATCCCTTAAACCAGTATTGCCATGAGAGTCCACCATACCTACCTATGGATTGAGTAAGATCCTTCAAGTAAGTTGTCATCGATGCATGCAATAAAAATTTCTCTCTAAATATGTATGATCTTTTAGTGTGGAGAAAATAAGCTTTATATGATCTTGTGATATGGAAGCAATAAAGGTCCCTATCACAAGTGGCAATATAAAGTGACGTTCCCTCGCGTTAAGATTTTGTGCATCCAACTATAAAAGCGCATGGCAACCTCTGCTTCCCTCTATGAAGGGCCTATCTTTTATTCTTGTGCAAGAATCATGGTGATCTTCACCTTTCCTTTTTACATTTTATCCTTTGGCAAGCACATTGTGTTGGAAAGATTCTGATATATATATCCAATTGGTTGTAAGGTGTAGCGACCAGACCCGAATGGATCCAGTCTCTGTGCTCAGTGTCATCCTCGGATCGAGAATGCTTGACACCACACAAGATTTCAAGGATTTATAGCAGAGTAGCAATCACACACTTATTACATCGTTGTCCACAAGGGAACTTATTACAATAATATGGCTTAAGGCCATCTAATAATAACAATGGAAGGCTTGGAAGATAAGCGAGTCCATCAACTCCAACGGCATCACCGAGTATAGAACCACGACCTAACACCTTACTCGTCAATGCGAAAAGTCTGCAATGTGAAAGTTGCAGCCCAAAACGGTCAGCACATGGAATATGCTGGCAATGTAACACATAAGAGCAATGAATGAATAAGCCCACACTACATGCATATATGGCTGGTGGTAAGGCTCTACGGTTACATTTGCATAAAGCTGATTTTTCCCTACATCAAAGGAATAATTTTTATTTAACTATCATGGTGGTTGTTAAACATTGAGAATGGTTGACAGCATCCTCAATCCCAATTAAAAAGTACTCATCAAAACCCAATAACTTTTATTTAGAAGTAACATGTTGAGATTCACATGATATTCAAGTACCGGATACTCAAAACGTCCATAACCGGGGACACGGCTAATCATGATTAGTTTATACACTCTGCAGAGGTTTGCGCACTTTTCCCCACAAGACTCGATCGCCTCCGCTTGGTTCTCGCACTACATGGTGTTTGAGAAACGGATGACCGAGACATAGTCTTTCAGAAGCGCTAGCACCTTACATGTGGGTAGACCGTACCAACCTACTTCCCCTACATCAGCTAGCCTACCCGTAAGAGTTCGCACGACTTAGTCAACTACGCCAGAGCCCATAATTGGCTTGTGGCTGCACACGGAAGTTTCCAGTTTGAATGATCTCATGATCCCTTAGAGCCTGGGTGGCGGTCCGAAGAAATACAGGCAAGTCCTGATGGAAACCAGGTGCCTCAATCCACCCAGATGTGTGTTTAGGTTGCCACCTTAGATAAACCATTAATTAACAATCTCACATCTGTCATGGATATTCACTCACCCAATCCACGTCTACTAGCATAGCAGGGCATAACAAGCAAACGTAGAAGTAACTCCCAAGGTTTCATAAGTAAAACAGGTAATAGGTACTACCTCAATCTACTTCCCAAACCCACAATTTAATTTGATCCTAAACATGCAAGTGTTTGAGGGTTTGATCTAATGCAATAAAACTGGGTAATAGAAAAGGTATGATCAAGTGTTACTTGCCTTGCTGATGATCCGCGAGACCTAGAGATTCGAAGTAACAAGCGGCGCACTCCGGGTGATCTAACGCAGACAAACAACAAGCATACAATAAGTACTCATCTAATGCACGGGGAAATCTCGAATAAAGATCTAACCAGAAAGTTCAACTTAAGAACCCTGGTTGCAAAAGATTCGAATCAAAATAAACATCGAAAGTCGAAACTCGAGAGAGAACGACTCGGTTTAGCAATCTGAAACTAGGTCAAAATTTTACAGTAGCAAAACTCTGTGTAAGTAGGGTAGTCGGAACGGCGGTTTCGTTACGAAACTCCAGGCGCTTGAATCACCTGATTCCGATAAACAAGCGAGAAATAAAACAGATTTGAAAATCGGATCGGAAATCGAATCAGAAAAATAACGGATTAATTCCGATTAAAAGAAAACGACGAACGGATTAAATAACGGACGTTCGTTAACAGAACTAATCCAACGAACACGTTCATTGAAACGAACGGTTCGGTGAACGTTCGTTAAATAAGAAAACCGAAAAAATAAAACCATCTAGGGTTTTTTAAAAAAACCAATATCTTTAAAAAAACCGGATCGGTCTTTAGGGAAAACCGGATCGAACGGAGCGGGCGGCGGCTACCTCCGCGGGGCCACGGCGAGGTCAGCGGGGCTCGGGCGGCGGGGTCCGTCTGGGTCGGGAGGGGCGGCGAGGGCGGCGGGCTCGGCGTCGGCGAGGAACGGCGGCGGCGGCGCCCACGGCGGCGGCTCGGGTCGGGAGGGCGGCGGCGGCGCAGGTGAGGTGAGGGGGGGGGGGCGGTAAGAGAGGGGGGGGCGACTTGGGGAGGGGCAGCGGGGGGCGGGTCGGAGGCGGAGTCCCGGGCGGGGGTGGCGTCTTGCGGCGGGCGCCAAGCGGCGTGGCGTGGGGAGAGGAGGAGGTGGGCTGGCTGGCTGGGCTGGGCAGTGGGGCCGGGGCGGGCGCTGCGTTTTTTTTAATTAAACCAAACGAATTAAAAAATATCAAATGAACTCCGATTTTAATAAAATAATTTTCCCAACTCCTAAAATGAGTCGAACAAAATGAACTTTAAAAACGGCAAACATGCATATATTTTTAAAATGCTCATTTTTGCCTAAGCAAAATAAATCTTTCAAAAGCCAAATTTGATTTATTTATAAAATCTTCATTTTTCCTAAATGTTGGGAAAGTCATATTATTCCCTCTCCAAAATTTTGTATAGGAAAAACTTTATGAAGATAATTTAAATAAATCCAAATGATCCTATTTTCAAAATTTGAGAAATCCCAAATATGAAAATAATGAAACTTCCAACTCTCTCCGAGGGTCCTTGAGTTGCGTGAAATTTTCGAGGATCGGAAAAATGCGAGAAAATATGATATGCATGATGACCTAATGTATAACATTCCAAATTGAAAATTTGGGATGTTACAAACCTACCCCCTTAAGATGAATCTCCCTCGAGATTCGGGTTGGCTAGAAAATAGGTGAGGTGGTCCCGAGCAAAACTTCCTCTCTTTCCTGGTGGCTTCATCCTCGGTGTGGTGGCTCCACCGAACTTTGCAAAACTTGATAACCTTGCTGCGGGTAACTCTGCTGGCATAATCGAGAATCTTAACCGTTTTTCCTCATATGTCAAGTCATCCTTCAACTGAATTGCTTCCAGTGGCACTTTGTGTCTCTTAACGGTACCTCTGCTATCTCGGGTGACATTTCTTCAATCGAGAAACATGGAATACATCATGAACTCTGACAGTCCTTCCGCAATTCCAACTTATACGCAACTTCTCCCATGCGTTGCAAAATCTTATATGGTCCAACGAAACGGGTGCTAACTTTCCTTTCACTCCAAAACGCTTAACTCCTCGAAGCGGGGATACTCGAGATATACTGCTCCAACTTCATACTCAATCGCTGCGCTTTGAATCGGCATAGCTCTTACATGCGGACTGGGCTACCTTGAGCCTGTCTCGAATCAACTTAACCTTCTGCTCGGACTCCTTAATCAAATCTGGTCCAAACAACGGCGATCTCCGTTTAGTCCCATGACAACGGTGTCCTGCACCTTCTTCCATCTGAGCCTCGAAGGTGCCATCTTTAAGCTGGTTTGGTAACTGTTGTTGTAGGAAAATTCTGCATACGGCAAATTATCATCCCAGCTAGATCCATAATCTAGTGCACAAGCTCTCAAAGATGTCCTCCAAAATCTGATTGACTCTCTCGGTGCATCCATCGGTCTACGTGGGTGGAAAGCTGTCTTTGAATTCTAGTCTGGTTCCCAATGTTTCGTACAACCGGTTCCAAAATTTCGAGGTAAACTGGGTTCCTCTCGTCGATCGATGCTCCTCGGAACTCCGTGTAAACACACAATTCTGGTCATGTATATCTTTGCCAACTTAGCACTGCTATAGGTAGTCTTGACTGGAATGAAATGAGCTACCTTTGTCAAACGATCGACTATGACCCAAATCGAGTCATATCCTGAACGAGTCTTTGGCAAACCTGTGATGAAATCCATGCCTAGTTTATCCCACTTCCATTCGGGTATCGGCAACGGTTGTAACAAACCTGCTGGCTTCTGATGCTCTGCCTTTACTTTCTGACATACGTCGCAAACTGCTACATACTCCGCAATATCCTTCTTCATTCGGTCCACCAGAAAATACTCTTCAAATCCAAATACATCTTGGTATTTCTGGGTGAATCGAATAGGGTGAATCATGGGCTTCTTGTAAAATCAACTTCGATCTACGGGTCATTGGGCACATAAACACGGTCTTCAAACCATAGGGTATCGTGCTCATCCTCACGAAATCCTTTAGCTTTTCCTTTGCCCATTTTCTCCTTTATAGAGGCAACTTCCTTATCTGCCTTTTGGGCTTCTCGATTTTGTCCATCGGTGTCGATCGAATCTCCAATGCTGCTACATAGCCTCTCGAACTATTTCCAAACATAGTTCTCGAAGGTCCTCGGCTAACTCATGGGGTATTCCTCCCATCATTAGGGTATTGACGTGGCTCTTACGGCTCAATGCGCCTGCTACGACATTAGCCTTTCCGGGTGGTAATGCAATCTCATATCATAATCCTTGATAAGTTCTAACCATCTCCTTTGTCTGAGATTCAATTCATACGTGTGAAGATGTACTTCAAACTCTTGTGATCCGTGTATACTTCACAATGATTTCCAATGAGAAAATGTCTCCATGTCTTTAAAGGCGTACACAACGGCTGCTAACTCCAAATCATGAGTGGCATAATTCAACTCATGGGGCTTAAGTTGTCGTGAAGCATACTGAAACAACTCTTCCTTCCTGCATAAGTACGGCTCCAAGTCCTCGGCGTGAAGCGTCGCAATACACCTCATAATCCGTAGTCGATCCGCAATATCAAAACTGGTGAGGTAACCAATCTTTTCTTCAACTCCTGAAAACTTGCCTCACAGTCCTCACCCATATGAATTTGTTTTCCTTCTTCAACAATTCTGTCATAGGCTTTGCAATTCTTGAGAAATTCTCAATGAATCTTCGGTAGTATCCTGCGAGTCCAAGGAAACTCCGAATCTCTCCAACTGTCGTTGGTGCTTCCCATTTGGTTACGGTCTCAACTTTTGTGGGGTCAACTGCTATCCCTTCTCCGGATATAACATGTCCGAGAAATCCAACTTCCTTTAGCCAAAACTCACATTTGCTGAACTTGGCATACAGCTGGTGTTCCCTCAGTTTCTCCAAAACCAATCGCAAATGTTCGTTGTGTTCCTCTTCATTCTTTGAGAAAATCAAAATGTCATCAATGAACACCACGATTTAACTTATCCAAAAACTCCATAAACACTTTGTTCATCATGTTCATGAAATAGGCTGGTGCGTTAGTCGGTCCAAATGACA
The DNA here is from genome assembly GCA_021605205.1 of Aegilops longissima. Classification (NCBI taxonomy): domain Eukaryota; kingdom Viridiplantae; phylum Streptophyta; class Magnoliopsida; order Poales; family Poaceae; genus Aegilops; species Aegilops longissima. Next base: position 185,477,243 of record CM038680.1, on the reverse strand, counting down.
TAACGGTATACTCGATGAGTCCATATCTCGTGGTAAATGCGGTCTTGGGTATGTCTTGCTCCCGAATCTTCAACTGATGGTACCCTGATCGCAAGTCGATCTTGGAAAACACTTTAGCTCCTTGCAAGCGATCAAATAGATCATTTATCATAGGTAGTGGGTACTTGTTCTTGATTGTTACTTCATTCAATCCACGATAATCAACAACCATTCTTAACGATCCATCCTTCTTCTCCACCAACAAAACGGGTGATCCCCAAGGTGATGAACTTGGGCGAATAAAACCTTTATCCAATAGTTCCTTAATCTGCTTCTTGATTTCCGCCAAATCCTTTGCGGGCATCCTGTACGGTCGCTTCGATATCGGGCCTGTTCACGCAACAGCTCGATCAAAACTCAATGTCTCTATCCGTGGCATTCACGGCAATTCTTCCGAAATACATCAGATAATCCTTCACCACTGGTACTTCTTCTTGTACCACTCCTGATAAGCAATTTACTTGTGCCCTCCTCGGCTCGTGCCGTGATACATACTTAATCCTTCTTCCTTCTGGTGTGGTGAGCAAAATTGATCTTGTGGTACAATCTATGTTTCCTCCATACTTTGATAACCAATCCATTCCTAATATCACATCCAATCCTTGGGATTCCAGAACTATTAGGTCTGAGGGGAAAACATAGTGCCCAATCCTTAGTGGCATTCGATCACACCATTTACTAGCCATGTACTTTGCTCCGGGTGAGGTTACTAGCATGGGTGACCTAAGGGCTTGGGTTGGTAAATTGTACTTATCCACAAATCCCCTTGATATGTATGAATGCGATGCACCAGTATCGAAAAGAACAATTGCAGTAAATGACTTAACCAAAAACTTACCGATTACTGCATCGGGCTGATCTTCAACCTCCTCCACATCAATGTGGTTCACCGTCCCTGTTGAAAGGGTTGGGCTTCTTTCGAGCTTCCATTGCCATTTCCATTACGGCCTTCGGGACAGTCATTTGCATAATGCCCAGTCTTGCGGCACTTAAAGCAAGTAATGTGACTCAGGTCTACCTTGGATGGTGTTGACGGGTTGGTGCGATTCTGTCCGTTGCTTCCTCCATTCCCGTTCCCATTCTTGGTGCCATTATGGTTGTGCGAATTTCCTCCTCCATGGGTATGCTGAAACTGAATTCCTGTTTTAGGGGTATAACGAGGTTTCTGCTGGGCTCCAGAGTTATACTTCCCTTGTCCATACTTCCGCTTGTGGTTCTCAATTTGCTGCTGCTTTCCTTCAATCATGAGGGCTCGGTCCACTAACTCCTGGTAGTTGTTGAAACTTGCTACCATCAACGGCATGCTGAACTCATCATTCAGTCCTTCTAGAAACTTCTCCTGTTTAGTGAAGGAAATATGCCCTAGAGGCAATAATAAAGTTATTATTTATTTCCTTATTTCATGATAAAATGTTTATTATTCATGCTAGAATTGTATTAACCGGAAACATAATACATGTGTGAATACATAGACAAACAGAGTGTCACTAGTATGCCTCTACTTGACTAGCTTGTTAATCAAAGATGGTTATGTTTCCTAACCATGAACAAGGAGTTGTTATTTGATTAACAAGGTCACATCATTAGTTGAATGATCTGATTGACGTGACCCATTCCGTTAGCTTAACACTTGATCGTTTAGTATGTTAATGCTTTCTTCATGACCCATACATGTTCCTATAACTATGAGATTATGCAACTCCCGTTTACCGGAGGAACACTTTGGGTACTACCAAACGTCACAACGTAACTGGGTGATTATAAAGGAGTACTACAGGTGTCTCCAAAGGTACTTGTTGGGTTGGCATATTTCGAGATTAGGTTTTGTCACTCCGATTGTCGGAGAGGTATCTCTGGGCCTTCTCGGTAATACTCATCACCTAAGCCTTGCAAGCATTGTAACTAATGAGTTAGTTATGAGATGATGTATTACGGAACGAGTAAAGAGACTTGCCGTAACGAGATTGAACTAGGTATTGGATACCGACGATCGAATCTCGGGCAAGTAACATACCGATGACAAAGGGAACAAAGTATGTTGTTATGCGGTTTGACCGATAAAGATCTTCGTAGAATATGTAGGAGCCAATATGGGCATCCAGGTTCCGCTATTGGTTATTGACCAAGAATAGTTCTAGGTCATGTCTACATAGTTCTCGAACCCGTAGGGTCCGCACGCAACAAGGTTTCGATGATGCTTATATTATGAGTTTATGAGTTTTGATGTACCGAAGGAGTTCGAGTCCCGGATGAGATCGGGACATGACGAGGAGTCTCGAAATGGTCGAGACGTAAAGATCGATATATTGGACGACTATATTCGAGTTCGGAAAGGTTCGAATGATTCGGTATTTTTCGAGTACCGGAGAGTTACGGAATTCGCCGGGAGAAGTAATGGGCCTTATTGGGCCCTGCAGGGAAAGAGAGAGGCTGCCTAGGGCAGGCGCGCGCCCCAAGGCCTAGTCCGAATTGGACTAGGGAGGGGCCGCACCCCTTCTTCTCTTCCCTTCCTTCTCTCCTACTCCTACTAGGAAAGGAGGAGTCCTACTCCGGTGGGAGTAGGACTCCCCCTGGTCGCGCCTCCTCCTTGGCCGGCCACCTCCTCCTTGCTCCTTTATATACGAGGGCAGGGGCACCCCATGACACACAAGTTGATCTACGGATCGTTCCTTAGCCGTGTCGGTGCCCCCTCCACCATATTCCACTTGGTCATATCGTCGCGAGCTTAGGCGAAGCCCTGCGCGGAGAAGTCATATCGTCGCGGAGCTTAGGCGAAGCCCTCGTCGGTGGAGCATCATCATCGTCCCACGCCGTCGTCTTGACGGAACTCATCCCGACACTTTGCTGGATCGGAGTCCGGGATCGCCATCGAGCTGAGCGTGTGCAGAACTCGGAGGTGCCGTCGTTCGGTGCTTGGATCGGTCGGATCGTGAAGACGTCGACTACATCAACCGCGTTGTTATAACGCTTCCGCTTTCGGTCTCACGAGTGCGTGGGCGGACACTCTCCCTCTCGTTGCTATGCCATCACCATGGTCTTGCGTGATCGTAGGAAAATTTTTGAAATTACTACGTTCCCCAACAGTGGTATCAGAGCCTGGTTTTATGCGTTGATGTCATATGCACGAGTAGAACACAAGTGAGTTGTGGGCGATACAAGTCATACTACCTACCAGCATGTCATACTTTGGTTCAGCGGTATTGTGAGATGAAGCGGCCCGGACCGACATTACGCGTACGCTTACGCGAGACTGGTTTCACCGCTCCGAGCACTCGTTGCTTAAAGGTGACCGCGGGTGTCTGCTCTCTCACTTTAGTTGAACTGAGTGTGGCTCGCCCGGTCCTTGAGAAGGTTAAAACGGAGTCTATTTGACGAAATATCGTTGTTGTTTTGATGCGTGGTAAGAACGGTTCTTGCTCAGCCCGTAGCAGCCACGTAAAACTTGCAACAACAAAGTAGAGGACGTCTAACTTGTTTTTGCAGGGCATGTTGTGATGTGATATGGTCAAGACGTGATGCTATATTTTATTGTATGAGATGATCATGTTTTGTAACCGAGTTATCGGCAATCGGCAGGAGCCATATGGTTGTCGCTTATTGTATGAAATGCAACGCCATGTAATTGCTTTACTTTATCACTAAGGAGTAGCGATAGTCGTAGAAGCAATAGTTGGCGAGACGACAACGATGCTACGATGGAGATCAAGGTGTCGAGCGGTGGCGATGGTGATCATGACGGTGCTTGACGATGGAGATCACAAGCACAAGATGATGATGACCATATCATATCACTTATATTGATTGCATGTGATGTTTATCCTTTATGCATCTTATCTTGCTTTGATTGACGGTAGCATTATAAGATGATCTCTCACTAAAATTATCAAGAAGTGTTCTCCCGAGTATGCACCGTTGCGAAAGTTCTTCGTCTTTGAGACACCACGTGATGATCGGGTGTGATAGGCTCTACGTTCAAATACAACGGGTGCAAAACAGTTGCGCACGCGAATACTCAGGTTAAACTTGACGAGCCTAGCATATAACAGATATGGCCTCGGAACACGGAGACCGAAAGGTCGAGCGTGAATCATATAGTAGATATGATCAACATAGTGATGTTCACCATTGAAACTACTCCATCTCACGTGATGATCGGACATGGTTTAGTTGATTTGGATCACGTAATCACTTAGATGACTAGAGAGATGTCTATCTAAGTGGGAGTTCTTAAGTAATATGATTAATTGAACTTTAATTTATCATGAACTTAGTCCCGTAGTATTTTGCAAATTATGTTGTAGATCAATTAGCTCGCGTTGTTGCTTCCCTATGTTTTATATGTGTTCCTAGAAAAATTGTATTGAAAGATGTTAGTAGCAATGATGCGGATTGGATCCGTGATCTGAGGTTTATCCTCATTGCTGCACGTAAGAATTATGTCCTTAATGCACCGCTAGGTGACAGACCTATTGCAGGAGCGGATACATACGTTATGAGCGTTTGGCTAGCTCAATATGATGACTACTTGATAGTTTAGTGCACCATGCTTAACGGCTTAGAATCGGGACTTCAAAGACGTTTTGAACGTCATGGACCATATGAGATGTTCCAGGAATTGAAGTTAATATTTCAAGCAAATACCGAGTTGAGAGATATGAAGTCTCCAACAAGTTCTATAGCTAAAAGATGGAGGAGAATCGCTCAACTAGTGAGCATGTGCTCAGATTGTCCGAGTACTTCAATCGCTTGAATCAAGTGGGAGTTAATCTTCCAGATAAGATAGTGATTGACAGAATTCTCTAGTCACCATCACTAAGTTAGTAGAACTTCGTGATGAACTATAGTATGCAAGGGATGACGAAAAGATTCTCGAGCTCTTCGCGATACTAAAATCGGCGAAGGTAGAAATCAAGAAAAACATCAAGTGTTGATGGTTGACAAGACCACTAGTCTCAAGGAAAATGGCAAAGGGAAGAAGGGGAACTTCAAAAGGAACGGCAAGCAAGTTGCTGCTCGAGTGAAGAAGCCCAAGTCTAGACCTAAGCCTGAGACTGAGTACTTACACTGCATAGGAAATGGTCACTGGAAACGGTAATACCCCAAATATTTGGTGGATAAGAAGGATGGCAAAGTGAACAAAGGTATATTTGATATACGGATTATTGATGTGTATTTTACTAGTGTTCGTAGCAACCCCTCAGTATTTGATACTGGTTCAGTTGCTAAGAGTAGTAACTCAAAACGGGAGTTGCAGAATGAACAGAAACTGGTTGAAGGGGAAGTGACGATGAGTGTTGGAAATAGTTCCAAGATTGGTATGATCATCATCGCACGCTTCCCTATAAATTCGGGATTGGTGTTGAACCTAAATAAGTGTTATTTGGTGTTTGTGTTGAGCATGAATATGATTTGATCATGTTTATTGCAATACGGTTATTCATTTAAGTTAGAGAACAATTGTTGTTCTGTTTACATGAATAAAACCTTACATGGTTACACACCCAATGAAAACAGTTCATTGGATCTCGATCATAGTGATACACATATTCATAATATTGAAACCAAAAGATGCAAAGTTAATAATGATAGTGCAACTTATTTGTGGCACTGCCGTTTAGGTCATATTGGTGTAAAGCGCATGAAGAAAACTCCATGCTGATGGACTTTTGGAATCACTTGATTATGAATCACTTGATGCTTGCGAACCATGCCTTATGGGCAAGATGACTAAAACTCCGTTCTCCGGAACAATGGAACAAGCTACTGACTTATTGGGAATAATACATACCGATGTATGCGATCCAATGAGTGTTGATGCTCGTGGCAAGTATCGTTATTTTCTGACCTTCACAAAGATGATTTGAGCAGATATGGGTATATCTACTTGATGAAACACAAAGTCTGAAACATTTGAAAAAGTTCAAAGAATTTCAGAGTGAAGTGAAGAATCATCGTAACAAGAAAATAAAAGTTTCTACGATATGATCGCAGAGGAAAAATATTTGAGTTGCGAGTTTGGCCTTCAGTTAAAACAATGTGGAATAGTTTCACAGCTCACGCCACATGGAACACCATAACGTAATGGTGTGTCCGAACGTCATAACCGCTCTTTATTGGATATGGTGCAATCTATGATGTATCTTACCGATTTACCACTATCGTTTTGGGGTTATGCATTAGAGACAGCTGCATTCACGTTTAATAGGGCACCATCTAAATCTGTTGAGATGACACCGTATGAACTATGGTTTAACAGTAAACCTAAGCTGTCGTTTCTTAAAGTTTGGAGTTGTGATGCTTATGTGAAAAAGTTTTCACCTGATAAGCTCGAACCAAAATCGGAGAAGTGCGTCTTCATAGAATACCCAAAGGAAACTGTTGGGTACACCTTCTATCACAGGTCTAAAGGCAAAACATTCGTTGCTAAGATGGATCCTTTCTAGAGAAGAGGTTTCTCTCGAAAGAAGTGAGTGGGAGGAAAGTAGAACTTGATGAGGTAATTGTACCTTCTCCCTTATTGGAAAGTAGTTCATCACAGGAATCAGTTCCAGTGATTCCTACACCAATTAGTGAGGAAGTTAATGATGATGATCATGAAACTTCGGATCAAGTTGCTACCAAACCTCGTAGGTATTCCAGAGTAAGATCCGCACCAGAGTGGTACGGTAATCCTATTCTAGAAGTCATGTTATTAGACCATGATGAACCTACGAACTATGAGGAAGCGATGATGAGCCCAGATTCCGCGAAATGGTTTGAGACCATGAAATCTGAGATGGGAACCATATATGAGAACAAAAGTGTGGACTTTGATGGAGTTGCCCGATGATCGGCAAACCATATTATATAAATGGATCTTCAAGAGGAAGACAGATGCTGATAGTAGTATTACTATCTACAAAGCTCGACTTGTCGCAGAAAGGTTTTCGACAAGTTCAAGGTGTTGACTACAATGAGATTTTCTCAAACTGTAGCGATGCTTAAGTCTGTCCGAATCATGTTAGCAATTGCCACATTTTATGAAATCTGGCAAATGGATGTCAAAACTACATTCTTTAATGGATTTATTAAAGAAGAGTTGTATAGGATGCAACCAGAAGGTTTTGTCAATCCTAAAGGAGCTAACAAAATGTGCAAGCTCCAATGATCCATCTATGGACTGGTGCAAGCATCTCGAGTTGGAATATATGCTTGATGATTTGATCAAAGCATATGGTTTTATACAGACTTTTGGAGAAGCCTGTATTTACAAGAAAGTGAGTGGGAGCACTACAGCATTTCTGATAAGTATATGACATATTGTTGATCGGAAATAATGTAGAATTATTCTGCAAAGCATAAAGGAGTATTTGAAAGGAGTTTTTCAAAGAAAGACCTCAGTGAAGCTGCTTACATATTGAGCATCAAGATCTATAGAGATAGATCAAGACGCTTGATAAGTTTTCAATAAATACATACCTTGACAAGATTTTGAAGTAGTTCAAAATGGAACAGTCAAAGAAAGAGTTATTGCCTGTGTTACAAGGTGTGAGATTGAGTAAGACTCAAAACCCGACCACGGCAGAAGATAGAAAGAGAATGAAAGTCATTCCCTATGCATCAGCCATAGGTTCTATAAAGTATGTCATGCTGTGTACCAGATCTATTGCATACCCTACCACTAATTTTGGCAAGGGAGTGCAATAGTGATCTAGGAGTAGATCAATGGACAGCGGTCAAAATTATCCTTAGTGGAATAAGGATATGTTTCTCGATTATGGAAGTGAAAGAAGATTCGTCGTAAAGGGTTACGTCGATACAAGTTTTAACACTGATCCAGATGACTCTAAGTCTCAATCTGGATACATATTGAAAGTGGGAGCAATTAGCTAGAGTAGCTCCGTGCAGAGCATTGTAGACATAGAATATTTGCAAAATAGATACGGCTCAATGTGACAGACCGTTGACTAAGCTTCTCTCACGAGCAAAACATGATCATACCTTAGTACTCTTTGGGTGTTAATCACATAGCGATGTGAACTAGATTATTGACTCTAGTAAACCCTTTGGGTGTTGGTCACATGACGATGTGAACTATGGGTGTTAATCACATACGATGTGAATATTAGTGTTGAATCACATGATGATGTGAACTAGATTATTGACTCTAGTGCAAGTGGGAGATGAAGGAAATATGCCCTAGAGGCAATAATAAAGTTATTATTTATTTCCTTATTTCATGATAAAATGTTTATTATTCATGCTAGAATTGTATTAACGGAAACATAATACATGTGTGAATACATAGACAAACAGTGTCACTAGTATGCCTCTACTTGACTAGCTTGTTAATCAAAGATGGTTATGTTTCCTAACCATGAACAAGGAGTTGTTATTTGATTAACAAGGTCACATCATTAGTTGAATGATCTGATTGACGTGACCCATTCCGTTAGCTTAACACTTGATCGTTTAGTATGTTAATGCTTTCTTCATGACCCATACATGTTCCTATAACTATGAGATTATGCAACTCCGTTTACGGAGGAACACTTTGGTACTACCAAACGTCACAACGTAATGGGTGATTATAAAGGAGTACTACAGGTGTCTCCAAAGGTACTTGTTGGGTTGGCGTATTTGAGATTAGGTTTTGTCACTCCGATTGTCGGAGAGGTATCTCTGGGCCTTCTCGGTAATACTCATCACCTAAGCCTTGCAAGCATTGTAACTAATGAGTTAGTTATGAGATGATGTATTACGGAACGAGTAAAGAGACTTGCGGTAACGAGATTGAACTAGGTATTGGATACCGACGATCGAATCTCGGGCAAGTAACATACCGATGACAAAGGGAACAAAGTATGTTGTTATGCGGTTTGACCGATAAAGATCTTCGAGAATATGTAGGAGCCAATATGGGCATCCAGGTTCCGCTATTGGTTATTGACCAAGAATAGTTCTAGGTCATGTCTACATAGTTCTCGAACCCGTAGGGTCCGCACGCTTAAGGTTTCGATGATGTTATATTATGAGTTTATGAGTTTTGATGTACCGAAGGAGTTCGAGTCCCGGATGAGATCGGGGACATGACGAGGAGTCTCGAAATGGTCGAGACGTAAAGATCGATATATTGGACGACTATATTCGAGTTCGGAAGGTTCGAATGATTCGGTATTTTTCGAGTACCGGAGAGTTACGGGAATTCGCCGGGAGAAGTAATGGGCCTTATTGGGCCCTGCGGAAAGAGAGAGGGCTGCCTAGGGCAGGCGCGCGCCCAAAGGCCTAGTCCGAATGGACTAGGGAGGGCCGCACCCTTCTTCTCTTCCCTTCCTTCTCTCCTACTCCTACTAGGAAAGGAGGAGTCCTACTCCGTGGGAGTAGGACTCCCCCTGGTCGCGCCTCCTCCTTGGCGGCCACCTCCTCCTTGCTCCTTTATATACGGGGCAGGGGCACCCCATGACACACAAGTTGATCTATGGATCGTTCCTTAGCAGTGTGCGGTGCCCCCTCCACCATATTCCACTTGGTCATATCGTCATGGAGCTTAAGCGAAGCCCTGCGCCGGAGAAGTCATATCGTCATGGAGCTTAGGCGAAGCCCTGCGTCGGTGGAGCATCATCATCGTCCTGCGCCGTCGTGCTGACGGAACTCATCCCGACACTTTGCTGGATCGAGTCCGGGATCGCCATCGAGCTGAGCGTGTGCGAACTCGGAGGTGCCGTCGTTCGGTGCTTGGATCGGTCGGATCGTGAAGACGTCGACTACATCAACAGCGTTGTTATAACGCTTCCGCTTTCGGTCTCACGAGGGTGCGTGGACGGACACTCTCCCCTCTCGTTGCTATGCCATCACCATGGTCTTGCGTGATCGTAGGAAAATTTTTGAAATTACTACGTTCCCCAACATTTAGCAGCGTCTGTAGCAACGTCATCTGGGGCATAACGTGCTAATTTGCTAAAATCATCCACGTACTGGCCAACAGTCCTTCCTCCTTGGCGTAAGTTGCGAAACTCACGCTTCTTCATGGCCATGGCTCCTGCTGAAACATGGGCGGTCTGAAAAGTTTGCTGGCCTGATCCCATGTGGCGGTGTCTCACGGGGTAAGTGGCTGTGAAATTCTCCCACCATGCTGCTGCGCGGTCCTTCAAGCTGATGTGCTGCAAACTTCACTCTTTGTCCATCTGTGCATCCTGCGATGGTCGTTCCTTCCTATCTTGCGGAGCCAGTCATCTGCTACAATTGGCTCGGTGCTACTGGAATACACCGGCGGATTCAGTCTAAGGAAACGAGTCAGATGATCCGCAGGTGGTGGTGGTGGCGGTGGGTTGTTGTTGTTGTTGTTGTTGCCCTGGTTCTGCACCAATGTTTGAATCAGGGTATTCTGCTGCTGGATCAATTGGGTGATCTCTAGCGGGAAAACGAATCCGGGGTCGCGTCTCGGAGGCATCTGAGGGTTTTAGAAAAGAAGAGAAATGTAGAATAGAATGAGGTCTAAGGGGAATCACTACCCAAATGCACATGAGCAAATGCACACAAAATCACTTCATTCAATCAAACAAGGGCTTACAACGATCTAACTATCGCGAAAGTGCGTGTACTATAATGTTTACATGGAGGGAAATACTACTAATATGTGGGGGACTTCTACTAATTTGAACCGGTGGAAGACTCCATGATGTCTGCTCCAGCTTCGTCTTCAAAGTCGGGTTCACTTGGATCCGAATCGGTGTCGTCGATGTTGATGTAGTCGCTTGGGTATTCGACATACTGGTCTTCATTCCTGAGCGCCAACTTCTTCTTGAGTTCTTCGATCTCGTACTTAAGATCGTTATTGTGTCTTGCCGAGCTACGATCTAGTCCATGTAGTCCTTGCGTGTAGTCTTTAGTTCTCCTTCGGTTCGATGATCCTTCCTTTGTCTTCGCAACTCCAACATGTCGTTGCACATTTGGTTCTCTGGCGTCGAATGTGCTGATTTAACTCTGGATGAAAGCTGCAATGGATCTATCCTTCTTGGTGCCGACGACGTCCAGTTGTCATCTCGGCGTCCGCAAATCTGGTAGATGGTGTCCTTGAGGTCTTCTTGATAAACTTCTCCAATGCGTCCCATGGTGATGTGAGCTGCCATGCTCTTTCCTGACTCCAAGTTGGTGCAATGAAAGCACTATCTATAGGCTTGGTGATTGGGGCGAATGTCCTTCTGGAACGTGGCGTGAATCTTCCAGCGCTCCTCTTGAGCGAGTGGCGTTGAAAGTCCCGGTGAAGCTTGGTAGTCCAATGTTCGGTACTTAGTAACTTCCTTCAAGTGAAATCCAAAAGTGTGCCTTCATCCGGTTGGGTGTACTTGATCTTCGCGTCCGTCATCCTAAAGAGAGTAGAAAAGATGAGGAGTTAGAAAATGGGAAGAGAGTAGTGGTCTATGGATTTAACTTAGTGGTGCGTGTCCTACGGTCGGCGTGTGCTCGATACCATTCTCTGTGGCGACCAGACCGAATGGATCCGATCTCGTGCTCGGTGTCATCCCTGGATCGATAATCTTGACACCACACAAGATGAAGGATTTATAGCGAGTAGCAATCACACACTTATTACATCGTTGTCCACAAGGAACTTATTACAATAATATGGCTTAAGGCCATCTAATAATAACAGCGGAAGGCTTGGAAGATAAGCGAGTCCATCAACTCCAACGGCATCACTTGAGTATAGAACCACGACCTAACACCTTACTAAATCGTTCAAAAGTCTGCATAACGTGAAAGTTGCAGCCAAAACAATTCACACATGGAATATCTTGGCAATGTAACACATAAGAGCAATGAATGAATAAGCCCACACTACATGCATATATGGCTGGTGGTAAGGCTCTACGGTTACATTTGCATAAAGCTGATTTTCCCTACATCAAAGGAATAATTTTATTTAACTATCATGGTGGTTGTTAAACATTGAGAATGGTTGACACATCCTCAATCCCAATTAAAAAGTACTCATCAAAACCCAATAACTTTTATTTAGAAGTAACATGTTGAGATTCACATGATATTCAAGTACGGATACTCAAAACGTCCATAACCGGGACACGGCTAATCATGATTAGTTTATACACTCTGCAGAGGTTTGCGCACTTTTCCCCACAAGACTCGATCGCCTCCGCTTGGTTCTCGCACTACATGGTGTTTGAGAAGCGGATGACCGAGACATAGTCTTTCGAAGCGCTAGCACCTTACATGTGGGTAGACCGTACCAACCTACTTCCCCTACATCAGCTAGCCTACCCGTAAGAGTTCATACGACTTAGTCAACTCCAGAGCCCATAATTGGCTTGTGGCTGCACACGGAAGTTTCCAGTTTGAATGATCTCATGATCCCTTAGAGCACAGGTGGCGGTCCGAAGAAATCTGAGCAAGTCCTGATGGAAACCAGTGCCTCAATCCACCCAGATGTGTGTTTAGGTTGCCACCTTAGATAAACCATTAATTAACAATCTCACATTTGTCATGGATATTCACTCACCCAATCCAAGTCTACTAGCATAGCAGGGCATAACAAGCAAACGTAGAAGTAACTCCCAAGGTTTCATAAGTAAAACAGGTAATAGGTACTACCTCAATCTACTTCCCAAACCCACAATTTAATTTGATCCTAAACATGCAAGTGTTTGAGGTTTGATCTAATGCAATAAAACTGGGTAATAGAAAAGGTATGATCAAGTGTTACTTGCCTTGCGATGATCCATGAGACCTAGAGATTGAAGTAACAAGCGGCGCCTCGGGTGATCTAACGCAGACAAACAACAAGCATACAATAAGTACTCATCTAATGCACGGGAAATCTCGAATAAAGATCTAACCAGAAAGTTCAACTTAAGAACCCTGGTTGCAAAAGATTCAATCAAAATAAACATCAAAAGTCGAAACTCGAGAGAACGACTCGGTTTAGCAATCTGAAACTAGGTCAAAATTTTACAGTAGCAAAACTCGTGTAAGTAGGGTAGTCGGAACGGCGGTTTCGTTCTGAAACTCCAGTAGCTTGAATCACTGATTCCGATAAATGGCGAGAAATAAAACAGATTTGAAAATCGGATCGGAAATCGAATCAGAAAAATAACGGATTAATTCTGATTAAAAGAAAACGATGAACGGATTAAATAACAGACGTTCGTTAACAGAACTAATCCAACGAACACGTTCATTGAAACGAACGGTTCGGTGAACGTTCGTTAAATAAGAAAACCGAAAAAAAATAAAAGCCATCTAGGGTTTTTTTTAAAAAAAACCGAATATCTTTAAAAAAAAACCGGATCGGTCTTTAGGGAAAACCGGATCGGAACGGAGCGGGGCGGCGGCTACCTCCGTGAGGCCGCCGGGCGGAGTCGTGAGGCTCGGGCGGCGGGGTCCGCGGGGTCGGGAGGCGCGGCGGGCGGCGGGGCTCAGCGTCGGCGAGCAACGATGGCGGCGTCCACGGCGAGCCACGGTCGGGAGGCGGCGGCGGCGGGTGAGGTGAGAGGGGGAGGCGGTATTTAGAGGGGGGTGGCGGCGACTTGGGAGGGGGCAGGCGGGGCCGGGTCGGGGCGGAGTCCCGGGCGGCGGGTGGCGTCTTGCGGCGGGCGCCTGAGCGGCGTCTTGTGCGCGGGAGAGGAGGAGGAGGTGGGCAGGCTGGCTGGTCTGGGCAGTGGGCACAGCCCAGTGACGCGTTTTTTAAAATTTAAACCAAGCGAATTAAAAAATATCAAATGAACTCCGATTTTAATAAAATAATTTTCCCGACTCCTAAAATGAGTCGAACAAAATGAACTTTAAAAAGCGGCAAACATGCATATATTTTAAAATGCTCATTTTGCCTAAGCAAAATAAATCTTTCAAAAGCCAAATTTGATTTATTTATAAAATCTTCATTTTTCCTAAATGTTGGGAAAGTCATATTATTCCCTCTCCAAAATTTTGTATAGGAAAAACTTTATGAAGATAATTTAAATAAATCCAAATGATCCTATTTTCAAAATTTGAGAAATCCCAAATATGAAAATAATGAAACTTCCAACTCTCTCCGAGGGTCCTTGAGTTGCGTGAAATTTTCGAGGATCGGAAAAATGCGAGAAAATATGATATGCATGATGACCTAATGTATAACATTCCAAATTGAAAATTTGGGATGTTACATAAGGCATCATGAACTATTATTGTTGACATTACCCTTGAGGAAAAAGGTTGGGAGGCGAATCTATAAGCCCCTATCTTTCTCTGTGTCTGGTTAAAACTTTGAACCCATAAATATCGCGTGAGTGTTAGCAATTGTGAAAGACTAAATGATAGTTGAGTATGTGGAGTTTGCTATATCAAAGCTCTGACATAGACTATTCCTGAAAATAAGATGAATTTTAATTGTTTGATGACAGATAACACGGTTTGTTAGTTTTCAAGAAAGTTTATGATCTATACTTTAACATGTGAATAGCTTGTTACTTGATCATGAGAAGTTTTATGAGATGAGCTACTGTTATGATATATAATGATGCTAGAAAAGGTGATTGAAATTATCATTGATCAAACTTGTACACCTGCTAGCATTCACACTTCATAAATTATTTCTTTTATCATTTACCTACTCGAGGACGAGCAGGAATTAAGCTTGGGGATGCTCATACGTCTCCAACGTATCTATAATTTATGAAGTATTCATGCTATTATATTATCTGTTTTGGATGTTTATGGGCTTTATTTTACACTTTTATATTATTTTTGGGACTAACCTATTAACCCAGAGCCCAGTGCCAGTTCCTGTTTTTTCCCCTTGTTCAGTGTTTCACAGAAAAGGAATATCAAATGGAGTCCAAACTGAGTGAAACCTTCGGAAGCGTGATTTTTGGAACTAACGTGATCCAGAAGACTTGGAGTCGAAGTCAAGGAAGCTTCGAGGTGGCCATGAGGCAGGGAGGCGCGCCTGCCCCCTGGGCACGCCTCCCACCCTCGTGGGCCCCTCGTGGCTCCCCTAACCGACTTCTTTCGCCTATATATATCCATATACCCTAAAAACATCGGGGAACAGAATAGATTGGGAGTCCCGCTGCCGCAAGCCTCTGTAGCCACCAAAAACCAATCGGGACCCTGTTCCGGCACCATGCCGGAGGGAGGAACCCTCACCGGGGGCCTTCTTCATCATCCCGACGCTCTCCATGACGAGGAGGGAGTAGTTCACCCTCGGGGCTGAGGGTATGTACCAGTAGCTATGTGTTTGATCTCTCTCTCTCTCTCTCTCTCTCTCGTGTTCTTGAGTGATCTGATCTTGATGTATTGCGAGCTTTGCTATTATAGTTGGATCTTATGATGTTTCTCCCCCTATACTCTCTTGTAATGGATTGAGTTTTCCCTTTGAAGTTATCTTATCGGATTGAGTCTTTAAGGATTTGAGAACACTTGATGCATGTCTTGCATGTGCTTATCTGTGGTAACAATGGGATATTCACGTGATCCACTTGATGTATGTTTTGGTGATCAACTTGCGAGTTCCGTAACCTCGTGAACTTATGCATAGGGGTTGGCACACGTTTTCGTCTTGACTCTCCAGTAGAAACTTTGGGGCACTCTTTGAGGTTCTATGTGTTGGTTGAATAGATGAATCTAAGATTGTGTGATGCATATCGTATAATCATACCCACGAATACTTGAGGTGACATTGGAGCATCTAGGTGACATTAGGGTTTTGGTTGATTTGTGTCTTAAGGTGTTATTCTAGTATGAACTCTATGATAGATCGAACGGAAAGAATAGCTTCGTGTTATTTTACTACAGACTCTTGAATAGATCGACCCGAAAGAATAACTTTGAGGTGGTTTCGTATCTTACAATAATCTCTTCGTTTGTTCTCCGCTATTAGTGACTTTGGAGTGACTCTTTGTTGCATGTTGAGGGATAGTTATATGATCCAATTATGTTATTATTGTAGAGAGAACTTCCACTAGTGAAAGTATGAACCCTAGGCCTTGTTTCCTAGCATTGCAATATCGTTTACGCTCACTTTTACCACTTGCTACCTTGCTGTTTTTATATTTTCAGATTACAAAAACCTATATCTACCATCCATATTGCACTTGTATCACCATCTCTTGGCGAACTAGTGCACCTATACAATTTACCATTGTATTGGGTGTGTTGGGGACGGAAGAGACTCTTTGTTATTTGGTTGCGGGGTTGTTGGAGAGACCATCTTCATCCCTCGCCTCCCAGGATTGATAAACCTTAGGTTATCCACTTGAGGGAAATTTGCCACTATCCTACAAACCTCTGCACTTGGAGGCCCAACAACGTCTACAAGAAGAAGGTTGCGTAGTGGACATCATGTCTCAGTCACAGAATAGGATTCATAGTAGGTCTGTGATGGAAGATACAGTTCAGTCGGCCCATAGCCCAAGATCGCCCCCACGACGTGAGGGATACGGGCACCGGAAGATCAGTACAGAAACCACGAGCAGTATGATCACCGACTCAGCCGTGATGACCGTCATTGAGTGCCCACACCTCCTCCAAGGAGTGGATCATATGTGCCTCGGCAGCATGATGACAGTCGTCCTCACAGTGGCGAGTGAAGAATACCAGTCGACCCATGGGAGCCAGGCTTTGATGCGAGATCTATTCTCGTTCAAGGTCTAGTTGACAGGAACAGAGCACACAGAGAGGGCCTTGACAGAGATCACCCGGTGGCAGCATTGTGCATGTTTGGTCGAGTGTTTCAGCGAGCCATCGGGGCGCGATGATTCCTCCCAACTTCAGGTTGGCGACTGGAGTGAGTAAGTTCACTGGTGAGTCCAAGCCTGACACTTGGCTTGAGGATTACCGAGTGGCTGTACAGATTGGTGGCGGCAATGATGAAGTGGCCATGAAGCATCTTCCTCTGATGTTGGAAGGCTCGGCGAGCATGGTTGACTCGATTAGCACTGGCGGTATATTGATTGGGAGGAACTTCGCCGAGTGTTTGTTAGAACTTTTGAGGGTACTTGCAAACGGCCAGCAGGGTTAACAGAATTGCAGCATTGCGTGCAAAAACCGAGTGAAACTCTGAGAGATTACATTCAGAGGTGGACCACTTTGCATCACACGGTGGAAAATGTGTCCGAGCATCAAGTAGTTTGTGCCTTCAAGGAAGGGGTTAAGTATCGAGAGTTGGTCCTGAAATTCGGTTGGACGGGAGATATGTCTCTGACTCGGATGATGGAAATAGCCACTTGGTAGGCTAACGGAGAAGAAGAGGATCGACTCCGCAGTGGAAAGAGCAAACCTGTCGGTCAGGACACTGGTGGAGGTAATTCCAATCGGAAACAGAAACGTAAATCTGAGCCTGCAGGACCTGGCAAAACTGTAGAAGTGATCCAAGGAAAGTTTAAATGGAAACCTAAGGGGCCCTGGACCCCCAAGAAAGTGAAAGATCAAGCCGGAAACGATGTGTTGGATTTGCCATGTCACATTCACACCAAGAAGGATGAAGAAGGCAATCTGATTTATCGTAAGCATACCAGTCAACAGTGTCGGGTTCTGATCCAACAATTCTAAGAGAAACAGCCTAATGAGAAGGAAAAGGAATTAGACAAGGATGAGGACAAAGAGGAAGATGATGGTTTTCCCAATGTCAATTCCACCCTAGTGATTTTTGCTGATGTCGAGAGCAAAAGTCGACTGAAACTGATCAACAAGGAAGTGAATATGGTTGCTCCAGCAACGACAACATACCTGAAGTGGTCACAAACAGCTATCACATTTGACCAGTCTGATCGCCCTGCTCGCGTAGCCACCCCTGGGAGGCAAGCGTTGGTGGTCGACCTAGTTGTTGGAGGCACTCGACTGACCAAAGTGCTAATGGATGTTGGTAGCGGCCTAAATATCCTTTATGCTGAAATATTGAAGGGGATGGGCATTCTGATGTCCAAACTTAGTGAGAGCAACATGATCTTTCACAACGTCATCACTGGCAAGAAGGCTGAATCACTCGGCCAGATAACCCTGGATGTAGTTTTCCGTGATTCAAAGAATTACCGTAAGGAAAAGTTGACATTTGAAGTAGTGGATTTCCAGAGTGCTTATCATCCTATTTTGGGAAGGCCTGCATATGCATGTTTTATGGCTCGACCATGTTACGTGTATCTCAAGTTGAAAATGCCTGGTCCCAAAGGAGTGATCACGGTCATTGGCAATCGGCAGAAGGCTGAGGAATGCTTCCAGAAGGGTTCTAAAATTGCCGATGCACAGATGGCAGCAGTTGAAATGCAAGAGTATCAGAAAAATGCAGATCCGAGTGATTTGTTGCGAGCCAAGAAGCCTGCCACAGATTCTGCATTTCAGTCATCCGGTGAAACAAAGCCGATTCATATTCACCGACCGATCCTAATGCTGCTCCTACTCATAGCTCGACCTCACTCGACAGCAAATAGGAAGAGGCGCTCATCCAATTCCTCCGTGAGAACTGGGACATCTTTGCATGGAAACGTTCTGACATGCTGGGTGTACCCAGGGGACTGGCTGAGCACCATTTGGGAGTCGACCCAAAAGTGAAACCAGTCAAGGAACATCTTCGACGGTCCGCCGTACAAAAGAGAAAAGCAATTGGCGAGGAAGCGGCTCGGCTCCTGGCAGCTGATTTCATCCGAGAGATTTATCACTCCAAGTGGCTTGCCAATGTTGTCATGGTCCCCAAGAAGGACGACTCACTTCGTATGTGCATTGACTTCAAGCATATCAATCGGGCATGCCCGAAAGATCATTTCCCGCTCCCCCGTATCGACCAAATCGTCGACTCGACTGCGGGGTGTGAGCGTTTGTCTTTTCTGGACGCCTATTCCGGGTACCATCAGATCCGGCTGTATGGACCTGATGAGATAAAAACAACTTTCATCACTCCATTCGGGTGCTTTTGTTATGTCACCATGCCATTCGGTCTCAAGAACGCTGGTGCCACATTTATGAGGATGTTTCAGAAGTGTTTGCTCACTCAAATTAGTCGGAATGTGGAAGCATACATTGATGACATTGTGGTCAAGTCGCGTAAAGGTTCTGACCTGCTGACTGACCTCGCCGAAACCTTTGCCAACCTGAGAAGGTATGATATCAAGCTTAATCCATCGAAATGCACATTTGGAGTTCCAGGAGGAAAGTTACTCGGTTTCCTTGTTTCTGAACGAGGGATCGATGCGAACCGAGAGAAGGTTGGGGCCATACTCCGGATGAAACGCCCTGTGCGTGTGCATGACGTTCAGAAGCTTACTGGTAGTTTGGCCGCCTTGAGTCGATTCATCTCTCGCCTCAGTGAAAAGGCATTGCCTCTTTACCGACTGATGAACAAATATGATAAGTTTGAGTGGACTCCTGAAGCTGATGCAGCGTTTGCAGAGCCCAAACCATGCTTTCCACCCAGCCGGTGCTTGCTACCCCAATCAGCAAAGAGCCTTTACTGCTTTATATTGCAGCCACTAGACAAGTTGTCAATATAGTACTCACGGTCGAGCGGGATGAAGGAAAAGCCTATAAAGTTCAACGCCCAGTGTACTATATTTCTGAAGTTTTGACTCCGTCCAAGCAGAGATATCCACATTATCAGAAGCTTGTTTACGGAATTTACATGACCACAAAGAAGGTTGCACACTATTTCTCTGATCACTCCATTACAGTCGTCAACGACGCACCATTGTCAGAAATTCTGAACAATAGAGATGCAACTGGACGAGTGGAAAAGTAGGCAATTGAACTCCTTCCCTTGGATATCAAGTTTGAGGCAAAGAAAGCTATCAAGTCCCAAGCAATAGCAGATTTCCTCGCCGAGTGGGTTGAGTAGCAACAACCGAATCAGACTCACATGGAGCATTGGACCATGTTCTTTAATGGATCCAAGATGCTGAGTGGTTCTGGTGCTGGGGTGGTATTGGTATCCCCCCGAGGAGACATACTTAGCTATGTTCTTCAGATTCATTTTGATTCCTCCAACAACGAAGCTGAATATGAAGCATTTCTGTATGGGTTGCGTATGGCCATTTCACTCGGTGTCCATCGCCTAATGGTTTACAGCGACTCAGATTTGGTGGTTAATCAAGTAATGAAGGAGTGGGACGTCAGAAGCCCGGCTATGACCGGTTATTGTAATGCAGTGAGAAAACTGGAAAAGAAGTTTAAGGGGTTAGAGCTCCACCATATACCCCGACTGAAAAATCAAGCTGTCGATGACTTGGCAAAGATAGGTTCCAAGAGAGAATCCGTTCCCAGCAATGTGTTTTTGGAGCATATTCACACACCTTCAGTTCAGGAAGATCCTTTCACTTAAGAGCCCCCACAGCCTAAGAGTGCCACTGATCCGACTGAACTCGAAGTCCCAGCCGTGGTCGACTTGATCATGGAGGTTTTGGTCATCACTCCCGACTGGACAGTACCATACATTGCATACATTCTTAGGAAGGAACTCCCAGAGGATGAAGAAGAGGCTCGACAGATCGTCCGTCGATCCAAAGCCTTTAGTGTGATAAGAGGATAGCTGTTCAGAGAAAGTGTAACCGGAGTCAGCCAGAAATGCATCACGCCAGAAGAAGGCCGAATGATCCTCAATGATATTCACTCGGGGACCTGTGGTCACCATGCGTCCTCTCGGACCATCGTTGCCAAAGCATACCGAGCCGGACTTTACTGGCCACATGCCAATGAGATGGCGAAAGAAATAGTAGACAAGTGTGAAGGTTGTCAGTTCTACTCCAACATGTCCCACAAACCCGCATCAGCCTTGAAGACCATCCCACTCGTCTGGCCCTTTGCTATTTGGGGATTAGATATGGTCGGACCCCTAAGGATTGGCAGAAGTTGTTTCACTCACGTGCTCGTAGCAGTCGACAAGTTCACCAAATGGATTGAGGCTAAGCCCATCAACAACCTTGAAGCGAGTACCGCTGTCAGCTTCATCAGGGAGTTAACTTTCAGATATGGAGTCCCAACAACATTATCACGGATAATGGATCAAACTTTGATTCAGATGAATTCAGAGCTTTCCGTGCTTCCCAAGGCACTCGGGTCGACTATGCTTCAGTCGCCCACCCACAGTCGAATGGACGAGCAGAAAGAGCAAACGGTTTGATCCTCAAAGGGCTGAAACCCCGACTAATGCGTGATCTCAAGCATGTTGCAGGAGCTTGGGTTGATGAATTGCCATTAGTACTTTGGGGATTGAGAACAACTCCAAATCGGTCGACTGGTCGAACCCCGTTCTTCCTTGTCTATGGGGCTGAGGCTGTGCTTCTGAGTGACTTGCTTCACAATGCACTCGGAGTAGAACTTTTCTCACAAGCCAAAGCAAAGCTGGCACGGTAAGATGTTGTTGATCTTCTAGAAGAAGAAAGAGAGATGGCCTTGATCAGGTCGACCATCTATCAACTAGATCTTCAACGATTCCATGTTAGAAACGTGAAAGGTTGGGCATTTCAAGAGGCAGACCTGGTTCTTCGAGTGGATCAGCAGAAACCACACAAGCTCGCTCCTGCTTGGGAAGGCCCCTTCATCAGCACTTAAGTGCTCCACAATGGAGCGTATCACATCTACAACGTCGAGAACAAGAAGGATGAGCCACGCGCTTGGAATGCAGAGTTGCTCCGCCGTTTTTATACTTAAGCACTCAGTCTGTTGAGATGTAATAAGAAATAACTTTTAGTTTGTTTATCAAAGACAGAGTTTTAGAGTCCTCTGAAATGATTGTCATTGCTTATTCGTATGTTTAAAATCCCCCAGTGGGTGGCTTAGTTGTGAATCTATTTCGCCTAAGTCTAAAAAATCCTACCGAGTGGTGAGCAAGCCTCTCACTCGGGGGCTTAGCTGCAAATCTGTTTCACCTAAGTTTTTAAAAATCCTACCGAGTGGTGAGAAAACCTCTCACTTGGGGGCTTAGCTGCAGTCCAGTACTCGCCTAAGTTCGAAAAGTCCTACCGAGTGGTGAGCAAGCCTCTCACTCGGGGGCTTAGCTGCAGTCCTGTACTCGCGTAAGTTCGAAAAATCCTATCGAGTGGTGAGCAAGCCTCTCACTCGCAGGCTTAGCTGCAGTCCAGTACCCGCCTAAGTTTGAAAAATCCTACCGAGTGCTGAGCAAGCCTCTCACTCGGGGCCTTAGCTGCAGTCCAGTACTCGTTTAAGTTTGAAAATTCCTACCGAGTGGTGAGCAGCCCTCTCACTCGGGGGCTTAGCTGCAGTCCAGTACTCGTCTAAGTTCGAAAAATCCTATCGAGTGGTGAGCAAGCCTCTCACTCAGGGGCTTAGCTGCAGTCCAGTACTCGCCTAAGTTTGAATATTCCTACCGAGTGGTGAGCAACCCTCTCACTCGGAGGCTTAGCTGCAGTCCAGTACTCGCCTAAGTTCGAAAATTCGTACCGAGTGGTGAGCAACCCTCTCACTCGGAGGCTTAGCTGTAGTCCGGTACTCGCCTAAGTTTAAAAAATCCTACCAAGTGGTGAGCAAGCCTCTCACTCGGAGGCTTAGCTGTAGTCCAGTACTCGCCTAAGTTTGAAAAATCAAACCGAGTGGTGAGCAAGCCTCTCACTCGGAGGCTTAGCTGCAGTCCAGTACTCTCCTAAGTTTGAAAAATCCTACCGAGTGGTGACCAAGCCTCTCACTTGGGGGCTTAGCTGTAGTCCAGTACTCGCCTAAGTTTGAAAAATCCTACCGAGTGGTGAGCAAGCCTCTCACTCGGGGCTTAGCTGCAGTCCGAGACTACGCCTAAGTTTGAAAAATCCTGTCAGTGGTGAGCAAGCCTCTCACTCGGGGCTTAGCTGCAGTCGATGCTAGCCAAAGTTTGAAAAATCCCACCGAGTGAAGAGCAACCCTCTCACTCGGGGCTTAGCTGCTGATCCAAGACTCGCCTAAGTTTGAAAAATCCCATTGAGTGAAGAGCAACCCTCTCACTCGGGGGCTTAGCTGCAGTCCAGTACTCACCTAAGTTTGTAAAATCCTACCGAGTGGAGAGAAAACCTCTCACACGGAAGCTTAGCTGCAGTCCAGTACTCGCCTAAGTTTAAAACATATCCCGATCCGCAAGGACGACGAGGTGCAGGTCGACTGGGACCTTCTCCTCAGAGCTGCGCCATAAGTACAATGTGCGCTCCATCCCAATCCGCAAGGACGAAGAGGTGCAGGTCGACTGCGACCTTCTCTTCAGATCTGCGCCATAAGTACAATGTGCGCTCCATCCCGATCCGCAAGGATGACGAGCTGCAGGTCGACCGTTACCTTCTCCTCGGAGCTGCGTCACAAGTACAAAAACTATTCCGAGTAAAGAACAAGTTCCACTCGAAGACGAACACAAGCATATTCAGAGATAAAACAAGTTCGGATGAATCCTAAGGTTCCAGACCACGGATTAAAGTACTCGAGAATCAAGCCTGAAGGAGTTTAACGGTTACAAAATCTCTCGGCATCCCAAGGAAAATTTAAGGTGAGGCATAAAGTTTGTTCACTCCGCAGGAGGTAGGCTAGCGGGCTCGACGAACTCGTCCAAGTCGATTCCATCAGCAATCCGAGTGGCGGCAGCAATGAAGGTTTCCATTAAAGATTGGAAGTTGTGCCTTTTGGTATTGGCAACCTTGATTGCTGCTAGTTTCTCTTCTCGCGCTTCCTTGAAGTGGAAACGAACCAGGGACAGAGCCACATCAGCATCGCATCGAGCAGAAGACTTCTTCCATTCCTGCACTCGACCAGGAACCTCGTTGAGTCGAGCCATCAGAGACTCGAGGTCATTTTGGAGCGTCGCCCTTGGCCAGAGTGCTGTGTCAATTCGCGACACTGTGACTTTCAGTCGAGCAAGGTAGTCGACAACACCAGCGACACGGGATTCCAGTCGAAAAACATTCATGGAAGCTTCGTCCTTCACAGGACAGAGGATGTGGTCCAAGCTTGTCTCAACTCGCCCAATTTCTTACTCGAAGTTTCAGCAAAATTCTGCACACACAATACAACGATGAGTCAATGGTTATATGTCGAGTCGACAGCAACAAGTCATTCGGATAAAGGAAAGAACCTTCAAGCATGATGAACAACTTCTTGGCAAGCCCTCCCAGATAGTTCTCCAGGTCGTCCCGCTTGCGAGCAATGCCTTACATCTTTTCAGTCAGATTGTTCTTGTCCTTCTTCAGACGAGTCGCCTCCTTGTTGGCATCATCAAGTGCAGTTTTCAGCTTGGCATTGTCTTCCTCCAGTTTACCGACTGAAGCCAACTTCTGGTGAGGAAGTGCAGTTTTCTCTTCAGCTACTTTCTGCGCGGCTGCAAGGTCCTGATCCTTCTTCGCCAGAGCTTGGTTCAGAAAAAGCAAATAACACTCAGTTCAGCAACTAAGCAGTCGACAAGTATTTTACCCATAGCTTCATCCTTGGCCTTCTGCAAGTTCGTCTTGTCTAGCTCCAGATCAAGATTAAGCTAAATCTGCTTCTGCTCGAGGGCAGCAAAACGAGCTCCAAGTTCACAGGATTTCTGTAATCAAAAGACGGTCAGTCGACAGATGGAAGGATTGGTTACTTCAGAGCAATAGAGAGATATATTCAACAAGTTCTAAGACTACTGCCGAATCAAACATCCAACAGTAGTCTTGGGGACTACACCCAGTGGCTGCACTTAGCGTGCCCCCACTGGTTCATTTTCCACTCGACATGGTCTGTCCAGGCCGAGTAAAAAAACAATGATGAAGAAGAAGATCGTTCTCAGACCATAATCGACTGCCCGCAGTCGACCACGGTCTCGGGGACTACACCCACTGGGTGCACTTAGTGTGCCCCCACTGGTTCAGGTTACACTCGACCTGCTCTGTCCAGGCGGAGTGAGAAAATTCCGACTCTCAGACCCCAGTCGACCGCCCGTAGTCAACTACGGTCTCTGGGACTGGATGATCGTCTTGCCGGATCATCGACCGAATCCAATCGCCATGGATCCAGCCGCACGGCAGACCGGATCTCGACGAGATCCGCCCGGGCTGGTCTTCTTCCCCTTCGCCTTCGCCGACGCCTTCTTCGCGCGCTTCATGGCTTTTTGAACTTCTTTGGAGCACAACTTCATCACTTCTCCCCCAACACCATCGTGTACATCGCTGCATTCATGTACATGTGTGAGAATTTCCTGGGTTGTCGACCACACTGGGGTCTCTTCAAACACATTTTCAACTGTCGTTCTCATTCGGTCAAAAAAGCCAATCCGAGTGATGAGAGGACACATGTGATTCAGATGTGTGGGTTTCTTGGGATCCAAATGAGAGGTAAGAGTACTTTCCCACCCACGATTCTTCCCGAGTCAGTCAGAGGGTGGCAGTCGACCTGGTTCTACTGCAAAGACCAGCCGACTCCAGGGCAGTCGACTGGGCTTCCCCCCTTTTCCATGGCTCGAGTCGAGAAGCCCTCTGCCTTGAAAGTGACTCCGGAGGAGAAAGCGGAGGTGAAGGTGCTGGTCGAACTAGTGGTCCAGCTCGTCCGTGATGGCGTGACTAGCATGGATCTGCCGGAGGTCTTCCTCAGACGACGCATTCAGCCACTTCAAGCTTGTTACCATCCGATGTGGATGTATTCGGGCATCGACGATACCACTCGGATCCACCCAGAGGAAGTCGACGAGGATAAGGTGGAGCAGTGGTTGAGGTGCATCACTGGCAACAAGGATAACCCCAGGGGGTCCAGGAGAATCCCTCCACTCTACAACTCGTATGAACCAGACAAGGTCCAACTCCAAATTTCCGAGTGTTTTGTTGATATATCGTGCAATTGCTTTCTGCCAACCGACTGACATTTGCTCCACTTGTTGTCTTTCAGGCCCTCACTGAGATGTACTCGATGCCCAACGGAGAGCGGGAGCAGGACCCGGAAGGGGAGGTGAGCGGAGGCAAGAGCGGCGAGTGGCATTCTGACGGAGGAGAGGACGATGAAAGTGATGACTCTAGCGACGACGAGGAAGTCGACTCGCCTCCTCGCACCAAAAGGCGATCCAAGCACTCCCATGACCCGACGAGTATCCGTGGCAAAGCGACTGCGCTGACTGGACAGACCTCGAAGCGCCCTCGGATGTCTTCTCCAGCGCCGACTGAGAAGGCCCCGAAGCAGTCCAAAGTTGTAGCATCGAAGTCTCGGAAGACCCTGCCCAAAATCAAAATCGATATCCCCATTGCTTCTGCGTGAGTGTTTTGTCTTCATTTTGTACCCAGGTTCTGTGTTGTCTACTCTTTTCTTGGTTTGACAGAATGAATCTTGAAACCAGTAGTGCCGCTACCTCTGGGACTTCTGCTTACAAAAACGAGGACGAGGATATGGAAGATGCGGTTACTTCTAACCCGGGTATGACCTTCGCAATCTTGTCTTTGTTTTGTCGATTGAACTGCGGTTGACTGAATTCTGGCGACTGATCTTTTTGCAGCTCCTCCCAATGTCATTGATCTTCCAGACAACGACAAGGATGTGCCGCTGAGGCCCTTGGGAAGAAGAAACAGGAAGACGTCAACTGGTAAGACGCCTCAGTCGACGCCGGTGATGGAACCGGTAATCCAGGAGGCCGGCGGTGCCAATCGGACTTATGTCACCTTCGCCATACCACTGTCGAGTGCTCAGCCTTCAGCGTCAACCGCACAGTCTCCAGCCGATCCATCTTCAATTTTTGCTGCACATCACGTCCCATAGGACCAAGTGGGTGCTGCCAAGGAGGCTATACGTCAGGCGGGAATTATGATGGAGCAGATGAAGGTGGTCCGGGAGGCTAGCCAAGCTGCTTATGACGCCAGCTCAGCTCTCTAGAGCAATGTCCGGGTTAGCTGATTACCGACTGACTCTTTAGCGTATCGCTTGTTCTGTTAGGATATGCTACCTGAAAACTTTCTTTGAAGGATCTTTCCATCAGTCTGCGTTTTGCATTGGTACACCCAGTGGGTGTTTTGACATGACGCTGAGTATTTTTGTATCTTGAGTCGACTAAGTTATGTCGGTTGAGTCTTTGAACCAGTGGGGGGCATGCTAAGTGCACCCACTGGGTGTAGTCCCCGAGACAATAGTTGACTGCGGGCAGTCGATTGTGGTCTGAGAATCAGAATTTTCTCACTCGGCCTAGACGGATCAGGTCGAGTGGAACCTGAACCAGTGGGGGCACGCTAAGTGCACCCACTGGGTGTAGTCCCCGAGACCGTAGTTGACTGCGGGCGGTCGTCTGGGGTCTGAGAGTCGGAATTTTCTCACTCGGCCTGGACGGACCAGGTCGAGTGTAACCTGAACCAGTGGGGGCACGCTAAGTGCACCCATTGGGTGTAGTCCCCGAGACCGTGGTCGACTGCGGGCAGTCGATTATGGTCTGAGAACGATCTTCTACTTCATCATTGTTTTTTTACTCGGCCTGGACAGACCATGTCAAGTGGAAACTGAACCAGTGGGGGCATGCTAAATGCACCCACTGGGTGTAGTCCCTGAGACTACTGTTGGATGTTTGATTCGACAGTAGTCTTAGAACTTGTTTAATTTATCTCTCTATTGCTCTGAAGTATCCAATCTTTCCATCCGTCGACCGACCATCTTTTGATTACAGAAATCCTGTGAACTTGGAGCTCGTTTTGCTGACCTGGAGCAGAAAGATTCAGCTTAATCTTGATCTGGAGCTAGCCAAGACGAACTTGCAGAAGACCAAGGATGAAGCTGCTGGTAAAATACTTGTCGACTGCTTTGTTGTTGAATTGGGTGTTATTTGCTTTTTCTCAACTGAGTGTTCTTTCTTTTAGAAACAATGAACCAAGCTCTAGCGAAGAAGGATCAGGACCTTGCAGCCGCGCAGAAAGCAGCTGAAGAGAAAACTGCACTTGCTGACCAGAAGTTGGCTTCAGTCGGTAAACTGGAGGAAGAGAATTCCAAGCTAAAAGCTGCACTTGATAAAGCCAACAAGGAGGCGACTCGTCTGAAGAAGGACAAGAACAATCTGACTAAAAAGATGGAACATATAACCATTGACTCATCGTTGTATTGTGTGTGCAGAATTTTGCCGAAACTTCGAGGAAGAAACTGGGCGAGTTCAAACAGGCTTGGACCCCATCCTCTATCCTATGAAGGACGAAGCTGCCATGAATGTGCTCCGACTGGAATCCCGTGTCGCTGGTGTTGTCGACTACTTTGCTCGACTGAAAGTCACAGTGTCACGAATCGACACAACACTCTGGCCAAGGGCGACGCTCCAAAATGACCTCGAGTCTCTGATGGCTCGACTCAACGAGGTTCCTGCTCGAGTGCAGGAATGGAAGAAGTCTTCTGCTTGATGCGGTGCTGATGTGGCTCTGTCCCTGGTTCGTGTCCACTGCAAGGAAGCGCGAGAAGAGAAGCTAGCAGCAATCAAGGTTGCCAATACAAAAAGGCAAGACTTCCAATCTTTTATGGAAACCTTCATTGTTGCCGCCACTCGGATTGCTAACTAAATCGACTTGGATGACTTTGTCGAGCCCGCTAGCCCACCTCCTGCAGAGTGAACAAACTTTATGCCTGTCACGCCCAATATGCGACCCTATCCAAAAGGAACTCGAAGGTCCCACCAAGGAAAGACCCGCATATTGAAACACTTTTGCAAGGTGGATATCATTACATCAACATTACATAATAGATGGGGATACATACATAAGGCACAAATGCCACAAGGATACATCAACATCATATACAAGCTCAACATCCGACTATGGATGAAACATAAATGAAGCTCAAGCGACATCCACCACTGCTAGCCAGGCTGCCGACCGGAACCTATCCCCGATCAGCGAAGAAGAAGAAGAACTCCAACACAAGAAAACATCGCTCTCGCGTCATGATCATCGCAAACCTGTACCTGCAACTGGTGGTGTAGTAATCTGTGAGCCACGAGGACTCAGCAATCCCATTACCATGGGTATCAAGACTAGCAAAGCTTAAACGGAAAGGAAGGGGTAAAGTGGTGAGGTTGCAGCAGCGACTAAGCATATATGGTGGCTAACATACGCAAAGGAGAGCGAGAAGAGAAACAAAGGAACGGTCGTCAACTAATAATGATGAAGAAGTGATCCTGAACTCCTACTTACGTCAGACATAACCCAGAAACCGTGCTCTCCTCTCAATCAACCACGAAAAGAGACACTCACGGTTACGCACACGGTTGGTGTATTTTAGAAGAGTTTGCTTCAAGTTTACTACAACCGGATATTAACAAATTCCCATCTGCCACATAACCGCGGGCACGGCTCTCGAAAGTTTATACCTGCGGGGTGTCCCAACAAGCCCATGATAAGCTCTCGCGATCAACGAAGGATATTCCTTCTCCCGGGAAGACCCGACCAGTCTCGGAATCCGGCTACAAGACATTTCGACAGCAATAAAACAAGACCAGCAAGACCGCCCGATCGCCGACAATCCCGATAGGAGCTGCACATATCTCGTTCTCGTGGCAACACCGGATGAGACAGAGCTACGAGTAAAACCAACCCTCAAGTTTACCCAAGGTGGCCCAGCAGGCGGCTCGGTTTGAACCAGCACTTAGAGAAGCACTGGCCCGGGGGGGGGGGGGGCTAAATAAAGATGACCCTCGAGAGAGCGACTCCCAAGGGAAAAGTAGGTGGTGGTGAGGCAAATGGTAAAACCAAGGTTGGGCCTTGCTGGAGGAGTCTTATTCAAAGCGAACTGTCAAGGGGGTCCCATAAATCACCCGACCGCGTTAGGGATGCAAAATCCGGGAACATAATACCGATATGACGGAAACTAGGGCAGCAAGTGGAACAAAACACCGGGCATAAGGCCGAGCCTTCCACCCTTTACCAAGTATATAGATGCATTAATAATATAAGAGATATTGTGATATCCCAACATAAACATAATCCAACATGGAGCAATCTTCAACTTCACCTGCAACTAGCAACGCTATAAGAGGGGCTGAGCAAAAGCGGTAACATAGCCAAACAACGGTTTGCTAGGAAGGGTGACAAAGGTTAGGGGCTATCATGCAATTTGGGAGGCTTGAGCAGCAAGTGGTAGGTAACGCAGCAAAGCGAAAAACGAAGCAACTAGCATAGCAATGATAGTAATGAGATCCAAGGTGACGGTCATCTTGCCTGAAATCCATAAGGAAGAAGAGCGAGTCCATAAAGAAGATGAAGCCACGAAGACGAACCAAGCGTAGACGAACGAATCCTCACGATCGCAACGAAAACGGGAACTAACAAGAAAAGCACACAACATGGTAAACACACCACACATGAACAAGACATGATGCTCAACCAAGTATGATGCATGACAAGGCTAAATGAAGCTACTCATGGCAAAAGATGAAGCATACAAGAGCAACACATCAAAGCAAGTTTAAATGAGGCCGGAAACAACATAGAACAATTCTGGTAAGTCTCATATGCAAATTTCGAAATTGGTCCAGATCTGAATAAACCTTATGTTCAAGTTGTTAAACAGCAAGTTAAGATGCACCAAGATGATCAACACGAAATTCTAGTCAAGTTACATATAAAGTTCATTAGATTCGGAGCTACGGCCTAGAAGATATGAGCAAAACAAGTCAAACATGGCATTGATGCAAAATACATACAAACATCAAGCAAACACCTCAAAACATGGATGCAACATGATAATATGAAACTACATGCAAAATCAAGCAAGTTTCATATAGAGCACACTCAAAACGGAGCAACGGTGCAACACATACACACAATACAAGTCATGACAACAATCTGCCTAAAACAGCAACTAGGCATATTGCAAACATCAAAACAACATGCTACAGTACCACAATATGAAAACAAAAGGCATGGGCATGATGTACAGGTAAAGCATTACAAAATATGGACACTGAGCTATCTCCAGAAATCAATAGAACATGCTCAAAAAGACATGGCAAGATTGCAAATAATAACAGTTCAGACTTATCAGGAAATAACATCAGGTTGCAATGTTTAGAGCTATCAAACAACATGTTACAGGAACTTATCATGGCAAACAAAGGCATGGCATGATACTACTAAATGCATAGAACAAAAGTCCTTTACTGACCATAAGCCAAAAAGGATCAGAAAATATGATGGCACCCATGTAAACATAGCAAGTTATATTACAGATTCAGACATGGCAGGAACAACAATAAGTAGGCATGTTGGGGAGCTTGAACCACTCACCACTGAGCAATACATGGCATGGCAAGGCAACCAACAGTAAGAAGGCATGTTTATGAAGCTAATCATGGCAAGAGCAAGTTCATAGAGTGCATGGATCACTAGGAACAATCATGGCAACATTGAATAACATGTAAACAATCTGCCAGGAAACATTTTATAGCAAAAGTAGAGCTCGATTGACTCAAGCTATGGCACTCCATAATTGCAAACAAGGGCATGTATGGATAGAGCATAACCATATGTTCAAAACATCCTTACTGAATCATCTCAAAATAAGCATGGATCTCTCGGTAGCATCAAGTTTACATGGCATAAAAATATCAGCAGAACAGGGGCTGAAATCAGCAACATCATGAAGCCTAGTTTGCATGCTTGTGCTAGTCACCACAGAGATCACAAAAATAGATGGCATACACCCCTGTAAATATGGCATGGCATGGATCAAAACACATGTAGACATCAACCTCATAGGATGCACACATCAAATGCAACAAAAATGACAAATCATCAAGTTATAACAGTTTCAGCAGATTAACATCATATAGCACTCTTGCAACGATGATTCAGGCATCAAGATGAACTCAAATGAACATGGTGCAATGGAATGAAATGATGTACTCGTTGGGATGAACAATTTGACATATTACACGCATGAAACGGAGCAGTATGCATGGAGTTATGATCCGATGAACAGGGCAACATTATGCAAAATATCTGGGGGACTGTGAAATTTCGGGGTCAACCTTGACGGATCTCAGATCTGCACGGACTTCGAGGCGAGGCGGTTCTCGCCGGAAAACACGCCGGAGAGGAGGGAGATGGCCGGGGACGGGCGGGTCCGGGGCTTCTCCGGCCGGATCTCGCCGGATCCGGTCCGGGTCGAGGCGGAGGACGCGGCGGGGAGGCATACGCCTTGGCGGCTTACGGGCGCAGAGCTCAGGCTCGCCGGCGAGTGGTGGCACCGGGCGGCGGGGCCGGAGCGGAGGGCGCGAGACGGCGGGGTCGGACGCGCGGAGGAGGGCGCAGGGCGGCCCAGCCCTTGGTGACCGGGCGGCGAGGTCGCGGAGGCTGGCGCGGTGATGGCGGCGCTGGCACTGGCCGGGAGGCGCAGCCGGGCGCGAAAGCAGGAGGCGGGCGGCGGCGGCGGCCGCGGCCGGGCCCCGATGGGCTCGAGCGGGCCCCCTCGGCCTGGGCGGGCGGCGACGATGGGTGGAGGAGAGAGAGGAGGCGCTTGGTGAGGTGGCGCTCCCGGTTGGCCGGACCGGCCGCTGGGTGAGGTGTGGCGGCGCGCTATTGGCCGAGGAGAGGTGGCGGTGGTCGTGTCCGGCGGCGGGCGGACACGTCCGGGGCGCGTAGGAGCGGGGCTAGGGTTAGGGGGAAATGATCCGGAATTTGGACGAGGAACACATATTTATAGGTAGAGGGAGCTAGGAGAGTCCAAATGAGGAGCGGTTTTCGGCCACGCGATCGTGATCGAACGACCGAGAGCATGGAGGGGAGTTTTCTGGGTTTTGGGCCACTTTGAAAGGGTTGGGCTGCAAAGAGAAGGGGGCTTCTACGGTTACCCGGTTAACCGTTGGAGTATCAAACGACCTCCAAATGATCCGAAACTTGACAGGCGGTCTACCGGTGCTATACCAAGGCCGCTTGACAAACCTCGGTCCATTCCGAGAAAGTTTAACACCCGCACAAAAGAAGAGGCAAAAAGGGGGCGCCGAGAGACATAGGAGTGCCGGATTGCAAAACGGACAACGGGGAAAATGCTCGGATGCATGAGACGAACACGTATGCAAAATGAAATGCACATGATGACATGATATGAAATGCAGATGATGACATGGCAAAGAGAGACACGCAAGCACATGACATGGCAACGACGGCGAATAACTGGCAGACACCTGGCGCATCGAATCCGGGGCGTTACAACACTCTTCCACTAACAAGAGATCTCGTCCCGAGATCTTAGGACCGAGACGGAAGGGAAAAAGAAGAGGTGAAACAAGAACTCAAGTAAACAAGCAAAGAATCGAGAGC
Organism: Aegilops longissima; assembly: GCA_021605205.1. Classification (NCBI taxonomy): domain Eukaryota; kingdom Viridiplantae; phylum Streptophyta; class Magnoliopsida; order Poales; family Poaceae; genus Aegilops; species Aegilops longissima. Next base: position 185,444,052 of record CM038680.1, on the reverse strand, counting down.
ACTCGAGAAGAAGAGAGGCACGACGAGAATGCCGAGAATTGAAAGCTCACTGAATCGGATAGACTATGAAACAACTCCGGTTAGAACGAGATAAGAAACGAATAAGACTGAAAGGATTTAGGCAGCACACCGGTTGAACAAGGAAAGAATAGAACATGAGCTTCAGAAGATGGAATGACACTTGACGAGATAAACAACGCAATGCCTCCGGAAGAATTGAAAGAATTTGAATAAAAATAACTTAGAAGGAAGGATTTGAACTGAAGTTGTTGAGAAAATCAACAACGAAAGAATAAGATTGTTGTGGACTTATGGAAAACATCTCAAAATTACAAGGTGATAACCGACCACAAACGGAAATGATAGAATAGCTGAGAAGAACGAAGAAATGCAAAACTCCACTTTAGAGGAATACGGAGAATTAATTGCACCTCGAGACGCGAAAAGAAAAAAATACTTGAACTCCACCAACAAAATCTTGATGAACTCTTGAAGAATGAATTAAATCATGAAGAACCACCATGGAGAACTCCGTTGACAAAAAGGATGATGAGATAGAATGAAAAGATGAAAGAATAAGATGAGCCTTGCAATGATTTAGATGGAGGTTCCGACGAAATGGCTGAGGAAATCTGAACTCCGGAAAAGAAAAGATGAACAACTTGGAACTAGAATTTATTCATCAAGAACGAACTCCGAAGGAAAGGATTACTCACTTGGATGAAATAAGAATAAGATTTATTGTATGCTTATCCTTCATCAAATTAAATTGATGACAAGCAATGGATTTTACATACTACTTATTCTTCTTGAAAAGGAATTGAGAAGTGATATATCGCAAACTAGAGAAGGTCTTCATGAACCACCAGTATAATTGAAAGAACAAATGGATTAATATGATAAACAAAGAAAAAGAATCTTGAATGAACCACCGTAAGAATTCGGAAATGACTGACGAAAGAGGATGAATCACCGGGAAGACTTAGAAGAACAAATATGCTAGAGGGGATTTAGATGCAAAAGAACAAAGAGATCATGAGCTGAATAAAGAACACTTGAACGAAGCACCGGGATAATTAGAGAACGATAACTGGAATGATGTCCTCCGGTGAAACGAAAAAGAAATCAACTCCTGAAATACTCCGGATGGGTAAGAAAGAATATCTCACAAACTGAAATAATTCGAGAGGATGATATGAAGCTAGAACCACGAATCTTCAGGAGGACGAGCAAGATTTAGAGGAAAACTCTTCTTCGATCTTCAAATGTTGAGAATGGCGGTGGGGACCACCAGTAAAATTGTTGAGATACTCCGGGAGAATGAAAAGAGAAAAGATTGACCCGAACATGAAAGAATTTGGAAGCGATCTTGGAGAAGGCATCTGACTGATGAAATTCATTCTTACGTCAAACTTCAAAAAGAACTTGAGAATAACTCCGTAATAATTATAAGAGTCAGGTAAGATCCTGGGAAAAGACCTGTGGGTTAGGGCCCACTGAATAGATAACACCGTCGGAAAGGATTGTTGAACAGATAGGTGAAGCACCGGAACAATTGAAATATTTGAATAAGGTGACAACCACGAATAAATTGGAACACAGACGAATCTCTTGATATGCCTTGAGCACTCCGGGAGGATAAATTGGCGAGAGGCGAACGAGCAGGGAAAAACACTTGAGCCGAGAGAAAGAATAAGATCAACCCGAAAAACTTGAATTGAGTGCACCGGAAAAATAAAGGGATGAAGAATGACGAACAAGATGAGAATTCACCGGTTGAAATAATTGAGGGAAGACTGAAGAGGCTCCACACGAATGGAATTGATGGTCGGAAGAAACTCGAACTCCGGGAATAATAGGGTGGAGGCGGAAAACAAAGACAACTTGGAAGGGGAAACCGACGAATATCTTGAAGAGAAAACATCAGTTGAAATCATTGAGGAAAGAAAGCAAAGACTTCGCACGAGTAGAAGGATACTCAATAGCGGACTCCGGTTCCGAGAGGAAGAAGGGAGGGCGGGTGGGAAAAACAAGGACAACTTCGGACAAGGAAAAACAACAACGTCGGAGGAAGAACTGAGGATTGAACTTGGCAAAGATGAAGATGGTCGAGTCGACTTGACGAGAAATGCACCGGATGAAAAGAGCTGAGGGCCAACGATCGGAAAACCAACTGCGTGATCCTAAAGAAAATTTGAAGGGGAAGAGAAGTAATTCAAAACACCTACGTCAAGATTCCTCACCAGAGCGACAAAGGGGCTGAGGAGTAAAAAGAAATCTTACTCTCCGATATAACTAGACTCCGAAAATAGTTTTCTTATAGACTCAACAACGGCCAAACTACACGATCAATCAAGGGGGGCTCCTAGGGTCGGTCGAGGCTCTGATACCAACTTGTCACGCCCAATATGAGATCCTATCCAAAAGGAACTCGAAGGTCCCACCAAGGATAGACCCGCATATTGAAACACTTTTGCAAGGTGGATATCATTACATCAACATTACATAATAGATGGCGATACATACATAAGGCACAAATCCACAAGGATACATCAACATCATATACAAGCTCAACATCCGACTACGGATGAAACATAAACAGAAGCTCAAACGACATCCACCCTGCTAGCCCAGGCTGCCGACCTGGAACCTATCGCCTGATCAACGAAGAAGAAGAAGAACTCCAACACAAGCAAACATCGCTCTCGCTCCATGATCATCGCAAACCTGTACCTGCAACTGGTGGTGTAGTAATCTGTGAGCCACGAGGACTCAGCAATCCCATTACCATGGGTATCAAGACTAGCAAAGCTTAAAGGGAAAGGAAGGGGTAAAGTGGTGAGGTTGCAGCAGCGACTAAGCATATATGGTGGCTAACATACGCAAAGGAGAGCGAGAAGAGAAACAAAGGAACGGTCGTCAACTAATAATGATCAAGAAGTGATCCTGAACTCCTACTTACGTCAGACATAACCCAGAAACCGTGTTCTCCTCTCGATCAACCCCGAAAAGAGACACTCACGGTTACACACACGGTTGGTGTATTTTAGAAGAGTTTGCTTCAAGTTTACTACAACCGGATATTAAAAATTCCCATCTGCCACATAACATGAGCACGACTCTCGAAAGTTTATACCCTGCAGGGTGTCCCAACTTAGCCCATGATAAGCTCTCGCGATCAACGAAGGATATTCCTTCTCCCCGGGAAGACCCGATCAGTCTCGGAATCCCGGCTACAAGACATTTCGACAGCAATAAAACAAGACCAGCAAGACCGCCCGATGCGCCGACAATCCCGATAGGAGCTGCACATATCTCGTTCTCAGGGCAACACCGGATGAGACAGGCTATGAGTAAAACCAACCCTCAAGTTTCCCCAAGGTGGCCCCGCAGGCGGCTCGGTTCGAACCAGCACTTAGAGAAGCACTGGCCCGGGGGGTAAATAAAGATGACCCTCGAGAGAGCGACTCCCAAGGGAAAAGTAGGTGGTGGTGAGGCAAATGGTAAAACCAAGGTTGGGCCTTCTTTGGAGGAGTCTTATTCAAAGCGAACTGTCAAGGGGTCCCATAAATCACCCGACCGCGTTAGGGACGCAAAATCCGGGAACATAATACCGATATGACGGAAACTAGGGCGGCAAGAGTGGAACAAAACACCAGGCATAAGGCCGAGCCTTCCACCCTTTACCAAGTATATAGATGCATTAATAATATAAGAGATATTGTGATATCCCAACATAAACATAATCCAACATGGAGCAATCTTCAACTTCACCTGCAACTAGCAACGCTATAAGAGGGGCTGAGCAAAAGCGGTAACATAGCCAAACAACGGTTTGCTAGGAAGGGTGACAAAGGTTAGGGGCTATCATGCAATTTGGGAGGCTTGAGCAGCAAGTGGTAGGTAACGCAGCAAAGCGAAAGAACGAAGCAACTAGCATAGCAATGATAGTAATGAGATCCAAGGTGACGGTCATCTTGCCTGAAATCCCGCAAGGAAGAAGAACGAGTCCATGAAGAAGATGAAGCCACGAAGACGAACCAAGCGTAGACGAACGAATCCTCACGATCGCAACGAAAACGGGAACTAACAAGAAAAGCACACAACATGGTAAACACACCACACATGAACAAGACATGATGCTCAACCAAGTATGATGCATGACAAGGATACATGAAGCTACTCATGGCAAAAGATGAAGCATACAAGAGCAACACATCAAAGCAAGTTTAAATGAGGCCGGAAACAACATAGAACAATTCCAGTAAGTCTCATATGCAAATTTCGAAATTGGTCCAGATCTGAATAAACCTTATGTTCAAGTTGTTAAACAGCAAGTCAAGATGCACCAAGATGATCTACACGAAATTCTAGTCAAGTTACATATAAAGTTCATTAGATTCGGAGCTACGGCCTAGAAGATATGAGCAAAACAAGTCAAACATGGCATTGATGCAAAATACATACAAACATCAAGCAAATACCTCAAAACATGGATGCAACATGATAATATGAAACTACATGCAAAATCAAGCAAGTTTCATATAGAGCACACTCAAAACGGAGCAACGGTGCAACACATACACACAATACAAGTCATGACAACAATCTGCCTAAAACAGCAACTAGGCATATTGCAAACATCAAAACAACATGCTACAGTACCACAATATGAAAACAAAAGGCATGGGCATGATGTACAGGTAAAGCATTACAAAATATGAACACTGAGCTATCTCCAGAAATCACTAGAACATGCTCAAAAAGACATGGCAAGATTGCAAATAATAACAGTTCGGACTTATCAGGAAATAACATCAGGTTGCAATGTTTAGAGCTATCAAACAACATGTTACAGGAACTTATCATGGAAAAAAAAGGCATGCAATGATACTACTAAATGCATAGAACAGAAGTCCTTTACTGACCATAAGCCAAAAAGGATCATAAAATATGATAGCACCCATGTAAACATAGCAAGTTATATTACAGATTCATACATGACAGGAACAACAATAAGTAGGCATGTTGGGGAGCTTGAACCACTCACTACAGAGCAATACATGGCATGGAAAGGCAACCAACAGTAAGAAGGCATGTTTATGAAGCTAAGCATGGTAAGATAAAGTTCATAGAGTGCACTGATCACTAGCAACAATCATGGCAACATTGAATAACATGTAAACAATCTGCCAGGAAACATTTTGTAGCAAAAGTAGAGCTCGATTGACTCAAGCTATGGCACTCCATAATTGCAAACAAGGGCATGGATGGATAGAGCATAACCATATTTTCAAAACATCCTTACTGAAGTATCTCAAAATAAGCATGGATCTCGGTAGCATCAAGTTTACATGGCATAAAAATATCAGTGAGCAGGGCTGAAATCAGCAACATCATGAAGCCTAGTTTGCATGCTTGTGCTAGTCACCAAAGAGATCACAAAAATACATGGCATACACCCCTGTAAAGATGGCATGGCATGGATCAAAACACATGTAGACATCAACCTCATAGGATGCACACATCAAATGCAACAAAAATGACAAATCATCAAGTTATAACAGTTTCAGCAGATTAACATCATATAGCACTCTCGCAACGATGATTCAGGCATCAAGATGAACTCAAATGAACATGTTGCAATGGAATGAAATGATGTACTCGTTGAGATGAACAATTTGACATATTACACGCATGAAACGGAGCAGTATGCATGGAGTTAGGATGCGATGAACAGGGCAACATTATGCAAAATATCTGGGGCACTTAGTGAAATTTCGGGGTTAACCTTGACGGATCTCAGATCTGCACGGACTTCGAGGCGAGGCGGTTCTCGCCGGAAAACACGCCGGAGAGGAGGGAGATGGCCGGGGACGGGCGGGTCCGGGGCTTCTCCGGCCGGATCTGGCCGGATCCGGTCCGGGTCGAGGCGGAGGAGGCGGCAGGGAGGCATGGCCGCGGCGGCTACGGGCGCCGGAGCTCGGGCTCGCCCGCGAGGTGGTGGCACCGGGCGGCGGGCCGGAGCGAGGGCGCGGACGGCGGGGGTCGGTCGCGCCGAGGAGGCGCAGGGCGGCCCAGCCTTCGGTGACCGGGCGGCGAGGTCGCCGGAGGCTGGTGCTTGGCGGCGGCGCGCGGCACTGCCGGGAGGCGAGCCGGGCGCGAGTGGGTGGCGGGCGGGCGGCGGCGGCGCTGGGCCCCGATGGGCTCAGCGGGCCCTTTCGAACTGGGCGGGCCGGGCGGCGATGGGTGGAGGAGAGAGAGAGGAGGCGCGATCGGGTGGCGCGCTCCGGTTGGCCGGGAGCGGCCGCTGGGGTGAGGTGGCGGCGCACTATTGGCCGAGGAGAGGTGGCGGTGGTCGTGTCCGGGGGCGGGCGGACACGTCCGGCGGCGAGTAGGAGCGGGGCTAGGGTTAGGGGGGAAATGATCCAGAATTTGGACGAGGAACACATATTTATAGGTAGAGGGAGCTAGGAGAGTCCAAATGAGGAGCGGTTTTCGGCCACGCGATCGTGATCGAACGACCGAGAGCATGGAGGGGAGTTTGCTGGGTTTTGGGCCACTTTTAAAGGGTGTTGGGCTGCAAAGAGAAGGGGGCTTCTACGGTTACCCGGTTAACCGTTGGAGTATCAAACGACCTCCAAATGATCTGAAACTTGACAGGCGGTCTACCGGTGCTATACCAAGGCCGCTTGACAAACCTCGGTCCATTCCGAGAAAGTTTAACACCCGCACAAAAGAAGAGGAAAAAAGGGGGCGCCGGGAGACATAGGAGTGCCGGATTGCAAAACGGACAACGGGGAAAATGCTCGGATGCATGAGACGAACACGTATGCAAAATGAAATGCACATGATGACATGATATGAAATGCAGATGATGACATGGCAAAGAGAGACACGCAAGCACATGACATGTCAACGACGGCGAATAACTGGCAGACACCTGGCGCATCGAATCCGGGGCGTTACAATGCCTCACCTTAAATTTGCCTCGGGATGCCGTGTGATTTTGTAACCGTTAAACTCCTTCGGGCTTGATGCCCGAATACTTTAATACGTGGTATGGAACCTTAGGATTCATACGAACTTGGTTTATCTGTGAATATGCTTGTGTTCGTCTTCGAGTGGAACTTGTTCTTTACTCGGAATAGTTTTTGTACTTGTGATGCAGCTCTGAGGAGAACGTAACGGTCGACCTGCACCTTGTCGTCCTTGCGGATCGGGATGGAGCGCACATTGTACTTATGGCACAACTCTGAGGAGAAGGTCACAGTCGACCTGCACCTCGTCGTCCTTGCGGATCGGGACGGAGTGCACATTGTACTTATGGCGCAGCTCTGAGGAGAAGGTCGCAGTCGACCTACACCTCGTTGTCCTTGCGGATCGGGATATGTTTTAAACTTAGGCGAGTACTGGACTGCAGCTAAGCTTCCGGGTGAGAGGTTTGCTCTACACTCAGTAGGACTTTACAAACTAAGGCGAGTACTGGACTGCAGCTAAGCCACTGAGTGAGAGGGTTGCTCTTCACTCGGTGGGATTTTTCAAACTTAGACGAGTACTGGACTGCAGCTAAGCCCCTGAGTGAGAGGCTTGCTCACCACTCGGTAGGATTTTTCAAACTTGGCGAGTACTGGACTACAGCTAAGCCCCTGAGTGAGAGGCTTGCTCACCACTCGGTAGGATTTTTCAAACTTAGGCGAGTACTGGACTGCAGCTAAGCCTCCAAGTGAGAGGGCTGCTCACCACTCGGTAGGAATTTTCAAACTTAGACGAGTACTGGATTGCAGCTAAGCCCCCGAGTGAGAGGCTTGCTCACCACTCGGTAGGATTTTTAAAACTTAGGCGGGTACTGGACTGCAGCTAAGCCTTCGAGTGAGAGGCTTGCACACCACTCGGTAGGATTTTTCGAACTTAGGCGAGTACTGGACTGCAGCTAAGCCCCCGAGTGAGAGGCTTGCTCACCACTCGGTAGGACTTTTCAAACGTAGGTGAGTACTGGACTGCGGCTAAGCCCCCGAGTGAGAGGTTTTGTCACCACTCGGTAGGATTTTTCAAAACCTAGGCGAAACGGATTCGCAGCTAAGCCCCCGAGTGAGAGGCTTGCTCACCACTCGGTAGGATTTTTTAGACTTAGGTGAAACGGATTCGCAGCTAAGCCACCCACTGGGTGTAGGCGACCACCTTGGGGCGACTGGTATTATTCGCTCGCCACTGTGAGGACGTCTGTCATCATGCTGCCGAGGCACATATGATCCAGTCCTCGGAGGAGGTGTGGGCACTCAACGACGGTCATCACGACCGAGTCTATGATCATACTGCTCATGGTTTCTGTACTAATCTTGCCGGTGCCCGCGTCCCTCATGCCGCGGGGGCGATCTTGGGCTGTGAGCCGACTGAACTGTATCTGCCATCACAGACCTGCTATGAATCCTATTCCGTGATTTAGTCACTGATGTGTTCTGCTCTCTGGCTGCCCGGAGTAAGGCTTGGATCTGCATCAAACCTCGACCAGCTTCTGACTGGGAAGGCTGAATTGACTCTGCTATACGGGCTGCAGCAGTGAGATTTTGAATCGGAGTACGGTATACCTGAGGTTGAGGCGGAAAAAGCTGTCGTCGACTGGATTCTGGAATCCTCTGCGGAGCACGCTCATCGAGTGCATGCTGAAGGTTCTCCAGTCGAGTTCACTCAGCCAAGTCGGCTAGGCGCGCCTCCTCCAAGGCTCGGGCCTCGGGGGTTTCTCCAACTATGGGCGTCTGGAGTGCATCCATGTTGCGGCGGCGAAGTTCTTCCGTCTGCTGCGAAGAAAGGGGTTCGGGGTGGTACTCCTCATGGATGCGTGACGGATCGCCGCCACCATCACCGCCGTCTTCGCAGGGGAAGCCAGGAGGACTACGTGGTCCGTTGAGCATCAAGACTTCAGCCGCAGGATCGTTGCAATCGCACTCGGATGCGGTCTCGACGGAGCCAGTCGACAGGTCGAACAGGCCGTAGAGAGTTTCATCGGGCTCGATTGCCGCGACTTGTGGGGTGGCCGACTGACGGGCCACCACGTGTCTCACCCACCGCTGAAGCCTCGACCGACCGGATCGCTTGCGTCGGCGAACTGCGGGGAGCGAGGACACCACAGGAGCCGACCTGTACTGGGTCGACGGCTGCCAGAGAAGGACGCCGCGGACACACGCGTGAAAGTGCGTTGCCCCACGAACGGGGAGCGCCTCGACGTCGAGGGGAGCTTCCTGAAGCCAGGCGGAGTCGCCGGCAACGAAGACGAGCACACCGAGACGGATCTCGCGGCCCTCAGCCAATCCACCGCCGGAAACCATGATGATGGGAATCGGAAAAATCGCAACTTCACAAAAAAGTCGCTAAGACACCCACCCTATGGTGGGCGCCAACTGTCGTGGTACTAAGACTGACAGTAGAATGGGGGTAGGTATGAGGAGGCAAGATCCCAGCTATGGTGAAGTTGTACACACAAGGTTTTATGAGTTCAAGCCCTTCACGGTGGAAGTAACAGCCCTACGTCTCGTTTCCCAGAGGCGGTCGACTGTATTATATGTGTGTTGAGTTACAGGGGGTGCGAACCCTTGTCCCTGAGGAGGGGGTGGCTTATAGAGTTCACTGCACCCTCCGCCTCGATTCACACAGGTTTAAGGTACATAAAGGTGGGGCATTTCTTCTAACGCCAGCAATAAAGTGACATGAATGACCATTAAGCCTACAGAGTAAACGTCCGACCATTGCTATGCAGAGTGGCTTTAGATCTTCTGTCCGTTGAGTGATTCTGGTTATGGTCAAGTGAGTATCATCTCTTGACTCTTCCGAGTGGAATGCTTCTGGTCGAGTGGATGATGGTATCCCTTGAATGCTTTTGTCTTTAGGGTGATGTCCTAGGGGAGGGTGTCTAGGACAGGCCTATGACCCTACCCTAGGTACGTAGCTTCATTAGTCCCCACTGGTCGAAGCACGACATCGCCCCGGCCAGTGCCACCTTGTTCCGGTAGCGATACTAAGGGAGCCCCTCCTCAGGTGGCTCACTACTTCCTTGACAGTCAGGGTGTGGAGCACCCCGTTCAATACCTCGGGCAACAGGCTGTCCATGCTTAGCCGCATTGGGTCCTCCAGGCCGGTGAAGGCCCACATGGGGCGGGAGTGTTGCTGGAGGGGAGCGATGTGTCGGTGGAGGAACTCCCTCACAACCGTGACCACCTTCACTTTTGCGGCCCTCAGCTCGGCCAACGTCCTCACATCCGCGACAGTCTTGTATCGGCGAGGCTCTCATGTCCCCATCTAGAGCTCCTTGCTGTCGGAGACGACGGTAGCTGCTGCAGGGGGCTGAATTGGGCCACGTCCACATACACCCATTGCCACTTGAATCCCTCTACCTCCTTGGTGAGTCTCATGTGGATACCATAGCCAGCGGTTTCCTCTATGATGCAGAGCGAGGCACACCCGAAGCATTGGTTCGCTGCGGTCAGCCGTAGGCTGAAAAAGTGGCGGAGAAGCGCCGCCGAGTGTGTCACGCATAGGAAGGCCTCGCATAAAAAGGAAAAGGCGGAAAGGGGGAGAATGGATTTTGGCTCGAGATGCAGCGCATGGACCTCGTAGTGTAAGAGAATGGCGTTGCAAGAAGTTGGAGAATGGTGGCAGCAGGCCGGGGAAGTGTGAGTGAAGGTGGAGGACGGCAGAGGTGGCGTCGAGGTCGGTGGTTGGGTGCGAAGCCGACCAGATCCGAGTGGCCCCCCACTCGTTAGAGGCAAGTGCGGTCTTTGGGAGCACCTTGCTAAGCCCCTTGGCGTTGATGATCATGGGCTTACCCACAGCGGGCTCTGGCACCACCTCCACGACCGCCACCTCCTTCACCCTTCCCTTCCTGCCCGAGGGTGCCATGGCGGTGCAACCAATACCTTGGGTGGCGAAGCTTCAAAGAGGAAGGGGTTGTGCGCAAGAAGGAAGGCGCGGGATGACGGCACGCGTGCAAGGAAGGTAATGATGGTCTCACGTCATGTGCGGGCAGGCTTTATGTCAGCGGGGCAGTCACCGAGGCGTTGTGGGAGAAGTGGGGGCGTCTATTGTCACATCATGCACCACATGTCGTGCCTGGCCCACAGGTAATTGGGGCCCACGCTGTTTTGCCCCTGAATAGGATGGAACGTGCGCACCGCGGGTCTAGGGGCTACTGTCATACCCGTGGAGCCTAGGTTATCTAGGCATGCCTGCCTTCGGCCTAGGGCACAACTCATGGTAGAGGCCCACTAGGTGGCCCACCAGCGGGCACCTCGAGCAAAATCCCTCATGAGGCCCTGGCCACCTGAGGACCCCTCCTCTGGGAGAGGGCAAGCAAGATAGCGGCTTCACCGAGAGCCTCGCGAGGCGGCTTCCTGAGGTTACCTCCCAAGGCACCATCCCGGAAGCATGCGAGGCAAGGGCTGTTCGGCTCGGCCGCGCGTTCTCATGCCCATCATGTCAGTGATGTGCACGGCGACGAACGGTAGCAAAAGCTGTACCAGCAGGTGCAGATGAAGAGGTTTACCCCTTTTCTGCTAAGGGAGCAAGGCCATCAATCCAGTTCCCAAAGAAACCCCCAAAGGTTGCCTGATTGGTGAAACAGGACCAAGAGGGAGGGTGCACAGGGCGGAGGTCATCCTCAAGCCCACCCGCGCATCATGGACGGTCGCTGGACAGGCAAAGACTGCCTTTTTGTCAGGATACACTACAAAAAATCACTTCCGTGATGATACGTGTTTGTCACTGTAGGTCATGTTTTATGTCATGCATGTACATCGATGACGATTTTATGACAGAATCAAGATAGTCATACCTGTGCTGTCGTAGAAGTGTTCCATGACAATACCAAAATTATCATCATGGAAGTGTCCACTTCCATGACGATAAATGGCGCGTCACGGAAGTGTTATCGTCAAGGGTAACCGACACGTGGCATCCATCATAACGGGTCGCCATTAAGCTACCGGGTTCTGGTTTGGATCATATAACCCGTTAACAGCCCGGACTAATGGGGATTTTCCACATGTAAAATTCTCATTCGCCGGAGGATCCACATTCAGCTCATTCTTGAGACAGATTTCATCCCTACAATGGACGAAAGACGCCTATGAAATGTCGACATGTGGCACAGCCCAACAGTGGCCCATTTAAGGTAAAAAGGTCGGCCCAGCTAAATGCCCACCATATTTTTCACACTAGTGGGCCGGCCCAAGAACAACCTGCCATGTTTTGGGTCAAATTACGGCCCATATCAGATCTGGCCCGTTCATAGCCTGTCATGTTTTTGGCTAAATTACGGCCCATATCAGATCAGGCCCGTTAACAGGCCACTGTTCTTTTGGGCCCATTCTAAGCCGGGTTTGTATTTCAGCCTGTTAAATCCCCATTTACTAGTTTGGCCCGATAATCGTTCCGGCCTGTTAGCGGCCCTTGGTGCGTCTGGGCAGTTGTCGGCCCGGTTTCACTTCAGGCCATTTAATGGCCTGTGCTGAAATTGGGCTATTTCTTGTCCGAAGTGAATTTAGGCCTCTTAACGTCCCATAGTGTTCATGGATAAATTTCAGCACAACGTGCCTACCGGCCTGTTAATGGCCCGTGTAATAGTTGGGCCTAATTATAGCCCGCATTGAATCCGGCCTGCTTAGAGCCCATATGTTAATGGCCCATGACACAGTTGGGCCGATGGCCCGCGTTGATACCGGCCGGCTTAATGCCCATAATTTTATTGTGCCAAACAGGGCCTGAGATACATTTTGTCCTGTTAACGACTCGTTTGCTATTTGGGCCAAACATGCGCCTACGTCAGTTTCGACCTGTGTTGGCCCGTGAATTTTTTGGCTCAACACCAGCCCAATCTAGTTTTTAGCCTGTTAAAAGCCCATGGTATTCTCTGGCCAGCTGACCCGAACTTTACTTGGCATGTTAAAGGCGGAAAACTTCTATACGTTTAGACCTGCTAATGTCCCAAGATGATTATAGGCCCATGTTTCGGCCCATATATAGAGAGTTACGGGACGACCTGAAGACCGACAACACTGAGATCCGTTGAAGCTTCTGGCCTAAATTACAACATACTGACTATGAATAAACCTAGACTATATAATAAAGAAATTACGACATATTACATCCATCAGGCATCAAAGTTCACCACCGGTGATAATAAAGGGCAATGAGACCACATATTACATATACTGGGCATCAAAGGTCACCACCAGTGCATATTAAAGCACCGACAAAAGAATATACAAAACTGACAGCACTTTAGAAGGCATTAGGCCTGCCCTAGATGTGCACCATAAGCAGCAGCACAAGCTGATGAGACCTTAGTTGTCTCAATGATAGATGCTCTAACCCTAGATGCGTAGCAAGAAAGCGCACATGGCTGTCCTATGAGGTCTTCTTTACATCATTGACAACAATCCGAAGCTGAGCTGAGCCAAGACTTTCCTCTTTAAGTTGAGACTGAAGAAGTCGAACTGATTGAGGCAGCAACTGCACAAAGGTAGTCTCACAGCTGCTGGTGAGTAGCTTCAATTCAATGTCTTCATCAAGACATGACCTTGAGGTCATCTCGCTCTCTTCAAGATGGTTTGGCTCACTATCTTCCCTAAAGTTCTGCCTGGCATAAGAGATATGACTCCGAAAGAGAAACAAGGAGACACATAACAGGTTTCACAAATATATAAGCAGTGATAGTCAAAGTGCTAACAATTCTGTCCCATTTATATTGGCAAATAATAAAATAAATGGTTCTGTTCTGCATAAGGAACATGTTGTTACAACTACAATTTAAAACTAGCAGTTGTTGCAAACATCCAATCAGATTTAAACACCAAAGTAAATAGCAGTGGAGGAAATGTTGCCTATCCAAATATATACTAGAACAAAGTTTGAAGGTTTGAGAAGGATGAACTTACATTACATGTTAACACGGGCTGGACAAAACCCTTCTCCATGTCGATGGAAGGATAATTCAAGAAATTCCCCAAAGAAACTTCTTTACAAGCGTTGCCTTTATTCTACATTTTGTAACGAGTAAATATAGATCAAATAATATTGGAAGAAATAGAGGATAATGAATCTCAGGTGCGGAGTGATGATACATAATCAAATAGCTATTAATTAAGTAGAGCGTACAAGGCAAAAGGTACTGACAAGAGGAATGCAGACATCAACGTGTGCAGTGGCATTGGCTTTATTCAACATTTTGGTAAGAGTAAATGTAGATATGATAAATTTGTGAAAGTGGAGGGCAGGGTAGATAAGATGCAGAGTAATGCTAGACAATCAACTATCTCGCAATGCAAGTACAGTAATACTTCCACCATCCGTTATTACTTGTCGCTCAAATGGATGTATCTAGCACTATTAAGTTCTAAATACATCCAATTGAGCAACAATTAATTCGATACAGAGGGAGTACATGACAACAGGTACTTACATGAGCAATCCAGAACTTCATAACCATTGTGTTAATTCTAAATTTATGTAAGAGTAAATATAGATCTTATAATTTCGAGAAAAGTGAGGATAAGGAAGAGAACATTTACAGTGATGCTACATAATCAAACAGCTATGAGTGTAAGTATGCCGACAAAGGGCAAGAGGTACCGACAAGAGCAGTGCAGTCCCAGTATTGTTGTGAGATTCTATGATTCATTGAGAAAGAAGATTCATATGAAATTAGTTTTCATACAAGAGAGATGGTAAGGCACATGCATAAAAGTAGGAGTTCAAATTTTGAATTGATATCATAGACAGTACCTGACGCTGGGCTCTCTGCAGTTCTAATATGGCTTTGGCCAGTGTAGTAGGGGTAAAGTGTGGTATAGTTGGGCATGTGTTTTATGTGGCTCCGATCTATCTGATTTAACATGTATCACTGCCTTTTCCAAATACTTAGTTTGTACTCCTTGAGGATCTGCACTGACCCTCTTCCTTTTGGACATCTATTACGAAAGAACAACATTTGAATGAAAAAACAAAGTATGAGGACACATGGAATAGGTACAGAAAATGGACAGGTATGGCATATACTCATATATGATGCTTAAACTAAGAAGATGATGGTGTAACAAAGTAGACATAATGCAAGAGGTCATATGAAAGATATGTGCGACCAATACAACCTTGCCAAGTTAGAGCAAGCACCTTGATGGGTGAATAAGATAGGCCATCCTCCACCATGCCAAGTTTGTTAGCCAGTGGATTGTTCCGCAATATTCCTCTCGTGCGCCCATTCTCATATTCATTTTGATCATGTTCAATACCTTACATGCAAGAAAACATAAAAATAAGTGAGATTATCTTTGTACATAGGTGATTCTAATCCAATACTGCCTCCCTGTAAACCCCTATGTGCTATCTCCGCAATTCTTCTGAGAGATGCCATGCATGTTGTAATTTGGTGTGTGCATTAATATAATGTGGCCTACTAATCAACATATGAGATCTCCAGAAGTAATGATACTTCGCAGATGACATCTTCAACATATAGTAAGGAAGAACAACTCGACTCGACCTGACCTGACAGATTCAAAATATACTAAGGAAGAACAACTCGACCTGACCTGTCGACCGCAAATGTCTCTGCTACTCTTGCCAACAAGGAACATACTATACTTATTAAAGAAGAAGAAGAGGATATGATCATGTTAAAGAAGAGCAGAAGAGCAAGCAGATTGAAGATATTACAAGTCTTTCTATAAAATGTCTGTTACCACCCATGATGAACCAGGGCGCACAGGGAAATGCTATTCCTTCTGGTCTCTCCACATGTGGCTCACATGCATTTGAAACTAAAGTAGGAACATTTAGCTGACCAATTAAACATGTCTCAGTTCTACTAATATCAACATCATATCAGATTCGAATTTGTACAACTAAGCTTGTTTAGCTTGATGGTTGGAGTAGTGCTATTACGACGCGGATCACGTAGGCTGATCGAGGTCATCATAAAATGGGGAAACCGTAAGCATTATGAGTGATACGTCCATTTTGCATCATGCTTTTATGACAATATTTATTGGATTATGGGCTGTTATTACACATTATATCACATTACTTATGGCTATTCTCTCGTATTTTACAAGATTTACATGAAGAGGGAGAATGCCGGCAGCTGGAATTATGGACTAGAAAAGGAGCAAATATTAGAGACCTATTCTGCACAACTCCAAAAGTCCTGAAACTTCACGGAGATTATTTTTGGAATTTATAAAAAATATTGGGCGAAGAAAGAACCGGAGGGGGGCCACCAGCCAGCCACAAGGGTGGAGGGTGCGCCCTACCCCCTGGGCACGCCCCCGACCTTGTGGGCACCCCGGTAGGCCTCCGGTGCCCATCTTCTGCCATATGGTGTCTTTTACCCTAGAAAAAATCATAGAGAAGCTTTAGGGATGAAGCACCGCCGTCTTGAGGCGGATCCTGGGCAGAACCAATCTAGGGCTCTGGCGGAGCTGTTCTTCTGGGGAAACATCCCTCCGGGAGGGGGAAATCACCGCCATCGTCAACACCATCGATCCTCTCATCAAGGGAGGGTCAATCTCCATCAACATCTTCACCAGCACCATCTCCTCTCAAACCCTAGTTCATCTCTTGTATTCGATCTTGGTCCCAAAACCTCAGATTGGTACCTGTGGGTTGCTAGTAGTGTTGATTACTCCTTGTAGTTGATGCTAGTTGGTTCATTCGGTGGAGATCATATGTTCAGATCCTTAATGATAATTAATAATCCTCTGATTATGATTATGAATATACTTTGTGAGTAGTTACGTTTGTTCCCGAGGACATGGGAGAAGTCTTGTTATAAGTAGTCATGTGAATTTGGTATTCATTCGATATTTTGATGAGATGTATGTTGTCTCTCCTCTAGTGGTGTTATGTGAACGTCGACTACATGACACTTCACCATCATTTGGGACTAGGGGAAGGCATTGGGAAGTAATAAGTATATGATGGGTTGCTAGAGTGACAGAAGCTTAAACCCAAGCTTATGCGTTGCTTCGTAAGGGGCTGATTTGGATCCATATGTTTCATGCTATGGTTAGGTTTACCTTACTACTTATTCCATAGTTGCGGATGCTTGCGGGAGGGGTTCATAATAAGTGGGAGGCTTGTCCAAGGAAGGGCAGCACCCAAGCTCCGATCCAGCCACATATCAAATTATCAAAGTAACGAACGCGAATCATATGAGCATGATGAAAACTAACTCGACAACAATTCCCATCTGTCCTCGGGAGCGCTTTGCTTTATATAAGAGTTTGTCCAGGCTTGTCCTTTGCTACAAAAAGGATTGGGCCACCTTGCTGCACATTATTTACTTTTATTACTTGTTACCTATTACGATTTATCCTATCACAAAACTATCTGTTACCGATAATTTCAGTGCTTGGAGAGAATACCTTTCTGAAAACCACTTGTCATTTCCTTCTGCTCCTCGTTGGGTTCGACACTCTTACTTATCAAAAGGACTATGATAGATCCCCTATACTTGTGGGTCCTCAAGACTCTTTTCTGGCGCTGTTGCCGGGGAGTGAAGCGCTTTTGGTAAGGAAACATTTATATAGTGTGCTGAAATTTACTGTCACTTGTTACTATGAAAAATAATCCTTTGAGGGGTTTGTTCAGGGTATGTTCACCTCGACCGGAACCACAATTATTTACTCCTCAACCTACTGCACCTACTGAAAATATTTATTATGAAATTCCTTCGGGTATGATAGATAAACTGCTAGCTAATCCTTATACAGGAGATGGAACGCTACATCCCGATATGCACCTAATCTATGTGGATGAAGTTTGTGGATTATTTAAGCTTCCAGGTATTCCCGAGGATGTTGTCAAGAAGAGGGTCTTCCCTTTATATTTGAAGGTAAAGGCATTGACATGGTATAGGCTATTGGATGATATTGGATATGGAACTACAACCGATTGAAATTGGAATTTCATCAGAAGTTTTATCCTATGCATCTGGTTCATCGTGATCAGAATTATATCTATAATTTTTGGCCTCGTGAAGGAGAAAGTATCTCTCAAGTTTGGGGAAGGCTTAAGTCAATGTTATATTCATGCCCCAGTCATGAGCTCTCAAGACAAATTATTATTCAAAAATTTTATGCTCGGCTTTCTCATAATGATCGATCCATGCTCAATACTTCTTGTACTGGTTCCGATATGACGAACGATATTGTATTCAAATGGAATTTATTGGAAAGAACTAAACGCAACTCTGAAGATTGGGATCTCGACGAAGGTAAGGAGTCAAGTATAAACCTTAAGTTCGATTGTGTTAAATCTTGTATGGATACCGATGCTTTCCGTGAATTTAGCACTAAATATGGACTTGACTATGAGATAGTAGCTTCTTTTTGTGAATCATTTGCTACTCATGTTGATATCCCTAAGGAGAAGTGGATTAAATATCATCCTCCCATTGAAGTTAAAGTAGTTGAACCTATTAAAGTTGAAGAAGAAAGTATTACTTATAATACTGATCCTATTGTTCCTACTGCTTATATTGAGAAACCGCCATTCCCTGTTAGAATAAAGGATCATGCTAAAGCTTCAACTGTGGTTCGTAAGAGTTATACTAAAACACATACACCCTCTGAGAAAATTAAAGTTGAACCTAGTATTGCTATGGTTAAAGATCTCTTGGTTGATAATATTGATGGGCATGTTATTTACTTCTGTGATGAAGCTGCTAGAATTGCTAAACCCGATACTGAAGGTAAACATAGACCTATTGTTGGCATATCTGCTGTTTCTGTTAAAATTGGAGATCATTGTTATCATGGCTTATGTGACGTGGGTGCTAGTGTGAGTTCAATTCCTTACACATTATATGAAGAAATTATCAATGAAATTGCACCTGCCGAGATAGAAGATATTGATGTTACTATTAAGTTTGCTAATAGAGATACTATATCACCAATCGGGATTGTTGGAGATGTTGAAGTTTTGTGTGGGAAGATAAAATATCCTACTGATTTTCTTGTTCTTGGTTCCCCACAAGATAAGTTTTGTCCCATTATATTTGGTAGACCCTTCTTGAGTATTGTTAATGCTAAGATAGACTGCGAGAAAGATATTGTTACTGTTGGTCTAGGGGATATGCCTCATGATTTTAATTTCTCTAAATTTAAGGGAAATATCATGCTGCCAGTGACTTTTGGAGGAGAGTTGAACTATCGGATTGAGAAGGTTGTGTTTGATGTGGTCGACCTCCCCCTGCCGTACAACGGAATCCTTGGATGCCCAGCTCTGGCAAAATTTATGGCGGCATCCCACTATGCCTACAGCACCTTGAAGATGCCAGGGCCGGTGGGTGTCATTTCCATTCCGTCCGACGAGAAGGACGCAATTATTTGCGTGGACAAGATGTACCGGGATGCAGTCGCGGTAGAGGCCGCTGAAGCCGCAGTTCCCGACAAGGAAAGAAAAGAAAAGAAGAAGGCTAGCAGGGAAACTAGCAAGGAATCTAAGAAGCGTACATCTTCTAAGTATGCTGCTGTTGAGGACTTGCCGGAGGTTCCAACAGTAAGAAATCCAAGGCTGCTGTACCTTGTGTGAAAAAGGTCCCGGCAGGGCTGGCTGGCACTGATGGTACCTTTATGATCAGTGCCACCCTTGATGACAAATAGGAAAGCGTGCTCATTGCCTTCCTGTGGGTGAATATTGATGTGTTTGCCTGGCAACCATCTGATATCCCCGGTGTTCCCAGGGAGGTAATCGAGCACCACCTTGCTGTCTGCCCACATGCCCGACCCGTCAAGCAGAAGGTCCGAAAGCCATCCTTGGAGCGGTGCCAATTCATTGCCGAGGAAATCAAGAAACTTGAGGCTGCTGGTTTGGTCAGAGGAGTACTACATCCAACATGGTTAGCAAGCCCAGTGGTCGTACGCAAGGCAAACAGAAAATAGAGGATTTGCATAGATTTCACAGATGTAAACAAGGTGTGCCCGAAGAAGGACCGATTTCCCTCGCCGCGCACCGACCAGATTGTGGATTCCACCTTTGGATGCGATTTGATATCCTTTCTGGATGCATACTCTAGAAATCATCAGATTTTTATGTCCAAGGAAGATGAAGAGAAGACCTCATTCATCACCCGATGTGGCACATACTGCTTCGTGCGCATGCCTTTTGGGTTGAAGAGTGCCGGGTCCACTTTTGCAAGAGCAGTCCAGATTGGTTTTGAATCGCAGTTGCATAGAAACATTGAAGCTTATATGGATGATATTGTGGTCAAACCAAGGACAGATCAACCCTCATCCAGGATTTGGAAGAGAAGTTTGCTAAGTTGCGCAAGATCAACTTGAATCTGAACCCGGAGAAGTGTGTCTTTGGCATTCCCTCCAGCAAGCTAGTTGGTTTCTTCGTGTCCCATCATGGGATAGAGGCCAACCCTGATAAGATCAAGGCTATTGAGCAGATTCAGGCACCTAAGACAGTTAAGGATGTGAGGTGTTTCACAGGATGCATTGCCGCGCTTAGCAGGTTCATCTCCAAGTCTGCCCAACGCGCCTTACCGTTCTTCAAAATTTTGAAGAAGGCAGGGCCCATGAAGTGGAATCCGGAAGCAAATGCAACACTGCAAGATTTGAAGACCTACTTATCCTCTGTGTCCACTTTGGTTGCTCCCAAACCATAAGAACCATTGCTACTATACTTGGCGGCAACTAATCAGGTGGTTAGTGCATCATTAGTGGCACACCGGGAAGTGGAAGAGGCAGCAGGCCCAGCTAGTGTCCCTTTCGGGGGAGAGAGTGAGCACGACCCGGCAGGGCCAGACATGGATCAAGGCAAAGAAGAGCACGACAACGAAGACAACCCCAAGGACACGGCAAGGAATAGAGTGATGCAGCGCCCAGTGTACTTCGTCGGCTCCCTATTGCAGGGGGCAAGATCTAAGTACTCTGGTGTGCAAAAGTTGATTTTTGTTCTAGTCATGGCCTCAAGGAAACTGTGCCATTACTTCCAAGCCCACAAGATCACGGTTGTCACCCGCTTTCCTCTGCAAAGGATACTCTGAAACCCTGAGGCTATCGACAGAATAGTGGAGTGGCGTTGGAGTTATCCAGCTTTGGCCTGAAGTTTGAAAGCACATCAACAATTCAGAGTAGAGCATTGGCAGAGTTTATTGCAGAATGGACGCCAACCCCTGATGAAGAGGTACTGGAGACTGTCGTCCCTGGCAAGGAAGCACCCTAAGGATGGATCATGTATTCCGATGGTGCCTTCTCCTTGCAAGGTGCAGGGGCTGGCATGCTTCTCGTAGCTCCCACTGGAGAGCACCTGAAGTACGTCGTTCAGATGCATTTTCCCAGGGAGGAGACGACCAACAATACAGCAGAGTACGATGGGCTCCTTGTCGGGCTCAGGATTGCCACAGAATTGGGGATCAAGAAGCTGATCATTCGAGGAGATTCACAACTTGTGGTGAGACAAGTCAACAAGGATTACCAAAGTCCATTGATGGAGGCATATGTTGAGGAAGTGAGAAGACTGGAGGAGCGCTTTGATGGATTGCAAACAGAGCACGTATGTAACGCCCCGGATTCGATGCGCCAGGTGTCCGTCAGTTATTCGCCGTCGTTGCCGTGTCATGTGCTTGCGTGTTGCACTTTGCCATGTCATCATCTGCATTTCATATCATGTCGTCATGTGCATCGCATTTGCATACGTGTTCGCCTCATGCATCCGAGCATTTTCCCATTGTCCCTTTTGCAATCCGCACTCCCATGTCTCCGGCGCCTTTTTACCTCTTTTCGTGTGTGGGTGTTAAACGGTCTCGGAATGGACCGAGGTTTGTCAAGCGGCCTTGGTATAGCACCGGTAGACCGCCTGTCAAGTTTCGTGCCATTTGGAGATCGTTTGGCACTCCAACGGCTAACCGGGTAACCGCAAAGCCTCTTTTGTTGCAGCCCAACTCCCCTTTCTAAGTGGCCCAAAACCCACCAAACTCCCCTCCATGCTCTCGGTCGTTCGATCACGATCGCGTGGCCGAAAACCGCACCTCATTTGGACTCTCCTAGCTCCCTCTACCTATAAATATGTGTCTCCCCCGAAATTCGCGGATCATTTCGCAGATGAAACCCTAGCAAACTCCTCCCCGCGCCGCCGGACATGTCCGCCCGGCGGCCGGACACGTCCACCGCCGCCCACGCCGCCGGACCAATCCGGGACGCCACGTCGCCTCGCCGCCGCTCCGGCCAACCGGAGCTGCCCGTCACCGCCTCCGTCCTCCGCCGCCCACTGCCTGCGGCCCACGGCCGCCCGCCTGCCCGGTCGCTGCCCGCCGCCTCCGCGGCTCCGCGCCTCGCCGGAGCCACGCCCCCCGCCGCCTCCGCCCGGCCCGCGCCGCCCGGCCGAGCCGCCTCCGCCGCCACCCTCCGGCCGCCGCCGCCTGCCCGCCCGCCCCGCGGCCCGCCCCTCACCGGCGGTCGCGCCCTCACCGCCGCCGCCCGGCGCTCCTCTCCCGCCCGCCCGTCTCGCCGCCTCCTCTGCGCCACCGGGCCGCCTCCTCTGCACCTCCCGAGCTCCTCATCGTCGTCGGCAATCGCCGGAATCCTCGCCGGCGCCGCCTCCTCGCCGGATTGGGTCGGGGTGGATGAGATCCACCCGTCCCCGATCCAAACGGCCGAGCCCGTCCCGGATCTCGTCATCCCGCTCCGTCCGATCCCGTTGACTTTCTCGGAGAGGTCCAATTTTCACTAAGTCCCCGAGTTTTCAGTAAATTTTATGCATTTTCATCGCATCATATCTCTGTCATCGTTCCTCCGTTTTGCGCGTGTAATATGTCAAAATGTTCGCCTCGATGAGTAGATCATTTCATCTCATTACATCATTTTCATTTGAGCTCATCTTGATGCCCGAAATGCTGTTAGAAGAGTGCTATGTGATGTTAGTTTCTGATTTTTATTAGAACTTGCACTTTTGTCATTTTTGCCATGATTGATGTGTGCATCCTATGGACTTGAGTCCTACATGTGTTTTGTAATATGCCATGCCATCTTTCCAGGGGTGTATGCCATGTATTTTTGTGATCTATGTGGTGACTAGAACAAGCATACAAACTAGGTGTCTTGATGTTGCTGATTTCAGCCCTGTTTTGCTGATATTTTGATGCCATGTTAACTTGATGCTACCGAGAGATCCATGCATATTTTGAGATACTTCAGTAAGGATGTTTTGTTATACATGTCTTGCTCTATGCATCCATGCCCTTGTTTGCAATTATGGAGTGCCATAGCTTGAGTCAATCGAGCTCTACTTTTGCTATAAAATGTTTCCTGGCAGATTGTTTACATGTTATTCAATTTTGCCAAGGTTGTTGTAGTTGATCCTTGCATGCTATGTTGTTGTTCTTGCCATGCATAGCTTCTATGCCATGTATTCTTGATGGATGTATGCTTAGTTTATCATGTATTGCTCTGTGGTGAGTGGTTCAAGCTCACCAACATGCCTACTTATCGTTGTTCCTGCCATGTTTAAATCTGTAATATAACTTGCCATGTTTACATGGGTGCCATCATATTTTCTGATCCTTTTTGGCTTATGGTCAGTAAGGGACTTTTGTTCTATGCAATTAGTAGATTCATGCCATGCCTTTGTTTGCCATGATAAGTTCCTGTAGCATGTTGTTTCATAGCCCTAAACATTGCAACCTGATGTTATTTCTGCCAATGCCTGAAACTGTTATTATATGCAATCTTGCCATGTCATTTTGAGCATGTTCTAGTGATTTCTGGAGATAGCTCAGTGTTCATGTTTTGTAATGCTTTACCTTTAAATCATGCCCATGCCTTTTGTTTTCTTGTTGAGGCCCTGTAGCATGTTGTTTTGATGCTTGCAATATGCCTAGTTGCTGTTTTGGACAGATTGTTGCTATGACTTGTATAGAGTGTATGTGTTGATCCGTTGCTCCGTTTTGAGTGTGCTCTATATGAAACTTGCGTGATTTTGCAAGTAGCTTCATATTATCATGTTGCATCCTTGTTTTGAGGTGTTTGCTTGATGTTTGTATGCATTTTGCATCAATGCCATGCTTATCTTGTTTTGCTCATATCTTCTAGGCCGTAGCTCCGAATCTAATGAACTTTATATGTAACTTGACTAGAATTTCGTGTAGATCATCGTGGTGCATCTTAACTTGCTGTTTAACAACTTGAACATAAGGTTTATTCAGATCTGGACCAATTTCGAAATTCGCATATGAGGACTTACCAGAATTGTTATATGTTGTCTCCGGCCTCATTTAAACTTGCTTTGATGTGTTGCCCTTGTTTGCATCATCTCTTGCCATGAGTAGCTTCATGTAGCCTTGTCATGCATCATGCTTGGTTGTGCATCATGTCTTGTTCATGTGTGATGTGTTTACTATGTCGTGTGCTTCTTCTTGTTAGTTCCCGCTTGCTATGCGATCGTGAGGATTCGTTCGCTCACGCTTGGTTCGACTTCATCCGCTCGTCTTCTTCATGGACTCGTTCTTCTTCCTTGCGGGATTTCAGGCAAGATGACCGCTACCCTGGATCTCACTACAATCATTGCTATGCTAGTTGCTTCGTTCTTTCGCTATGCTGCGATACCTATCACCTGTTTATCAAGCCATCCCAAATTGCCATGTCAGCCTCTAACCTTTTGCACCCTTCCTAGCAAACCATTGTTTGGCTATGTTACCGCTTTGCTCAGCCCCTCTTATAGCGTTGTTAGTTGCAGGTGAAGATGAAGTTTGTTCCTTGTTGGAACATGGAGATGTTGTTCCTTGTTGGAACATGTTTGCTTGTTGGGTTATCACAATATATCTTATATTATTAATGCATCTATATACTTGGTAAAGGGTGGAAGGCTCGGCCTTATGCCTGGTGTTTTGTTCCACTCTTGCCGCCCTAGTTTCCATCATATCGGTGTTATGTTCCCGGATTTTGCGCCCCTAACGCGGTCGGGTGATTTATGGGACCCCTTGACAGTTCGCTTTGAATAAGACTTTTCCAAAGAAGGCCCAACATTGGTTTTACATTTGCCTCACCTAGCCTTTTTCCCTTGGGAGTCGCGCATCCCGAGGGTCATCTTTATTTACCCCCGGCCAATGCTTGTCTAAGTGTTGGTCCAAACTAGAGCCACTTGCGGTGCCGCCCGAGGCAACTTGGGGTATCGCTTGTTGCCGTCACGTAGTGTTCATCCGGTCGTGGCTCGAGACGAGATACTGCTGCTACTATCGTGGTGTCGGCACGCCGGAGGTCTTGCTGGACTTGTTTTATTGCTGTCGAAATGTCTTGTAGCCGGATTCCGAGACTGATCGGGTCTTCCGGGGAGAAGGAATATCCTTCGCTGATCGCGAGAGCTTATCATGGGCTAAGTTGGGACACCCCGCAGGGTTTGAACTTTCAAAGCCGTGCCCGCGGTTATGTGGCAGATGGGAATTTGTTAATGTCCGTTGTAGAAAACCGAAGTGGATCTCAATTAAAATACACCAACCGTAAGCGTGAATCGTGAGTGTCTCTTTTCGGGTTGATCGAAAGGAGAACACAGTTTTTAAGTTATGTCTGACGTAAGTAGGAGTTCAGGATCACTTCTTGATCATTACTAGTTGACGACCGTTCCTTTGTTTCTCTTCTCGCTCTCATTTGCGTATGTTAGCCACCATATATGCTTAGTCGCTGCTGCAACCTCACCACTTTACCCCTTCCTTTCCCATTAAGCTTTGCTAGTCTTGATACCCATGGTAATGGGATTGCTGAGTCCTCGTGGCTCACAGATTACTACATCACCAGTTGCAGGTACAGGTTTGCGATGATCATGACGCGAGAGCGATGCTTGCTTGTCTTGAGTTCTTCTTCGCTTCTTCTTCGATCGGGGATAGGTTCCGTGTCGGCAGCCCGGCTAGCGTGGTGGATGTCGTTTGAGTTTCTGTTTATGTTTCATCCGTAGTCGGATGTTGTTCTTGTATTTGATGTGATGTTGTATTCGTGTGGTAGTGTATGCCTCTTGTATGTATCCCCATCTATTATGTAATGTTGATGTAATGATATCCACCTTGCAAAAGCGTTCCGATATGCGGGTATATCCTTGGTGGGACCTTCGAGTTCCTTTTGGATAGGGTCGCATATTGGGCGTGACAACGTACCCCGTGCGGAAAACAACATTGCTGATCATCTTTCAAAGTGCACTCTGCAAAAGCTTCCTATGGAACCAGGAACTTTTGTTCTCCATCTTACTCAACCCTCCGTATCCCCGGCAACAATGGCCCGAAAGAGGAGAAAATGGACTGCAGTAAGCCTCCCCCGGTAGAGCCTCTCTAGGCTCCTGGCAGAGACCCTGGAGGAAACAACTCCCCTTCGATTGCCGGGCTGCACCCTCCTGCCAGGCCACTAGTCCTTGCGGTCGAGGAATGTGCTCTCATGAATGAGGAGGTGCCACTAGTCCTCATTGCCGAGCCCCAGGCTCCAACTTGGGCAAGGCACATAGTCCATTTCCTCCAAACTAGAGAACTTCCCGAAGAGCAAGAAGAAGATGAAGAGTAGCCCAGAGGGCCAGTATGTATCATTTTGTCGATGACACACTATACAGAAGAAGGCCTAACAGTGCGAAATTGAAGTGCATTTGTCGGGAAGAAGGAAAGGAACTGCTGGCAGAAATACACAAAGACATGTGCGGCTCCCACATCGGGTCGAGGGCGTTAGTTGGGAAAGCATTCTGGCAAGGATTCTATTGGCCCATAGCCCTCCAAGATGCGGTCGAGCTAGTCACCAAATGTGAAGCCTGCTAGTTCCATTCTAAGAACATCCATCTGCCTGCTCACACTACTAGGGAAAAGCCTAGCAGTAGTGCGTGTTTTAGGCCTATCAGTAGCGCGGGTAGGAGCACTACTGGTACGACGCTACAGCTAAAGGTTAGCAGTAGCATGGGTTAACCCACGCTACTGCTATATCGACTTAGTAGTAGCACTTTCTCCAAAGAGCGCGACTGGTAATTACTAGTAGCGCTTCTCCCAGCCCGCGCTACTACTATTATTCCATATTTTATTTATTTTTTTATTTCATGTTGTACTCATACACCTTTATATAATTTTTCATACAACAGCAATTTAGAGATTGTTTTTACATCATAATGAGTTATTACATCACTGGGTGAAAGAACCGTGGACTAGTTTAAAGTGGATGGATATCCACTTGAAACTAATCCGCGGTTCTTTCACCCAATGATATAATAAATATCATCATCATCATCATCATATCATTAACAACTTATCATCATAATACATCATTGTCATATAACACCTCCTCATGATTATCGTTTTCATCAATGAGACATCACATAGCAAGTTGGTCACTAGTCATAATAACAACTACTCCTCATCATCAACTCTAACACATTGTACCACATAATAAACATTGTACCTCATAGGACCTACTACATTCTCTCAGGACCAACTATATTCTCCTAGGTAAAATAGCATAAAACAAGATAGCCCCTGACTCTCCATTTTGGAGAATGGATATTATCATGTCTCCAATTCTTGCCTTTCGCACAATGTTGCTTCCAAGAACCACCTTATGACTGCCCATACATTTTTTCCATTCTTTGATTACCATGTGTTCACCGGTTTTAGAAATCCGATACGGACATGTGAGATTTGTAGGATGACCTGCCTGTATGTTGAAAACATCAAGGCGACCATTCTTATACATCAGATGAGGCACACAATCCTTTAGGATTTTCTGTTGAAAAACATAGTAATAACTTCGTAGTTAGCAATGTAGTTAAGTTTTAGAAGTATGCAAAAGATGCACGGATGTCGTAATAGTAAAAAAATCTTACCATGGCATCTCCATGGATGTTACCGTGGTTCAACACGTGCATTAGTGGCACGTATTGACCATATTGTGGAGGAGTTTGATAATAGATATTGTAATTCTCAAGTTTAGTACAAAATGCGATCAGATGATTTTTCTCCTGATAAGTTAACTCGGAGCCATCAGTGTAGTAGGTTCTGTCTACCATCTTCGGCACATTGTTTGAAGAATGAAAATAAGCTGTCAATGGAAATAAGCTGTCAACTATTTTGAAATAAACAATATAAATTAGTTAATAACTATGTTTGAGAAATTCACATAGCGGTAGAATTGGAAGCGTATCAACAAGGACCCAAATGTCCATATTGTCTTGCTCGATGTCAGGATCACCAAGATCCATGGTGACAAGCATATCCTCATAAAACCCATACATCTTGCAAAGTGCTTCCCAATTTTTGCAACCAAAATGGGTTACGCTCTGAGAATTGTACATATTTACTTCAAAATCCATACCATGATGGGTCCTTAGGTGATTTTTTTTTTGTTTTGAAACTTTCATGGTCTTCAAAACCCATCCTCTCCAAGACATAGCATCTTGCATGGCATGGGATAAGCTAGTTGAATTGTGAAAGATGAAAATTACATGTTGAAATAGTTGAAGTTGTGCTTAACTATGAAAAAAACACTTGTCATTGTTGCGTACCGTTTCAACATCGAAGGTCTCCTAGAGCTTAATGCTGAAGCACCGATATTCGTCCAGGTGAGGCCTATCACACTGACCCCGGTCGTCGTTGCACCAGTCGCACTCCCCCGGGAGACTTTCGTCGTCCGAGTACGACAATTCCTATATTCATAATTCAAAGATTAAACTTGTATAATGAAATATATGTACTACAAAAACTAAATTAGATCATTATTATTCATCACGGGTTGACTATCGGTCTGCCGAGTCTTTTCTTGAAAACTCTCACTCACGTGGTGTATACATTCGATCACAGGATGATCGCCCTCCTTTCGCCCCCGAGTGCATTACACCAAAATTTCTAGCACACGGGAACGAAGAAGAAGCGACCCCACGACAACAAAGTAGATTCTTCGCCCTCTCATATATGGTGGAGACTCTCCTCACTGATTCCTCTCGACATTTGCGATCCGTCGGTGATGGTCAGTTATTCTCCTTCCCTAGTGCATAACAAAGGTCTAGCACAAGGAGAAGAAGGAGAACGCCTCACGACAACAATGGGATTCTTCATCGCCTCATATATGGTGGAGCCTCGATGACTTAAAGTTAACCCAAAATATCGTTTCATTATCTTTCTAGAAAATCCAGGCCACTCGATATTTCCTACATATTCTAGCACAAGTCATGCTAAAATTCACGGAAAAATCCGGCATGACCTTTGCTAAAAAAGGACATATCGAGCGCCTGAAATTTGCCGGAACGAAAATTAATCAAAACTCCAGCAAAACATAGGCCACTCGGAGGTGTAACCTGCAAACATGACCGGCCACTTGGGCAAGCACATATCCTATTTGAGCAACACAAGATATACATGTTTTTATCTACATCATATGAGCATTCAAACTTGATGGTCATTGCATTTCAATGGTTGAAAATATGAGCAAAAACATTTCAAAATATCTTATAGGACTCATATTGACATGGAGATTTGGCTGGTCTCACCTCGAGGTCGGAGGTGGTCGGTGACGGGGACGATGACGGGGATGATGGAGCGGCTCCTAGATTTCTGCAAAAACAAAAACCCTATAAGCTATCAACTAATCAAATGCATACGCCTTACATAGTGGGGTCCAATTTGAGGATTCAAAACAGGAGTACTTCTCCAATTTGAGCATTCAATAAGAAAAACAAAATCGTAAAATAAATAAGTATTCAAATTAGCATGCATTCAATAAGCAAAAGTAATCATCTCATGTGTCCGCTCATCATCGAATATTATCACTAATACATCGAATAAGATCATACATATAACATCACTAATACAACTAAAAACCCTAGAGAACAACGGGTATCGGCGCGGGCGGTGGACACCCAAAGAGAAGGAACGATCACAGGATCATAGCTCCAGTGAGATCCCTGGAGAACCTGGTAGGTACTGGAGAACCTGCGCTCCAACGCAACCATGTAGCGACAGATGTCCATGTCCTCCTCGCTAACATGGTGACGTACCACCTCCGTGGGGTCCTCAAGCCTCTGCATCATAACTGGCCCACGCGACCGCCACCAAAGAAGGTTCGGGTCAACGACGGGCTGGCTCCTCACCAAGCCGCGCCCCTGGTAGGTAGTGCCTCCCAGTACCAGCCTGGCGGAGCCCAGTCCCGGACATGGCCCGTCTGATCAAGCAGGGGTCCTCCGCCGAGTCGACGACGAGGATGCGGGATAGGCATCGTCGACGTCGATGCGGGAATAATTTCTTTAACTAAAAAATAACAACGAATGTGACATGTTCAACTAGTTCTATTAATCAACCTAGTTCTTACTAAAAATAAACTTACTATAAATAAAAATAAACTAGTTCTTACTAAAAATAAACTAGTTCAACTAGCTATATTAATTTTCTTACTAAAAATTCACTTGTTCTATTAATTCAACTAGTTCTTACTAAAAATAAACTAGTTCAACTAGTTCTATTAATTTTCTTACTAACTCTATTAAACACTACTGCCCTAGTTCTTACTAACTAATTAGATGAACCTACCTAGGAAGTACTGCCCTAGTTAGCATCTAATTTGATGAACCCTAACTAATTTGATGGAATCTAAAATTTGTTGAACCCTAGGAACTTTAGCTAGGCAGAGGTAGGGGAGGAGGAGGAGGCGTGGTCACCTCGGGTGCCGGCGGCGAGGGAGGGGCAGGCGGCGTCGAGGTGGGGGTCGGGGCTCAGGCGCGCGACGGAGGGCGGCGTCGAGGTCGGGTCGGGGGCGGTGTCGAGGTCAGGGTCGGAGGCGGCGTCGAGGTCGGGGTCGGGGGCAGCGTTGAGGGCGTGCGGAGAGAGACGGGAGAGCGCACGGCGGCCGACGGTGATGCTGGGCAACGACGGCGGTGACAGCGGAGGAGTTCAATTTGGGGGAAGTGGCCGTGGGTAAGAAAGAACCGCGCAGTTAAGTCAGAAGTAGCAGTAGCGCGTTCTAGGAAATGCGCTACTGCTACATTAGCTATAGCTAACTTAGCTATAACATGGGCTTACAAAGTGCGCTACTGCTAAGTTAGCTATAGCGCCTTTCTGGAAAGCACGCTGCTGCTACGTCTTTCTCCTTTATTTTTATTTTTCATTTGTTTTCCTTCACATTTTCTTTTTTTCCTTCCGCTTTTTCTATTTCTTTCATTTTCCTTTACTTTTCCATATGTTTTTCATTTTATTTTCCTTTCATTAGCAGTAGTGCTTTCCCCGTGAAACACGCTACTACAACCACCTTAGCAGTAGCGTGCTTTTTCTAAGCCCGCTACTACTATTGGTAGCCTACCGAGAACAGTAGGGGAATTGTAGTCGTAGCGCTTCTTCCCTGAGACGCGCTACTGCTATGAACTTAGCTGTAGTGCATTTGAGTGCCACGCGCTACTGGTAAGTAGTAGTAGCGCTTGTTTTTGTCCCTCTCTACTGGTAAGATTATGTGTATAAGGTTTTCCCTAGTAGTGTCATGCTCTTCAGACAATCCCTTTGTCATGGCCGTTTTCGGTCTGGGGGCTTGATATCCTCGGCCCTTTCCCCTGAGCTACCGGGGCTTTGAATTCTTATTCGTTGCAATCTATAAGTTTACAAAGTGGCCGTAAGTAGAAGTCGTGAGAAAGGTGACTTCTCAGTTGGCTATCAAGTTCTTGAAAGGATTGGTGTGCCGCTTCGGGATCCCTGGCCGGATCATCACCGACAATGGCACCCAGTTCACGAGCCGCGCCTTCATGCAATATGTTCATGCCCTCAGAAGCAAGATCTCATTCGCCTCTGTTGCACATCCCAGAAGTAGTGTACAAGTTGAGAGGGTGAATGCTAAAGTGTTGCGAGGACTCAAGACGAGAACATTTGATAAGCTACAAAAGTGCGGCAGGTGATGGATCGACGAGCTGCCAGTGGTTCTTTGGTCCCTCAGAACGACACCAAATCGAGCTACCGGGCAGACTCCCTTCTCCCTAGTCTATGGTGCAGAAGCAGTTATCCCCACGGAACTCACTTACAGGTCATCTCGAGTGCTTGCGTACGATGAAGTAGTGCAGGATAAGCACCGGCGTGACGACGTTGTGCTTCTCAAGGAGAACCGTCTCTCGGATGCTATGTGTGCTGCACGCTACCAGCAAGCCCTGCGTCACTATCACAACCGCATGGTTCATGCCCGGTGTTTTGAGAAAGGCGACCTTGTCCTTAGGTGCGTTCAGTCTGCCAAGGGTGCAAACAAGTTGACGCCGAAGTGGGAAGGCCCTTACCGGGTAGTACGAGTCACTAGACCTGGCGCAGTCCATCTGGAGACTAGAAATGGCATTCCATTGCAAAACTCATGGAATATTGAGCATCTTCGCAAGTTCTACCCGTAAGGCGCGGTTGTCGGGCCCTGCCCGGCAGCCACCCTTTTGTACAGGCCTTGCCTCAGCTGCATGTAACCCCTTGTACAAAGCCAGGCGCAGACCCTGAGAAATAGAGAAATAAATGAAGCGCCGGGGGCCCCGACAAGTTGCATGCATGCATAAGAATTTCATGAGCATCGCATGTTCATGTAGATAAGGTCGCATCTGGCATCATTTTCATCTGCATAAACTATAGGCTCCTGCTGTGGACTTGGTCCCTAAGAGGAGAAGACGAGCCTACAATGCGATCTTTGGCAAGCCAAACAGATAAGTTCTTTCTCCTATCCATGTGTGTTCTATAAGTAAGGACTTGTGCATAAGAAAACCTCGCTGCCTTTTGAAACTTAGGTGCTCCCATTCCTTGACTCGAACGTTGCTTCGATCAAGATGGTCGCAGTGGCCTTTGGTAAAAAAGATTTGGCGAGGGGCTGTTCCCTCTTCATGATTTATGCTCGGTAGGCCTAACTACACGGCAACGAAACTGAGGGTACCAATAGGATAGCCTGTCGGGGGAAACTTGTTTACTTAAAAGAATAGAGGCATTCCACCTCTGCATGGACATATTACATACAGGAGCCCCCGGCAAGGTTTATCTTATTCATAAATATTCTGATCAAACAAGTACAGCCTTACAGGACACAACATGGATTCAAGAGATTACATAATTTGAACTAAAATTTGGCAAGTGCCTACAGATTTAAGGTTGAAAAAGATAAAGTGCCCGTGATGCCTTCACCTTTTCCTCTCCTTCTTCGAAACTACAGGAAGAGAAGACGAAGGTGAAGGGAAGGCCTGGCTGGGATTCGGCGCCTCCCCAGGATCAGGATGGTGCCGTTTCCAAGCTAGGAGGAAGAAACTAGAGGGCAGGTGCGGATGGTGACACTGCCGGAAGCCTAGACGAAGATGGCGGAGTCACCGACAAACATGACTCGTCGGACCGGTCACCCCCGTTCTTGATGCATCGTGGGTTGCCGCCACCTTCCGTACTGCTGCCGCCCGAAGCCTTCATCACGACAGCCAAATCGGGCACCATGATCTTCGGATAATCCCATAGAGAGCACGGTCGTCCCCGACGGCCCAAATATTAGGAGCCACCGCACATTAAGGAAGCATGTATGGGGACGAGGAGCTCTCCCACGCGTCGGACGGGCAGTGCCTGGGGAGGTCAGATCCGCCTTTACCAATGGCGAACCTATTCTGCAACCTCCCTCCGATGCCATGAGAGGAGGGGGAATAGGCCACGGTCGACTACCACGCCTTGCGTCCATTACGGGCCTTGTCTGGTGTCGTTTGCATTGCCCCTCACTAAAATTGAAGCCACAGCGGCCAACGACGAGCACCCCGGAGTCGCCACCTCCAGTGCTACCGCCGCGCCTCCCGCGTGCCCTCCTGAGGCTTGCGGGAAGATGAGGAAAGAATCTCGCCCCAACGAAGGTGTGATCGCGCCTTCTACGGGCTTGAACCAGACTCGCACCCCAAGCATCAGCACAAACATTCAACATCGCCAAACCCAAGCTATGCCCCGAGGCCTGGCCCCGAGCTCTCCCTTTTGGCATGACCAACAGAAAGCAGAGGATGGAGGAGGAGGGATGTGAGGATGAATGCCTCCGCTCCTCCCCCACCCCTCCCTTTATAAGCGGGTCGGAGAAGGGAGTCGATCCCTCGACGAGTAACCACCGCCCTCCTCCACCAATCCGAGAAGACCAGGCACCTGCCTTGATGCTCTCCCACACCACACGTCTCTGTTACCTACCCCACTTGATGCATGCAACATACATGGCTAAGGATAAGGGCGTGGTGGGAAGAGTGAATTGGCAGTTACTCGCCCATGCGTTAAAGTCATTCATGGGCCATTACAAGTGTGGCCCCACTATGATTGGCGTTATGCGATGTGTGGAAGAACCGTAGACTGGCCTGGGCTCCAGTTAATGAAGAAGCAAATAAGTTCTCAAGGGGCAAGCCACCTCTACGCCCTTGCCTATGAACTGGTTAAGGCCTGCCACGATGACGCCCAACAACGCGTTCAGGCCAAGCCCAGGGGCTCCTGTCAGTGCAACAAACCCTAGGTCCATTGCCAAGACTGTGCACAGGCCCAAGAACAAGTTTGAAGCATCCAAGATCAGATCAAAGCATGAACGGATCAGTTCTTTGAAGGATCAAAGTGCACATCAAGAAGACCAAGATTGGCCAGAGAGGCAAGATATCGCCAAGAGAAGAACCTCCTTTGCCAGGCAGGCGAGCCTGGCAAGGTTGGGGCTACCCCGGAAGCAAGCCTCCAAGATCGTCCCGGCAGGACTACTAGGGCTTGCGGAGGCGAACCACTCCACCGCACCACCTCACAGTGATGCACGCCGTCAATCAGTGCGGTGTCGAGCTCCCAAGTGACTAAGTGGCTGCTTCATGCCACATGGCAGCCACTTCCTACAGAAAATACCTCCAAATGACACCTGTCCTGAGACGTGTCAAGAAAACAGGCACGAAGCTGGCAAAATAGCCCGGCAAGGCCTGCCGGGCACGCTGTCATGTGACACTGTGTGGCACATTTAATGCGCTCTGTCAACCTGCAAAGTTAGGTATGATAGCACTGTTTACTATCTAATCAGCATGTAAAGACTGATTTGCCACTGTGGTGACCCCTTCATCTATAAAAGGAGGCCCATGGAAACCTTAGAAGGGATTCAGACCCCCGCACTTTCATACGCACATAGCCACTCCCGCCAAGAGGCAAACCTTGTCGGGCAAGAGCGCCGCGTTTTCCACCATTATCCACCATCAATCCACCAAAGCAGGAGTAGGGTTTTACGCCTCGCGGCGGCCCGAACCTAGATAAAACTGCCCGTGTGATCTCTATTGTGCTGTGTTGCACTTCTCCGTTCTTTGTGCAAAGTGCCCATCCCCCCGCCGAACCAAAAGGGGCTCATGGCCCCATAGGTGGCTGTGGTTTCCCATGACAACAGTGTTCAAGAAAGGACTACCAAAAATTGTGCGACAAAAGTCATTTTGTGGGGAACCAAGAACTAGAAAATTAGTAGGATATTTTATTTTCCTACACAGGACTTCAACATCTCTAACAATCCCAAGTGGTGTGATGGTGTCTCTGTTTGGAAGTTTAATAGTAACATCTATCTCTTCTATTTCAGCGCGTGCTCTATCATTCATAATTTCTTGGTATAAAGTAAAAGGAATACCACTCACACTAGCACCTAGATCACATAAACCATGATAGCAATGATCTCCTATTTTAAATGAGACAACAGGCATGCCAACTATAGGTCTATGTTTATCTTTTTCATCGGGTTTGGCAATTCTAGCAGCTTCATCACAGAAATATATAACAAGCCCATCAATATTTTCTACCAAGAGATCTTTAACCATAGAAACACTAGGTTCTACTTTAATTTGTTCAGAGGATTTAGGTGCATTAATATTACTTTTACGAACCATGGTTGATGCCTAAGCATGTTCATTTATCCTAACAGGGAAAGGTGGGTTTTCAATGTAAGCAGTAGGCACAACTGGATCAACAATATAATTAATAGTTTCATCTTTAGCTTTAACCGGTTCTTTAATTTCTTCTTTAATAGGCGGTTGATATTTAAACCACTTCTCCTTAGGGAGATCAACATGAGTAGCAAATGATTCACAAAAGAGGCACTATCTCAGAGTCAAGTCCATATTTAGTGCTAAACTTGTGAAAAGCATCGATATTCATAAAAGATTTAACACAATCAACCTCAAGCTTAATACCTAGCTCTTTACCTTCCTCGTGGTCCCAATCTTCAGAGTTGCGTTTAATTCTTTCTAAAAGATCCCACCTAAATTCAATAGTCTTCTTCATAAAACAACCAGTGCAAGAAGTATCAAGGATGGATTCACTGGTACAGCGACGTGCTAAACAAACGATTTTTAACCCCTTTCTGTGACGGCATTTGGAACCGTCTCCAAGTGGGTGTGTGCGATAGGGTGTCCTTCCCACACGACCCAAAAATCGTCTGGGATAGGCCCTCCTGGGACCCAGGCTGGGGTCGTGTGCGATCGGGCGAGGCATCGAAACCCAATCACTTCCGTAGGTATGTACATCCCACACGGTGAATCCCAGAAAATCATTTCCATAGGTATGTACATCCCACACGGTGAATCCCAGAAAATCATTTCCGTAGGTATGTACATCCCACACGGTGAATCCTAGAAAACATTTCAGTGGTATGTATATCACACACGCTTACGGGTGTGGAAACGCTCTGCAAGGTGGCCTAATGCAAACAGTTCGCTGCCGGAAGCCATGTGTGATTGTTAGTTGATCAAACACGCCTACTTTCTAAAAACCATGCGGGTTGTTTGAGTTCATCGCCCACGATGCTGTCTGAGTAACCTTCTGCAATACAAAACCCCAATAAGCAGGGTAATTAGCCTATTATTGATAATCCATGTACTAATCAAACTAATATTTCTTATAGAACACGCCAAATATTTCATATCCGTATAAAAGCAACCATGATTTCATAATCGAATTACATCAGATAGCTTTGACACTTAGTTACGCCATTACACAACAGCACCAAGTTTCACATGCAGCATCAAAAACCTTTGGAAAGTAGCTTCATACATGGTAAATAGACAGATGAATCTCATCTGGGAAACTGTAGAAGTGGAAGGCAAATATTGAGCCTTTAGTGATGTTGAATGTCCTTGCAACTTTAGGCCAGTGGCTATGGATAATTGCCCGCCCAACCTTCGTCCTCTTCAGCAAGACTTAAAAATTGTACCGTGGGTGTTGAATGAATACCTTCCTCGCCTCTTGACCATGCAAATGGTTTGGGAGGTAATCATCGGTGAACTACTTTGAAAAGTACTGAAAACAAAGCTATGCATAAATCGCTGTTGTAAATTTTGAAATGGCGCAAGGGGTAAAAACAAGGTAAAAGAGTTGGTACCATCCTATAGTTGACTGATGTCTTCTTCATTGTGCAAATAAAGATCTTGCTATTATTCGTCGCAAGTTTCTTCATCCTAACAATCTTTCTGAGTTTCTTGACCTGACTGATATTCAAGGACATCTCATTTCCTCATATGAAAAATGGGTCGAACAGTGGGTCTAAGCTTCTGACAGCAGGACCTACATGTACAAGACCAAATTGTAAGAAACCTAAATATTAGAATGATTCCTGCAACTGCACAATAATGTGCTATTAGCCAAAGGACCCTGCTTGAACAAACCTCGATGGTAAACCACAGTGTCTCCCATTGTTTCCCTGCAACACACATAAGGAAGATCTTGATCAGGTTAACTGAGAGTTGCCATACTATTAGTAGAATATGTATTGAGTACAGCCAAATTCGATTCGTGTCACATGCATAACAATAAAAAAAATGTACCCACAACAAATGAAAATCAAATTGCAGAACTGAACCAAACAGTTAAATGGAAAACAGACCAAATGAACCAAAATAGTTAACTGAGCACGACATTGCAGAATAGAAACATGTACTAGAAGATAAGACAGTTAACAAAACAAAGAATGCTTGAGAACAGTACTACGAAATGTAGCAATTGTTGGACCAAAGTGTTAACTGAACATTACATTTCATAGGACCAAACTGTTAACTGAACATCATATTGCATATTAACATTAAAGAGGAAAAATCACTAGAAGGCACTGGCGGTGGGAGGTCATGATTGGGGCATGAATATAACATTGACTTAAGCCTCCCCCAAGCTAGAGCGATACTTTCTCCTTCACGAGGCCAAAAACTATATATATAATTCCGATCACGATGAACTACATGCATAAGATATTTTTTTTGGTGAAATTCCAATTTGAATCGATTCCAGTTCCATGATCCAATATCATCACATAGACTATACCATGTCCATTCTTTTCCCTTCAAAGATAAAGGGAAAACCTTCTTCTTAAATTCATCTCCGGGTAAACCTGCAAGCTTAAATAATCCACAAATTTCATCCACATGTATCAAGTGCATATCAGGATGTTCTGTTCCATCTCCTGCATAAGGATTAGCTAGCAGTTGTTCTATCATACGCAACAGAATTTCATAACTAATATTTTTAGTAGGTCCAGTAGGTTGAGGGGCAACTCTTTGTGTTTCCGGTCGACGTGAAGATACCCCGAACAAACCCCTCAAAGGA
Source organism: Aegilops longissima (assembly GCA_021605205.1). Lineage (NCBI taxonomy): Eukaryota > Viridiplantae > Streptophyta > Magnoliopsida > Poales > Poaceae > Aegilops > Aegilops longissima. The sequence continues at coordinate 185,405,519 of CM038680.1, read as the reverse complement.
TTGTTTTCCATAGTAACAAGTGACAATAAATTTCAGCACGCAGTATAAGTTTTTCCTTACCGATTTCCACCTACCAAGAGCGCTACACTCCCCGGAAATGGTGCCAGAAAAGAGTCTTGATGACCCACAAGTATAAGGGATCAATTGTAGTCCTTTCGATAAGTAAGAGTGTAAAACCCAACAAGGAGCAGAAGGATTTGACAAGTGGTTTTCAGCAAGGTGCTTTCTGCAAGCACTGAAATTGTCGGTAACAGGTAGTTTGATAGCAAGATAATTTGTGACGGGCAAGTAACGGTAACGGTAAATAAAGTGCAGCAAGGTAGCCCAATCATTTTTTATCAAAGGACATGCCAAAATGGTTTTAGATAATAAGCAAAGCGTTCTTGAGGGCACACGTGAATTTCATCTAGTCACTTTCATCATGTTGGTTTGATTCGCGTTCGCTACTTTCATAATTTGATATGTGGGTGGACCGGTGCTTGGGTGTTGTTCTTACTTGAACAAGCCTCCCACTTATGATTAACCCCCTCGCAAGCATTCACAACTACGATAAAAGTATTAAAATAAAATCTAACCACAGTATTAAACATATGGATCCAAATCGGTCCCTTACGAAGTAGCGAATAAACTAGGGTTTAAGCTTCTGTTACTCTAGAAACCCATCATCTAATAACTATTCCACAGTGCATTCCCTTAGGCCCAAATGTGGTGAAGTGTCATGTAGTCGATGTTCACATGACACCACTAAGGGAATCACAACATACATCTCATCAAAATATCAAACACATATCAAGTTCGTATGATTACTTGCAACATGACTTCTCCCGTGACCTCAAGAATAAAGGTAACTACTCACAAATGATATTCATGCTCAAGATCAAAGGGGTATTAAATAGCATAATGGATCTGAACATATAATCTTCCACCAAGTAAACCATATAGTAATCAACTACAAGATGTAATCAACACTACTAGTCACCCACAGGTACCAATCTAAGGTTCCGATACAAAGATTGAACACAAGAGATGAACTAGGGTTTGAGAGGAGACGGTACTTTTGAAGATGTTGATGGAGATTGGCCTCCCAAAGATGAGAGGGTTGTTGGTGATGACGATGGCTTCGATTTCCCCCTTCGGGAGGGAAGTTCCCCCGACGGAATCGCTCTACCAGAGGGCAAAAGTGCTCCTGCCCAAGTTCCGCCTCGAGATGGCGGCGCTCCGTCCCGAAAGTCCTCTTCTTATTTTTTATATGTCAAAAGACCTTATATACCAGAAGATGGGTACCAGAGGTGGGCTGGGCTGCCCACCACCAACCAGGACGCGTCTGGGGGGCCTGGCGCGCCCTGGTGTCTTGTGGGCACCAGGCAGCCCCCTTCTGGTAGTTATTTTCTCTAATATTTTTCTATTCCAAAATAATTCTCCGTGAAATTTCAGCACATTTGGAGATGTGCAGAATAGGTAACTCTAACGTAGTTTTTTCAGGTCCAGAATTCCAGCTGCCGGTATTCTCCCTCTTTGTATAAACCTTGCATATTATGAGAGAAAAGGCATTAGAATAACTCCATAAAGCATTATTATGCATAAGAACATTATAAATAAGAGTAGTAAAACATAATGCAAAATGGACGTATCAGCTCTCCATTCATCAAGTGAGCTAATGTCAAATAACCTCTTCTCACCAGCAAGTTTGAAGTCGTAGTTGAGCTCTTTAATTGCCCAATAAGCTTTGTTTTCTAATTCAAGAGGTAAGTGACATGCTTTTCCATAAACCATTGTATATGGAGACATACCCATAGGATTTTTATAAGCAGTTATATAAGCCCATAATGCATCATCAAGTTTCTTAGACCAATTCTTCCTAGATCTATTAACAGTATTTTGCAGGATCAATTTTACTTCTCTATTAACTAGTTCTACTTGACCACTTGACTGAGGATGATAAGGAGATGCAATTCTATGTTTAACATCATATTTAGCAAGAAATTTTGGAAAGCACCATTAATGAAATGTGAACCACCATCAGTCATTAAATATCTAGGGACTCCAAACCTTGGAAAAATAACTTCTTTAAGCATTTCAATGGAAGTGTTGTGATCAACACTACTAGTTGGAATAGCTTCTACCCACTTAGTAACATAACCAACGACAACCAAAATATGTGTATACCCATTGGAGGAAGGAAAAAGGTCCCATATAATCAAATCCCCAAACATCAAATGGTTCAATAACAAGTGAATAATTCACAGGCATTTCCTGACATCTACTAATGTTACCAATTCTTTGACATTCATCACAAGACAAGACAAACTTACGAGCATCTTTGAAAAGAGTAGGCCAATAAAAACATATTGTAATACCTTGTGTGCAGTTCTATCTCCGGCATGGTGTCCTCTGTAAGCCTCGGAGTGACACTTGCGTAGGATTTGTTCTTGTTCATGCTCAGGTACGCAATCTAATAACACCATCTACTCCCTCTTTATAAAGGTGTGGGTCATCCTAGAAGTAATGTCTTAAATCATAGATTTTTTCTTTTGTTGGTATGTGCAACTAGGTGGTATAAATTTTAGCAACAATGAAATTAGCATAGTCTGCATACCATGGAGTACTACAAGAAACATTTACGACGGCTAATTGTTCATCAAGAAAGCTATCATCAATAGGTAGTGGGTCATTAAGAATGTTTTATAACCTAGAAAAGTTGTGTGCTACGGGGTTCTCAGCTCCCTTCCTAACAGTAATATGTAAATCAAATTCTTGTAGCAAGAGAACCCAACTAATGAGTCTAGGTTTAGCATCTTTCTTTTCCATAAGGTATTTAATAGCAGCATGGTCAGTGTGAACAATTACTTTAGAATCAACAATGTAAGATCTGAATTTATCACAAGCAAACACAACTGCTAAAAATTCTTTTTCAGTAGTAGCATAATTTCTCTGAGCACTGTCCAGAGTTTTACTAGCTTAATGGATAACATTTAATTTCTTATCAAATCTTTGCCCTAGAACAACACCAACATCATAATCACTAGCATCACACATAATCTCAAAGGGTAGGCTCCAATCAGGTGGTTGAACAATAGGTGCATAAATTAAGGCTTTCTTAAGGATTTCAAATGCTTCCACAATTATCATAAAAAAACAAAAGGAACATCTTTTTGCAAAAGATTTGTGAGAGGCCTAGAAATTTTAGAGAAGTCTTTAATAAATCTCCTATGGAAACCAGCATGACCAAGGAAACTTCATATATCTTTAATGACACAACCATTTTTCAATACCATCAACTTTAGCTTTATCAACTTCAAGACCTCGTTCGGAGATTTTATGCCCCAAGATAATACCTTCATTAACCATAAAGTGGCACTTCTCCCAATTCAAGATAGATTAGTTTCTTCACATCTCTGCAAAACTCGATAAAGGTTGCTTAAGAAATCATCAAAAGAAGTTCCATATGCGGAAAAATTATCCATGAAAACCTCAACAATCTTTTCACAAAAGTCAAAGATATAGCAGTCATACATCTTTGAAAGGTAGCAGGTGCATTGCATAAACCAAAAGACATATGTCTATACGCAAAAGTATTAAAAGGGCATGTGAAAGTAGGTTTTTATTGATCCTCTTTGTTGGTGCAACAAACCCTGGGTCTGTTGCCCAGACTGTGCACAGGCACGAGAAAAAGATTGAAACACCAGCCCAGATCACAGTGCAAGAACCCCAGTGATAAGAAGGACCAACATGCAGATCTGGGGGACCAAGATTAAACCAGAGAAGCAGTATATCGTCAAGAGAAAAGCCTCCCTTGCCGGGCACGCGAGACCGTCAAGGGGCGAGGCCACCCCTAGAAAAAGACAACCAAAGCGCACCGACAGGGTCTGCTGGGGCCCACAGAAGTAAAAGCACCTCACCAACCACTCTACCACGACCCATGTTGTCGATCAGTGCGGTGTAAAGCCGCAAAGTGATTAAGTGGCAGCCATTTTCTACAGGAGAAACCCACAGATGACACCCGTCCTGTGATGTGTCAAGCGAGCAGGCGCGGAGCTGGCAAGATAGCCCTGGAAGCCTTGCTGGGCAACCAACGATGTGATATTGAGCGGTGCGTTTAATGTGCCCTGTCAGCCCGCAGAGTTAGGTATGATAGCACTGTTTGCTATCTTATCAGTGTGTAATGACTACTTTGCCACAGTGGTAACCCCTTAATCTATAAAAGGAGGCCCATGGCAACCGTATAAAGGGTTAGAAGGTTGGATAACTCACACCCCCGTACGCGTGTAGTCGCTGCTGCCCCGAGGCAACCCCTGCCGGGAAAGTGTACTACGCTCCGCCACCACCTTTCCACCATCAATCCACCAAAGCAGGAGTAGGGTTTTACGCCTCACGGCAGCCCGAACCTAGGGACAATTGCCTGTGTGATCTCTGCAGTGCTGGCCCACGCTTGTCTACTCTTTGTGCAACGCGTCGCTCCCCTGCTGAACCAGCAAGGGGCCTCCTGGTCCCATTGGTGGCCGTGGTTTCCCACGACATCTTTGGCGCGCCACGTAGGGGGCTCGCTTGCGCGAACCTGAAGGTGTGTGCAGCGTGTCAACTTCATCACCATCTTCATCTTCGACGATGCCATCGACCGTGGCGCCCAAGAAGAAACCCGGTCCTTCAGCTCACCCATCCACCTCGAAGGCTCCGCCGCCTGCGGCCTCCAACGCTGCGGGGGGTGCGGGCACACGAGGACGCAAACGCTACTGGGGAAGTGGTCGGAGCAGGCGACGCCGTCACCACTTCCCCCGGAGCCGACGTAGGAGCAGGAAGCGCCAGAGAAGAGCAGCATCAACAACACCCTGACAGCCACGCTCCCCAAGGTACGGGTGAAGGGGTCACTCCATTTGCACCCCTTTCCCCCGCCGACGGGCACAGCCGCAGCAACAGCGCCCGGACCGGGGCGAATCTCCGCCCTTTGGCCGCTCCCACCATGGGTGCAGCCACTGTGCATGCACCCCCTCCGGGACGGGTCGACCAAGCTGATGCGCCCGACGGAGCTGCTAGCCCTCAAGCGCCTTCACCACTGGCCCTCGAGCGCCTTTGTCGCACCACATCCATGTGGTCGCCCCGCAACAGCAGCGGGGGCATAGTGCCACTGCCGCTTGCACCGTTAGGAGCCGAGCGACGGTACGATCGACTTCATCATCATCCATGCCAAGTACGGCTTCGGAGGCCATGGCGTGGGCTCAACTACTGCTGAGGTTTCCGCCAGCGGTCGAGCAGATGGATGAATTGCGTGCCACCATCCAAAGCCTACTCGGTTTCGCCGAAGCTGGGGGCTCATGGTGAGCTGGCCCGCCACGACCTCCCCAGGCGACAGCAACAGCTCATGCTGCTGACCGTACAGAAGGGGACAGCCCACGGTGCAGTCCCCACCGCGGCAGCCAGTGCGAGCGCAACAAAATCAAGACCCGAACAACGTCTTGATGGCCTCTTCTGGCCGTCGAGCACGTCCAGGTCAACAACGAGACCCAGAAGATAGGCGGAGAGGAGACACACGTGTCGTCGTCGAGCAACACCGTGACGACCTCCACCAGACTTACGGGTGCGACGGCCCTAACGCCTATGAGCCCGCGCTCGGTGTTGGCGGGTTCTTACCTTTCGAGGTTGGCTGCCCTACCTTTACTCGTGAGCTGCGGCAAGTCCATTGGTCTTCTGTTCACACGTTCAAGCCAGAAATACCCGAGAAGTACGACAGGAGGTTGAACCCGGCAGAGTTCCTGAGCATCTACACCATCGCTGTTTAGGCTGCCGGGGGAAGAGATGAGAAGGTGTTTGCCAACTACTTCCCTTTGGCCCTCAAGTCCAATGTGAGGTATTGGCTGATGCACCTGTCGGAGAACCCCATTTCGTTGTGGGCTGACCTGTGCCATGAGTTCATTGGCGCCTTCATGGGCGGCCATCAAGAACCCGGCAGGCCCAGCGACTTGCAGCTTCTCCAACAGAAGGAAGAAGAAACCCTCCATAAGTATTTAAAGAGATTCAGCAAAGTTCATAGAAAAATCCCAAATATCCATCCGGCAGGCGTAATAGCTGCCTTCCAGTCCAATGTGCGCAACCATCGTATTTGTTCCAAGATGAATGTACGGTTGTCCAAGACTGTGAACGAACTTTACACTCTGGTAGATAAGTGTGCTCGGATGGAGGAGGGAAGGAAGTTGCCCGGAGAGGAAGATTGCACCAATGTTGATTCAGTGGATGAGGATGAATAAACTAGTTAGAAGAAGAGCAAGAAGCGCAGTAAGAAGCAGAGGGATAAGACAGTGATGACTGTTGAAGGATCGGGTGCGCCTAGTTCCGGTAAGAAGGCCAAAGCTGAGGTCCTCGGCAAGGAAGCTGCCATGTGCACTGACTGCCGGGAAGCTGCTGCTGCCGAGAAAGCAGGGAAAGGTGATGGGTCGTACTGCAATATTCATCGAACCAAGGTCCACGACCTTCAAGAGTGTTATCAGGTTGAGCAGTCTGTCAAGAAATAGAGAGCAGAGTATGAGAAGCATGATAAGGAAAAAGGTTAGAATATTGTTGGTGGTAAGGGTCGAGGCGATGAAGTAAATCACCCCGGCAAACCCTTTCGGAACCAAGGAAAGCCCGCCAAACGTCGAGAGAAGGAAACCTGTGATGATGAGAGTGATGGAGGGGATGAAGAGGAAACCAGTAAGCAGGAGCTTCAGAAGGCCACAGACGCCCTGTGCATTGACGGAGGTGCATCTCTGCACACTTCTCACCGCCAGCACAAACGGTGGGCACGAGAAGTCAATGACGTGGAACCAGCGCCAGTGGCCCGAAAGCTGCTCAAATGGTCCCGTACGCCCATCATCTTTGACGAGGAGGACCATCCTAGCCGTACCACTGCAGTAGGGTGTTTGCCATTGTTGGTCTCCCCAACAATCCGCAACCTCAAGGTCACAAATATGCTGGTGGACGGCGGGGCCAGGTTGAATCTAATTTCCCTAGCAGTTATCAGCAAACTTTAGATAGGAGAGGAAGAGCTAGAGGTTACCGGCACGTTTGAAGGAGTTAATCCCGGCAGGGGCCATCCTAAGGGAAAGACCACGTTGCCGGTAACGTTTGGGGGAGAATTATACTACAGGACTGAGAGGATTGTGTTTGATGTGGTTGACCTCCCCCTACCGTACAATGGGATTCTTGGATGCTCAGCCCTGGCTAAGTTCATGGCAGCATCCCACTATGCCTACAACACCTTGAAGATGCCTAGACCACTGGGAGTCATCACCATCCCATCAGATGAGAAGGATGCAATCATTTGTGTGGACAAGATGTACCATGACGCGGTTGCGGCAGCGGCAGCTCCCGCCAAGGAAAGTAGAGGAAAGAAGAGAGATTGTAGGGAATCCGGCAAAGAGTCCGGGAAGCATGCCCCCATCGAGTGCACGGCACCTATTGACGAAGTGCCGGAGTGTTCTAACAACAAGAGATCCAAGGTCGTCACGCCCCAAGTGAAGAAGGTCTCGGCATGGCTGGCTGGCGTTGATGGTACTTTCACTATCAGTGCCACCCTCGATGACAAAGAGGAAAGCGCGCTCGTTGCCTTCCTACGGGCGAATATCGATGTGTTTGCCTGGCAACCATCTGATATCCCCGGTGTTCCCAGGGAGGTAATCGAGCACCACCTTGTTGTCTGCTCATATGCCCGACCTGTCAAGCAGAAAGTCTGGAAGCAGGCCTTGGAGAGACAGTAGTTCATTGCAGAAGAGATTAAGAAACTTGAGGTAACTGGTTTGGTCAGAGGAGTGCTGCATCCCACGTGGTTGGCAAAATCCAGTAGTAGTCCGGAAGGCTAACGGGAAGTGGAGGCTTTGCATAGATTTCACAGATCTCAACAAGGCTTGCCCGAAAGACCCATTTCCCTTGCCGCGTATCGACCAGATTGTGTATTCCACTTCAGGTTGTGATTTGCTCTCCTTTCAGGACGCATACTCTAGGTATCACCAAATCTTCATGTCCAAGGAAGATGAAGAGAAGACGGCGTTCATCACTCCATGTGGTACATACCGCTTTGTCCGCATGCCATTCGGATTAAAGAGTGCCGGGTCCACTTTTGCAAGGGCAATCCAGATTGGTTTTGAGCCACAGTTACATAGAAACATAGAAGCCTATATAGATGATATTATGGTCAAGAACAAGGATAAGGCCACCCTTATTCAAGATTTGGAGTAGACATTTTCTAGTCTACGTAAGATCAATCTGAAGCTCAACCCGGAGAAGTGTGTGTTTGGTGTTCCCTCTGGCAAGTTGCTTGGGTTTTTGGTATCTCACCGCAGGATCGAAGCCAATCCCGACAAGATCAAGGCCATCGAGCAAATCCAAGCGCCAAGGATAGTTAAGGATGTGGGGCGTCTGACAGGATGTCTTGCCGCGCTAAGCAGATTCATCTCCAAGTCTGCCGAGCGCGCCCTGCCGTTCTTCAAAATTTTGGAGAAGGCCGGTCCTATGAAGTTGACCCCATAAGCAGATGCAGCTTTGCAAGAGTTAAAGGCCTACTTGTCCTCTGTGCCTACCTTGGTTGCTCCCAAACCCCAGGAGCCGTTGTTGCTATACTTGGCAGCAACCAACCAAGTGGTCAGTGCGGCCTTGGTACCACAGCGAGAAGTGGATCAGGCAGAAAGTGAGTAGAGACCGGCAGAATCAGAGAAGGATCAGGACAACCATGAGCACGACAACGAGGATAACCCCAAGGACGCGGCAAGGAAGAAAGTGGTGCAGCACCCAGTGTACTTCGTCAACTCCTTGTTACAGGGGGCTAGATCGAGGTACACTGGCGTGCAGAAGTTGCTCTTTGGTCTCATTATGGCCTCAAGGAAACATTGCCACTACTTCCAAGCCCATGAGATCATGGTTGTTACTCGTCTTCCGTTGCAAAGGATACCCCGAAACCCCGAGGCTACCTGCAGAATTGTGGAGTGGGCTCTGGAGTTATCCAGCTCTGGTTTGAAGTTTGAGAGCACATCAACTATTAAGAGCAGGGCATTGGCAGAGTTTATTGCAGAATGGATGCCAATCCCTGACGAGGAAGTTATAGAGACAGTTATCCCCGGCAAGGAATCGCCCCAAGAATGGATTATATATTTTGATGGTGCTTTTTCCCTACAAGGTGCGGGAGCTGGCATGCTTCTTGTCGCCTCCTCCGGGGAGCACTTGAAGTACGTCGTCCAAATGCATTTTGCTCAGGAAGAAGCCACCAACAATACAACTGAGTATGAAGGGCTCCTTGCCGGGCTCAGGATTGCAGCTGAATTGGGAATTAAGAAGCTGATCATTCTAGGAGATTCACAGCTTGTGGTGAGACAAGTCAAAAATGATTATCAAAGTCCATTGATGGAGGCATACGTCGAGGAAGTGAAGAGATTGGAGGAGAGCTTTGACGGATTGCAAATAGAGCACGTACCCCGTGCGAAAAACAGCATAGCTGATCATCTGTCAAGGTGCGCTGCACAGAAGCTTCTTGTGGAACCAGGGACTTTTGTTCTCCATCTCACTCAGACCTCCGTATCCCCAGCAAGAATGGCCCGGAAGAGGAGAAAGTTGGACTACGGTAAGCCTCTCCCGGTAGAGCCGTCTGCTCCTGGCAGAGACCCTGCCGGAAACAACTCCTCATAGCCTACTGGACCACCCCCTCCAGCCGGGCCCATGGACCCCGTGAACGAGGCTGGTGCTCCCGCAGCAGAGGAGGTGCCGCTAGTCCTCGTTGCCGAGCCCCAGGCTCCAAGTTGGGCAAGGCACATCGTCCACTTCCTCCAAACTAGAGAGCTTCTCGGCGACCAAGATGAAGCTGAAAAAGTAGCCCGGAGGGCAAGTATGTGTCAGTTTGTCGATGACACTCTATAAAGAAGGAGGCCCAACGGTGTGAAATTGAAGTGTGTCTGCTGGGAAGAAGCAAAGGAACTGTTGGCTGAGATTCACAGAGGAATGTGCGGCTCCCACATTGGATCAAGGGCATTAGTTGGGAAAGCATACCGCAAGGATTCTATTGGCTCACAGCCCTCCAAGATGCAGTCGAGCTAGTCCCGAAATGTGAAGCCTGCCAGTTCCATTCCAAGAAAACACACCCGCCTGCCCAAGCTCTTCAAACAATCCCTCTATCATGGCCATTTTCGGTCTGGGGACTCAATATCATCGGCCCCTTCCCCCAAGCAATCGGGGGCTTTGAATTCTTGTTTGTTGCCATTGACAAGTTTACAATGTGGCCGGAAGTGATCTGTCGGTGTCAAACCGCGGATCTCGGTAGGGGGTCCCAATCAAGGCCTAAGGTCGATGGTAACAGGAGACAGGGGACACAATGTTTACCCAGGTTCGGGCTCTCTCTATGGAGGTAATACCCTACTTCCTGCTTGATTGATCTTGATGAATATGAGTATTACAAGAGTTGATCTACCACGAGATCGTAATGGCTAAACCCTAGAAGTCTATCCTGTATGACTATGGTAATGAGTCTTCCCCCCTCCGGACTAAGTCCTCCGGTTTATATAGACACCGGGGAGATCTAGGGTTATACAAGGTCGGTTACAAAGAAGGGAATCTACATATTTTGCCGCCAAGCTTGCCTTCCATGGCAAGGAGAGTCCCATCCGGACACGGGGTGCAATCTTCATATCTTCACAGCCCATCAGTCCGGCCCATGGCTAACAGGCCGGACGCCCAAGGACCCCTTAGTCCAGACTCCTCAAGAGCTCCCTAACCTGGCTTCAATGACAAGGTATCCGGCGCGTAGATCTGTCTTCGGCATTGCAAGGCGGGTTCCTCCTTCCGAACTCCAAAATTGTCTTCGGATGTATCGACGTGTCCGGTCCTGTAACACACACACACACACCACACACACAACCGTGAAGAGAATATAATTTTACACGAGTTCAATCCGCTGAAAACTTTTTGTAACACGACATCATATCTGTCGGTCATAATTTTGAACCGTTTTTCGTCTGCCACTCCATGTTTTGAGATGCGGTTTTTATTGGCACGTCTTGTCGAAGCAGAGATCGTGTCCCCTTATTGCGGGATTCTCATCAATACAGGCGTGGGTAACCCAACCATACCATTTACACAGACCTTGGGAATAGGTAAGTTTCGAGGCGAATGGGGAGGCGTTCAATATTCACTGCCTTTATAAGGGGATAAGGATTCCCCCTTTTTCTCCCACGCCTTCTCTCTTCCTTCGTCCTTCCACTCTTGAGCTCCAGCGCCCAAGTTCTCATCATCTTCCCACTCAAGCCAGCACTCAACCATGTCCGGACCCGGAGGCCAAGGCAAGTGGATGGCCTCCTCCATCAGGGAGAAGGACATTACCGAGCTTCGGGCGGCCGGGTACTTGGCGAAGGAAATCGCCCACCGCCTTCCTGCCTAGGGAAAAGTCGTCCCCATGCCGAAGCCCAACGAGAGGGTGGTATTCATCCCTCATTTCTTCAGTAGGCTAGGGTTTCCACTCCACCCTTTCGCCCGCGGGCTGATGTACTATTATAGGATAGATTTCCATGATCTATCCCCGAACTCCTTCCTCAACATCTCGGCATTCATCATCGTGTGTGAGGCTTTCCTCCATATCCAACCCCACTTCGGGATGTGGCTCAAAGTCTTCAACGTGAAGCCAAAGGTGGTGGATGGCCAGCACGCAGAGTGCGGAGGAGCCATGGTGAGTAAGCTGTCCAATGTTTCCTGGCCGAAAGGCACTTTCGTGGAGACTGTCAAGGAATGGCAGAAACAATGGTTCTATATTACGGAACTCCGCGGCACCAACTGGGCCGCAGCTGCCGAATTCAACCCCAGTGCTCCAACGCGGCTCCCCTCCTGGGTCAAGAAGAGCCCGAACTGGTGTTCGCCAAATGAGCTGATAGCGCTACAGACGCGCATCCAGAGCATGGTGGAAAAGAATGTCAAACTTGTCGAGGTAATCCAGGTGATGCTAGTTCGCCGGATTCTCCCGTGCCAAAGCTGAAGCCTCCCGCTATGGAAGTTCAATCCGAAGAAGCACCATACCCTGAAGAGGCTCTTCGAGACTACTCACAAAGATGCCTGGAGATTGCTCTTCAAGGGCAACGAGATACCACCAGCCACGGATTCGGACCGTGGGCATGATGTTAACCACCCCGCCGGTGAGGTAAGTTTTTAATGCATCCTCTACTTGTCTGTTTCAAGGCGGATATCTAAATTGTTACTGTCATTGCCTCTTCAGGAATGGATAGAGAGGGAGAAGAAGATCCAGTGCCCGGCTCCGCTGCCCGAAGGACCAGTCATTCCGCGTCTAGCGAAGATGCTGGTGCCCCGCGCCCTATACTGCGCTGGCGAAGGAGGCCAAGGGGGTCCGGAGGGGCCCCCGTCGTAAGGGCGCTTTGGACGCGACGTCCGAAGACAAGGCCCGCTCCTCCGCCGCCGAGGATGACGACAATGAGGAGGAGGAGGAGGACAACCCTTCCCCTTATGAGGGAAGGAATAAGAGGGCGGCCTCCATGAACCTGGAGGCGGGGACGTCCAAGAAAGGGAAGGGCTCCTTCGCATATAACTCCGCATGGGACGCCGGCAGCAGTCCGGAGCGACACCCCCGCACTAAGCCTCTGGCTGCATCGTAAGTGCTATGACTCCCGCATACCCATATGTCCAGCCTCTCATTTTTAGTGTATTGACATAGTTAATTATGCTATTGCAGTCCGGCCCACAATAGCTCCCCGTGATCCTCATCAGGAGGTTCGCTGGATTCAAAGGCGATGGCCAGCGAGTCACCGCCGGCCGCTCACTCCCCCAAGGCCAAGGACGACGCGGAGGTGCTGTCCCGAAGGACCGTTCTAGGCCGGGGAGAGGCTCAGGAGGCGCCAGAAGGCGAAACCCCCGTCACCGGATACCAGGGGGAGTCAATCCCCATGAGGACTGGTGGGGAGGGCCGTATTAAGTTCGGCCCTCAGCTGGACTCAAGTCCGGAGACCGATGCGGCTCCGGAATCCGGTACGCAACCTCCTTCGAAAGAAGGGGGGATACATATTCTGCCGGTGACCCCTGTCCGACTAGGGGCACCGGATAATCTGCTGGAAGCGTTGCGAGGCGCTTCCATTGTGGATGAGCACCGTGCCCTTATGGGCACAGTAATTGAAAAGGTTCAGTCCGCCAAGAGCGGACTAACCGAAGCCTGCAGCAGCCTGCTGACAGGTTTTGAAGTAAGCGATGCAAAAAAGAGAAAATCCCAATATAGACAGTAGCCCCTGAGACACTGTCCGGTGTTCGGAAAGAAAAAGCCGGAAAGAGGATCAATCTCTTGTTGCAGGAAACTAACTAAGGCCTTCTTTGGTTCATAGGGTAGGAAAATCATAGGAATAGGAAAGTCATAGGAAATGAGATGACATGTATCTCAAATCCTATGAGTAGGAATAGGAAATGAGATGCCCTTTGATTCACATCATAGGATTTTTTCCATTGAGTCTAGGCTAATGTTTATTTTCCTATGATATGTGGAGGATAGGAAGAATTCCTCCATAGGAATAGGATTCCATTCCTACAAACCAAAGGGCTCTAAAGGAATTTTTCCTATAGAAATCCTATCCTATGAAATTCCTACAAGATTCCTCTAAACCAAAGGAGGCATAAATTTGTCTGAAATGTATGCACAGGTCATTGTTGGTCGTAGCTCAAGATAAGCGCCAAGTCTCCTGACTAAAGCGGAGATCATGGATGCCGAGGAGGAGCTTGGCCAGTGAAGAGGCAGCTCCAGGAAAAACAAGGTATGTAATAACCTGTTATGTATTCGAAAAAAGGTAAAATGATATGCATTGACCGAAATGCCATGATGTGTACAGAGGCAATGACCGAGGTCGAGGCCCTGAAAAAGGCCTTGACCGAAGCCGAAGGGAAGGCTGTCAAGGAACAGGCCGCTCGGAAGAAGCTCAAGGCCCGGGTCAACAAGGTCCAACAGGAGCTCCAAGACGCGATGAAGAAGTGCGAGACCTTGGAGCACGATGCGTCGGTTCAATAGATCGAACTCACCAAGGCTCGTAAGAATGCGGGGATGGCCCGGATTGAAGCCCAGGGCGCCCTCCAGGAGATCCAGGAGGCCAAGAAGATCGCGGCGGGTAAGGCATTCAGTATGCAAAGCAAAAATGTGAAGAGAAAATATGTTTTACTAACCCGGATTCGGAGTTCTCCAGGGGCCTTTGCTGATCTGCCATGCAGTGTGGCCTCCGCTGTAGAGTTCTTTCGAGCCGAAGAAGGAAGCTCCATGGAGAAGCTGTTCTGGTCACAGTATATTGCGCCAGAACATCCGGTGCCCTTCGGCGACCAGCTAAAACAGCTGGTCGAGCTGCATAAGGTGGCCGAACTGGCCATGAAGGATATAATAATCCGGTTGTGGCCAACCAAAGCTATACCCGGCAGTTACTTCGGACTCGTGAAGCGACTGGTGGATGCCTGTCCTCGGCTGGACGTTGTCAAGTGGTCCGTCTGCATCAAGGGCGCACGTCCGGCCTTCTCCTACTGCAAGGTCTGGTGGGCGAAGCTGGACGCTGTCAAATTAGCGACCGAGGAGCCGCCGGAGGGCAAGGAGCACCGCACACCCGAGCGATACTTCGGTGATGTCTTGGAGGGGTCCCACATTGTTGCGGATCATTGGGCGAAAGACACTATCTTTGAATGAATGTATTCGAGCTCCCCCCCTACTTTGTATGATAAAACAAAGTGATTGTGCAATATAATGCTTGCTATATTCTTAAATTTTTACTTCCTGTGCGGCCGTGTTGTATGAAATCTAAGGGTTAACCAGTCGTCGGCTTCTGCCCCCATGTAGGTAGTACAGGGGTGTTCGGGATGGAATCTAAACAATTTTGATCCAATTAGATGGTCCTTGAAGGAGTTGTTTAGCGCAACGAACTAGGCAACCAGACTATGCGGCTGTAATGCCCTCACTTAGCCATAGGAGTTCGACAATAAAAACATGGGCGCAGCCCCTAGTATCTGAAATAGAGTGCTATAAGAGTCTGATTGGTAAGTACCAATCCTTTGCGTAATGCGGAAGAAATCTCCAACGATTTGCAACCTCCGAACAGCTGACCGACTCTCGCCGCATCATGACAGTCAGTTTTCGGCTTTCTCTACTGAGGTGCTCCTTTGGATAAACCAAGGCACAATCGCAGTAGTTCTCCCTTTACTACCTTAGCCGATATAGCGGAATGTAAGGTAGCAAGCACAGGAGCCGGGAAACCCAACTATTGACCAAAGACATGATTCGGAGCCAATGCATATAATGCTAAATTCGGGGTGCCGAACTATACTTATAAAAAGTGTTCGGACTTTTGTTGCCGTAGTGTGGGGTGCTGAGCAGCCCCTGGCAAACATGAAACGCACCAAAGTGTACGAGTGCTATATGATAAGGTTACCCACGGGAGGGAAAGAAGAAAAAAAAGGCAAAACGGACAGGGTGCAAAAATAATAAGCTATGGCCCTGAAGTTTGGGCCACGAACTGTTTCCATTGTAATTTGATTAATACGTCGAGGAGCAGTTGACACAAGTAGTGCAATAAGCAATATGCTATTTAACATGCCCAAAACCAAGGGAGAGCTGCATGTGGGTCCTGGAAGACAGGTAGAGTGATTCTTAATTTGACCTCTAGAACTTCCCCTGTACGTCTGTGCTTCTTGCCATCCTGGTATATTTATCCTTTTACGGGACCGATAATCAGGCCGTCCGAGAAGGCCTATGTAAAAGAAACCTGGGAAAGGAAAAAGGAAATAGTGAAAGTATATGTGTGTCCGGGATCGGTCGAGCCGAACTGTGGATCACAAGCTAGCTGTGCCTCCGTCGATGCCCATGGAATTTTGAGTGCGTAATTATGTACGTGTGGTACGAATGCCACTGCTTGATCGGGGCTGGGACGAAGGCCAAATTGCAAATCGAGCTCTTGACGAGCCGAGCTGTCCTATTGTACTGTAGTCCGGACCTTCTTAACGGTGTCCAGGGGCTCAGCAGCCGGATTACGATTCTGCATGAGAAGGCCGCTCTGTACTTCTGCTGCTAGGGCGGCGGTGTGCTCCTCTGTACGAAAGGAGCGTTTCGTGTTTCCGTTGATCGTTATGACGCCGCGTGGATCGGGCATCTTGAGCTTAAGGTAAGCATAGTGTGGCACCGCGTTGAATCGAGCGAACGCGGTTCGTCCGAGCAGTGCGTTATAGCCGCTGCGAAAAGGAACGATGTCGAAGATTAACTCCTCACTTCAGAAATTGTTCGGAGACCCGAAGACAACTTCTAGCGTGATTGCGCCTGTACAGCAGGCCTCGGCACCTGGTATGACTCCTTTGAAGGTAGTCTTTGTGGGCTTGATCCGTGATGGATTGATGGCCATTTTTCGCACTATATCCTGATAAAGCAGGTTGAGGCTACTACCTCCGTCCATAAGGACGCGCGTCAGGTGAAATCCATCGATGATTGGGTCGAGGACTAGTGCGGATGAACCGCCATGATGGATACTAGTCGGGTGGTCCCGACGATCAAAGGTGATCGAAAATGACGACCATGGATTGAATTTTGGGGCGACTGGCTCTATCGCGTAGACGTCCCTAACTGCGCGCTTGCGCTCCCTCTTGGGGATGTGTGCATGTTCACCGTTTTGACTTGAGGAGGAAACTTCTTCTGTCCCCCTGTGGTTGGCTGCAGTGGCTCCTCGTCATCGTCCTCGCTCTGCGATCCCTTTTCCTTATTCTCGGCGTTTAACTTGCCGGCTTGCTTAAAAACCCAGCAATCTCTGTTGATATGATTGGATGGTTTGTCTAGGGTGCCATGTATCTAGCACAGGGGATCGAGTATACGGTCCAGGCTGGATGGTCCCTGATTGTTTGTCGTGTATGGTTTCTTCCGCTAGCCGGACTTGGAGCCACTGAATCTGGCGTTGACTGTAGTGTCGTCGGTATTATCACCATTGCTTTGGCGTTTGTGTCTGTTACGTCGGAGCTTGCCGTTACTGTTCTCAACCTCAGAGGGTCCTGCCTCGCTAGCTGTGTTTTTGCTACGAGCCAACCAACTATCCTCACCCGCGCAAAAGCGGGTCATGAGTGCCGTGAGGGCTGCCATAGATTCTGGCTTTTCTTGGCCGAGGTGGCGGGCGAGCCATTCGTCGCGGATGCTATGTTTAAAGACCGCTAGGGCTTCGTCATCCGGACAATCGATGATCTAGTTCTTTTTAGTTAGGAACCTAGTCCAGAACTTCCTGGCTGACTCCCCGGGCTGTTGAACTATGTGACTTAAGTCATCGGCATCTGGTGGCCGAACATATGTACCTTGGAAGTTGTCGAGGAAAGCTTCTTCCAGGTCCTCCCAGCTGCCAATAGAATTCTTGGGCAGACTGTTTAGCCAGTGCCAGGCTGGTCCATTAAGTTTTAGTGGGAGGTATTTGATGGCGTGAAGATCATCCCCGCGGGCTGTGTGGATGTGGAGAATAAAATCCTCGATCCATACCGCGGGATCAGTTTTTCCATCGTATGATTCGATGTTTACGGGTTAAACCCTTCTGGGAATTCGTGGTCCATTACTTCGTCAGTGAAGCAGAGAGGGTGTGCGGCGCCTCTATATCGGGCCACATCGCGACGTAGCTCTGATGGAGTCCGTCTGCGGTTTTCGGCCAGGGCGTGATTAGGTTTGTCACGCTCAAATAGATAGCCGTCCTCGCGCGTCAAGGCGCGTCCTCGTGATCCGTAGATCGATCTTGTATGTTCTGCTCTTCTGTCCAGGTCTTGACGGAGGTCATATGTATAGCCCCAAGCTGTCTTACCCCTGCCTTTACAGCGGGATGGGACAGTCTGGTTTTTGGCTCGGGTTGCTGTTTTATCCCGACCGCGCGGTAGCCGATGAGCCGCATTGCATGATGCTGGTGCAGGGTTTGGCGCCTCATCATCGAACTGAGGTAGTGATTTGTGCTCAGGGTAACTTTTTGTTGGGCGTTTAAGGCCGTATTCCCCGGCTGCCAGGACATCGGTCCATCTGTCATTGAGCAGGTCTTGATCATCTTGAAGCTGCTGCTGCTTATTTTTCAGGCTCCTCGCAGTGGCTAATAGCTGAAGCTTAAAGCGCTCCTGCTCCAGGGCCTCCTCAGGCACGATGAAGTCTTCGTTGCTGAGGCTCACCTCCTCCTCGGAGGGCGGACGGTAACTACCGTCCTCCGAGTCTTCTTCTATGGCCTGTTCGTCAGGGCTCACATGCCCTGATTCCCGATTGTCCTGTTCGGCAGTTTGTTCATCGGGTTCTTCTATGTCTTCGGCACCATCTGGAGTGTTCTCGTCTCCTGTGCCGGTGTTGCTGTCCCTGCAGCGGCGGGATTTAGAGCGGCGCCGCTGACGCCGACGCTTTGGTTGTTTCTTAGGAGGGTCACTCTTCTCTGGGTTTTCCTTGTCCTCACCGCTATTATCTTTTGGTGTATCCACCATGTATAAGTCATATGAGGAAGTGGCCGTCCATCGCCCTGTGAACGGCGGGTCCTGGGCCTCCTCTTCTCCGGCATCGTCGTCCATACCGTCGATGTCTTCGGAGTCGTAGTTGAGCGTGTCGGTTAGGTCTTCGACAGCGGCTATGAAGTGGGTGGTGGGTGGGAAACGAGATTCTCCGTCATCAACGTCCACTTCAAACCGGATATAATTCGGCTGTGAGTATTCCGCCAAGGACATGTACTTTAATGAGTTTAGCACATCGCCCAAGGGCGAGTGCTGGAAGATGTCTGTGGCGCTGAACTCGGAGATCGATAAGCGATCAAGTTCGACATCCGCGGACTCACATGATTCGGAACTTATACCCAGAGAAGAGTCGGCGTTCTGGTGACACGAGTATTAAGTGAGGTTAAGTCCATGTGCGGCTCCAACGCCGGGGAATCTATGGCCTCCGTGGCGGGGTTGAGCCTCCCATCCTTGGATGGTGTAGTCTGCTCCGGATCTATGGCCAGAGAGGTTACAGGAGCTGTCCCCTGGATGTGATCCGATGACAGATTTAGGTCATGTTCATCAGGGTGACCAGGAGTGTTTGCCACGGTCTCGAATCCGGCGAAGATCAAATCTCCACGGATGTCCGCAACATAGTTCAAGCTCCCGACTCTGACCTGATGGCCGGGGTATAGCTATTGATCTGCTCCAGATGGCCAAACGAGTTGGCCCGCAGTGCGAAGCCGCCGAACACGAAGATCTGTCCAGGGAGGAAGGTCTCACCTTGGACAGCATCGTTGCTGATGATTGAAGGAGCCATCAAACCTTTAAGGGGCGGCATAGTGGAACTCTCTATGAAAGCACCAATGTTGGTGTCAAAACTGGCGGATCTCGGGTAGGGGGTCCCGAACTCTGCGTCTAAGGTCGATGCTAACAGGAGACAGGGGACACAATGTTTACCCAGGTACGGGCCCTCTCTATGGAGGTAATACCCTACTTCCTGCTTGATTGATCTTGATGAATATGAGTATTACCAGAGTTGATCTACCACGAGATCGTAATGGCTAAACCCTAGAAGTCTAGCGTGTATGACTATCGTAATGAGTCTTCCCCCCTCCGGACTAAGTCCTCCGGTTTATATAGACACCGGGGAGATCTAGGGTTATACAAGGTCAGTTACAAAGAAGGGAATCTACATAATTGGCCGCCAAGCTTGCCTTCCATGCCAAGGATAGTCCCATCCGGACACAGGTGCACTCTTCGGTCTTCATATCTTCACAGCCCATCAGTCCGGCCCATGGCTAACAGGCCGGACGCCCGAGGACCCCTTAGTCCAGGACTCCCTCAACTGCCATGAGAAAGGTGACTGCTTAGTCAGCTATCAAGTTCTTGAAAGAATTGGTGTGTTGTTTTGGAGTTGCGGCAAGGATAATCACCGACAACGGCACCCAGTTCACAAGCTGCGCCTTCATGCAATATGTTCATGCCCTCAGATGCAAGATCTCATTTGCCTCTGTGGCACACCCCCGGAGCAATGGACAAGCTGAGAGGGCGAACGCTGAAGTGCTGCGTGACGACCCACAAGTATAGGGGATCTATCATAGTCCTTTCGATAAGTAAGAGTGTCGAACCCAACGAGGAGCAAAAGGAAATTACAAGCGGTTTTTAGTAAGGTATTCTCTGCAAGCACTGAAATTATCGGTAACAGATAGTTTTGTGATAAGGTAATTTGTAACGAGTAACAAGTAGCAAAAGTAAACAAGGTGAAGCAAGGTGGCCCAATCCTTTTTTTAGCAAAGGACAAGCCTGGATAAACTCTTATATGAAGGAAAATGCTCCCGAGGACACATGGGAATTATCGTCAAGCTAGTTTTCATCACGCTCATATGATTCGCGTTTGTTACTTTGATAATTTGATATGTGGGTGGACCGGTGCTTGGGTACTGCCCTTCCTTGGACAAGCATCCCACTTATGATTAACCCCTATTGCAAGCATCCGCAACTACAAAATAAGTATTAAGGTAAACCTAACCATAGCATGAAACATATGGATCCAAATCAGCTCCTTACGAAGCAACGCATAAACTAGGGTTTAAGCTTCTGTCACTCTGGCAACCCATCATCTACTTATTACTTCCCGATGCCTTCCCCTAGGCCCAAATAATGGTGAAGTATCATGTAGTCGACGTTCACATAACACCACTAGAGGAAATACAACATACATCTCATCAAAATATCGAGCGAATACCAAATTCGCATGACTACTTATAGCAAGACTTCTCCCATGTCCTCAGGAACAAACGTAACTACTCACAAATCATACTCATGTTCATAATCAGAGGGGTATTAATATGCGTGAAGGATCTGAACATATGATTTTCCACCAAATAAACCAACTAGCATCAACTACAAAGAGTAATCAACACTACTAGCAACCTACAGGTACCAATCTGAGGTTTTGGGACAAAGATTGGATACAAGAGATGAACTAGGGTTTGAGATGAGATGGTGCTGGTAAAGATGTTGATGGAGATTGACCCCCTCCCGTTGAGAGGATTGATGGTTATGACGATGGTGACCATTTCCCCCTCCCGGAGGGATGTTTCCCCGCCGGGTTCCGCCTCGTGGCGGCGGTGTTTCGTCCCGAAAGCTTCCTTATGATTTTTTCCAGGGCGAAGGACTTCATATAGGAGAAGATGGGCACCGGAGGCCTGCCAGGGGGCCCACGAGGCAGGGGGGCGCGCCATGGGGTAGGGTGCGCCCCCACCCTCATGGATGGTGGGTGGTCCCCCTCTGATAGTTTCTTCACCCAATATTTTTTATATATTCTGAAACTGACTTCCGCGGAGTTTCAGGACGTTTGGAGTTGTGCAGAATAGTTCTCTAATATTTGCTCCTTTTCTAGCCCATAATTCTAGCTGCCAGCATTCTCCCTCTTCATGTAAACCTTGTAAAGTAAGAGAGAATAGGCATAAGTATTGTGACATAATGTGTAATAACAACACATAATGCAATAAATATCTGTATAAAAGCATGATGCAAAATGGGCGTATCAACTCCCCCAAGCTTAGACCTCGCTTGTCCTCAAGTGGAAGCCGATAACGAAAAATATGTCCACGTGTTTAGAGATAGAGGTGTTGATAAAATAAAATACGGACATGAGGGCATCATGGTCATTGTTACAGCAGAATAACATATATATATATATATATATATATATATATATATATATATATATATATATATATATATATATATATATATATATATATATATATATATATATATATATATATATATATATATATATATAGGCTGGACTATTTTATTACTAGTAATGAATAATATTCTGTTACCCCGACCCTATATAGACGCTACTCACACAATTTCACAAGTCCAGCTAAAAAACCCGCACTAAAGTGGTTGAAAAGAGAAAAGAAAACAACCCCACCCCCGCACGACCCACTAACCCACGCCTCTCATTGTAACCACCGCCTCCGCTTCCTTCCCCACGTCGGCCTCTCTCCACGCGTGCATTGTCCTCCTTCCCCAACGCCGCCACCGCCCTCCACCACACACCGCCGTCCTTCTTCCCGACGCCGCCGCCGCCCTCCACCATGCGCCGTCCTCCTTCCCGACGCCACCGCCGCCTCCACCACGCAGGCGCCTCCTCCTTCCCCGTGCCGACCACCTCCCTCCACTACGCACCGCTCCTTCTTCCCCGCGCCGGACGCCGCCTCCACCACGCTGCTGCCTCCTCCTTCCTCGGCGCCGCCGCATGCCTTCACCACGCGCGCCCGCCTCCTTCCCTCGCGCCGCCACCTACATCCATCGTGCAGATCCCGCCGCAGCCCCAAAACCTAAACGGCGCCGCCGCTGTCGTCCCGCGATCGATCGATCCGCCGCTATCGCTCTGCTGTCGTGTACACGCGGTTCAACGCCTCGGCCCGTGCCGTTCATCGCCTCGCCGCCTGCGGCTCCTCCATGGATGCCTAGCTCCTCTACTAGAGCCACCGCGCCCACGACAACCCAAGGTGGCGGAGTTCGTTGTATTCATCGGTCCAACCCCATGGCTTCGTGGTGGCGAGTTTTGTCGCGCCGTCGGTTCGGACACTGCGTCATGCGTGCGTTGCTACCGCTGCCATTTGCGTCACTACTACGTGCTCGTCACCAGCCTCATGCGCACCGTGACCTCCATCCCGGTGCGCGGCCCCTCTTCCCCACCGTGCCACCGCCCCTCTGCCTCACCGGGTCGCACCGCTCACCCTCCTCCGCCTCACCGCGCCGCCCCAGCGCGCGCGCGTCGACACAATTACAGGCCAACTTGCCGCTGACCACGCAATCTTCCTCAAGGAGCTCGTGTCCAACGAGACTGCAAGGAACAACTACTCGATTTTTAACTTCTTACTCAGTCATGCTAGTACCGAGGAAAATGGACTAAAATGTATTGCAAATTATCTCTCGAGACCACGACAATTATTCAGGGTCCACGCCGCCACGCAGTCCAACTGCATCCGCCATCTCAAGTCGACCTCTTATTCCTTTGCAACCTGTGTCCCGCCATCCACCGAGTAGTCCAACCTCGAAAGCGGCCTTGTCGGCAGCATGTTGGGGTCCTCTGTTTCTCTTGTTGCTGCTCCAAGCCGCAATACCTCATGCCATCTTCATCTCTTCGTGGCCATGTTCGAGAAAATCCCTGAAGCGAAATTGTTGCCGATAGCCATTGACCATGAAGCTTCTCTTCCCTGCTGCTACTACTACATGAGGTGATCATAGTGCTCAATTATTTTTGTGTGATGCCACTGCTTTAGCCAACTCTGAATGCATAGGTGCCGAGTGTGCTGCATTAGCCATTGTTATTATTAACACGTACATCTAGCTTGTCTTGAAGCTTCATGATGTGGAAAAAATATTAGGGAAACTTCATGTTCTACATAGATGGAGTTCTGTTCGCTGCACTTTGTGTCATTTAGGTTGTTCTCTAGCTAGTATCTAACAAAACGAATCAGTCACTTGAGCGTTTTAGAAGAAAAACTAAAGCTGAAATATCCCTCATGTTTTGTCTCGTGCTACGTATGTAGACATGATTTATATGACAAAGAAGCTCGCTAAGTGAAATAGATTCATTCGCATATATGTTTGTATGAAAGTACAAGCATCGGCCAGGACTTCTTTTACAATGTTGTTTATGCTGAGTTCCACTACAAAAATGTATTACTTTTTCTCTGAAAAAAGTTACTAATATAAAGTTTCCTTCCTGTCTATTATAATCAATCTTGATGGACATATTAGGTCGTGTGGCCACACTTTTTTGAAGGCGATCTCCATGCAATTGCACCTTTTCCCTGGTCCTTTGAGAGGTGACTGACCTGTTATCTATGTTGCTCTTTCAAGAATCGAACTGTTTTCATGTGGAACTATTGCAAAACCAAACATGCCCTAAGCTTGGTGCATATCACGAATAATGGCAGAACTAAGATATTGTGCTCATTACGGTGTTGAGAAAGAGAAGTAGCTGGTTGAACACTCCAGCAAAGGTCAGAATCCACTATGGAAGCTTAATCGAGCTTGCCTTAGTATCTGAAATCTTGACTGCATTAGTGACCATGACATGAGTGTCCATGGTTGAAAAACCTTGATGAACCATGACATTGTCGATCATGCTACTTTTAAGTTATGCATTGCTCGGTGTTTCAACCACAGTGGGCACTAGTGCTCCCTTTCTTAAGAATTATCATCAATTATAGGTTTTTTGCACCACAAAATTTTGATTGTATTGATACCTAATAATAGCACGTGCTCATTTTTGACTTAAAACAAAAAGAGTCTCTAATAATAAATGGGCTCTCTAATAATAAGTTCTAAGGAAATAAATATAGAAGTTCATATTTCAAAACAAATGAAGTATTTTGGAAGTAAAACAAACTATTTCAAAGTACATAAATTATATTTAGGTATCTTTGTGTACTTCAACGTTCTCGTACATGAACTTGTTCTTTTACGTGAACTTGTACATTTGCCCATCCGACAAACAGTTTGAGTTGCACTTGTTTTGCTATATTTGATCTGTCATATTTCTCTAGTTCCATCTCGTACTTGAGTTCTTCCGATCGAGAGCTAGTAAGATCAAACCTGAATTTACATCAGTTCAAAAACAGATTGTTGGGAAAAAGATTAAGACCATAAATACTTTGTTCATTGTGATCGAGATAATACAAAAGCATATCCTTCAGTTCTGCAGATATTTTACAACTTCTCCTAACATGCATCCACCAATGTGCTCGGCGCCGTCCACAACTTCATCGTGTGAGAGCTTCGCTCCAGATCCTCTTCCTCCATGGTCCCCTGCGCCGTGGACGACCAGTGTCTGCAACCTAAATGAAGCATAGTGTTCTTGGAACCAAACTGAAGCAATGCAACGAGAAGTACAAAAACTTGGGCTGATGTACCTTGTCCTATACCCACTTCTTTGCCTCGATGTAGGAATCTGATAGAAAAAACAAGGTGTGTCCCTCTACATATTCAAGAGGAAAATTTGATTGCTGAAAATGCTTGTGTTTACATAATTTAGTTTTGCTATATTTTTATTATTTTAATTCAGTCCAGTATCTAATTTTAGTTCAGTTCAATTATCATTTTGGTTTAAGTTCAAGCCAATTCTTATTTTATTTTATCGTCTTGTGCTTCCATCCATTCCGTGGTCTAGAGCAGCTATCGTGGTGTTAACTTGTGTCTTCTGACTTGTGCAGTTTAATTTCTTGGCACACTGTCTTGTCCATGTGTGTGTGGCATTAATCACACGACGCGATGCAGGGGCGGTCGCCGGCGGAGGGCGTAGTGTCAGCAACAACCACCTCTGCCCCATCCTGCTCCTCCTCATCGCGTGATCGTCTCCTTGGCTGCCCTGCACCTCGACGTCAAGCACTGCCCTCCCATGAGAGATCGGACGGACAAGGCACTCCTGCCATATTCTTCCCCGTGGATCCAGCTCCTGTTCCCCGCCGACAGTAGGAGACATGAGGTCACCTCTAAGCGCTGCTGGTGGCGTGAAGGCCGTCAAATGGTAAATTCTGACCCTTGTAACCTCGATTGCTACTACAAAGCGAAAGGATCTATGTAAGTTAGATATGTCGTGCCTCTTGTGCTACAAGACTGCTAGTTCTTCAACTAAAGAAATATACGCTTAAGCAGCATGCTTTCTCGGATGTGGTATTACATGATATCGTTCCCAAAAAAGTATAAATTTCTTCTATTGTCAGTTCAATTTTCTCTAGTATGTATGTTCTGGAGATGATGCATGTTTGATTGCTTTTTATCATGTTATATAGAAAGATGCTGGTAGCTCTAGTACATATACTACAACAGTTCATCGACAAAAAATATATCAATTGAATACATACTTGGAGAAAAGCTCAATACTAAGTGTTCTCTGCCTATCCTTACATTAGCTAGTCTTCACCATGTCCAGATAGAGCCTAGAAGAAGTTAACTCATGCATTTCCATAAAACTATGTACTGATAAATCAGAACTCATGCATTTCCATAAAATTCTGTAAGTTTCGTGTGTGTGCTCCTACAAATCTGAAATACTTTTCCAATCATACTAGTACTGATGCAATCACCAAAAAAGTTGAGGAGAAATTCTGTAAGTTTGGTGTGTGTGCTGCTACAAATCTAAACTTCTTGTCTAGTCATTCTAGTACTGATGAAGATCGAGTTGACTGAAATAATGTAGTCGGTTCCTGAGACCCTTACTAGTCCTATATATAGAACTTGTGCCTGATAGCCATACATGACTTTTCTCTTTGTTGCCTGCTTGTTTTTGTAAAACTCTTTGAACTTATTTAGGTGATATATTTGGACCTTTCCTCGTCAAGACAACAACACGCTCCTCACCCGGTCACGAGAAGAGCTGCGTGCAGGCCACCTTGTGCTCCGTCCTTGATCCACCTCACCATATCCCTCTCATCCTCTCTTTGCTCCGGGTGTGTGTGCGGGGAGTGGGGCGCAGATAGAGCGAGGGAGTGGGAGGCCCTTCCATGGTGAAATCATAGGCATCTTCCATGGAGATTGTGAGCTTTGCTTGAGGATTTATGTTGTTGGTCATGTCCACTGTAGTTCGATATTATTCTGTAATTTTAGATATATCACCTCCTCCGCTCCATGCAGATAAAGCAGTTTTGAAGCAATTCCTCGTGTCTTTAGCAGCATTCATGGTTAAAAAGCAACGACTACCTCCTCCGCTCGAGTTGAGCACTGGTCATCGCCCAAAGTTGAGCACTAGGTGTCGCCCAAGTTCGAGAGAGGGTTGTATGCAAGTACAAAAGTTTGTTTTAGTGAGAAAATGCGGCGTTTTGACAATATTCTGTATGATTCATTTGTCCAACGTTAGAACTTGGCGATATTCAGTCTATTTTTCTATGATGAAGGCACACATTAAGTCATGTGCAATGGTTATACCCCTAGTGGTTAAAAAATTCATATTTTGTTTCTTCAAATGTGTTGTGCGCCTGTTTGATGAGGTAAAACAAAGTAAAATAGTGAAAATGTCATTAAAGACACTTGGAAGTACAAATGTAAAAAATAAATAAGTTCGATTCTGCTTGATAGGAAGTCCGGAGAAGAAAACATAAGTTTTAAAAGAAGGAATGGCAAAATGTAAGTCCGTTCAACTATATAAACCATAAAGGTACGATGGTGATTACACCGTCAAGAAGGATAAGGATGAGAAAGAAAACTAAAACTAAAACTAAAAGAACATCAAGTGATTATTTTTGAGAAGTACAAACTCTTTAGTACCATAAATACCATAAAATTAAAATTAAAAATTGCATCAGTTCTTACTTAAGGGACGATAAATTTGCAAAAAAAATTGTACCAGTAAAAGTTCGGAGGAAAAAAAGCAACTTAATAAATGGAAAAAACGACAAATTCACAACTACAAAAGTTGTATGTTCAAACATGACGTCTCAAATAAGTTTGGGGAAAAGCTCAAACAAAAGAAAAACCCATGGAAATTCAAATGGTAAAAGTTCAAGTCGCAAAACGCGAGAAGTTCAAAACATCATTGCAAAAAAAATGAGTTCAAAAAAAGAAACACACAAAACATTTTCTTAATAAAAATATCATTCAGCTCAATGATATAAACCATGCAAGTTCGAGGACTATGATACCGTAAACCATTGAAAAGTTACGAGTAAAAGGCGTATCAAAAAAAAGAGTGAAGTTTAGTCTTTGAAAACACGCTCAGCACAAACACATACGGACATCAGTTCAAGTATTTTTTTGGAACCATTCAAAATTACTTCGTGAAAAATATCTCCTCAGTACAAACACACACAAACATCAGTACGAGTACTTTGTTTTTCCTGACGGGAAAAAACATGAAGGGTCTCACCGTATTTCAAATTAGTCTTCACCAGTTTCGATTTTGAGAAAACGTTCAACACGACTAAGTTTCACATTTTTGATATCTTTGCGTAGACGTTGAACTAAAATCTTTGGCCTCTTTGAAAGTTTTGCATTTGACAATTCTTTGTGAAATTTTGTTGCACACCTACCGCGAAAGTTTCCCAAAATATGAGTTGCCATTTTATAGCTCGTATGATGCTCAGGCTCATGTCAAATACAGTAGTAAGTAACTACCGTTAGCCCCTCGATCAAATACTACTATAGTCGCTCCACCAAAGAACAACATACTGCAGGATAATTAATTAGCAACGAGTCTCCTCAGCTCGTATTTGATGTTCCATTTTAGGTTCATGAATTTTGGAATAGTCCTTCCTGTAAATTACACTTTAATCACGTAAGATTCAGCTTCAGCTGCTCTTCAAATTCTGCCCTATGTTGCCAGCTCTATGGTTCCTGCTAGCAACACTAGCACGGAACCTCGTCTTGGCATCTTACATGAGATAAATGAACAAATTCAGGCATCTTTGTGAGATGGCCAAGATTCTCGTGTAGGCTCTAGTGCATGCAGAATCGGATGACCTTTCCCATATTGTGCAGAAAAAGACAGAGCATATAGATTGATCTTCGAGAGACGACGAGGATGGGCACATGGGCAACATGGCTACAGTTGCCGGCGACTGAGGTGAACCTGGACGGACGGTGGTGGTGGTGGCTGGTCGTTGTCGATGTCCGCTGGTCACCTCCTCGTCGTCGGCCGCCCGCCATAAGAATATGGCTACTGGATGTTTTTAGTGCCATCTACCCAATCATCCATGAATTCAGCAGATTGCCTGTCTATTCGTGCTGTAGGTAATGTCAGATAGAAAAATTGCAATGCAATTATAGTAAGGAAGTAGAGAATGATGAATCCAGCTGCAGCCTAGCAAAGTTACAGAATCATCTAGGCGTCAAAGAACTACAGAAGTATAGAACTACGAGGCATGGTGAGAGGAGGTCAAATCCTGGTGTTGGTCGCTGCTGCAGTTTGTTGGGGAGCGTAGTAATTTCAAAAATTTCCTCCCACGATCACGCAAGACCATGGTGATGGCATAGCAGAGAGGGAGAGTGTCCGTCCACGTACCCTCGTGAACCTCGACCTCCCGACCAAGCGAGGCGTTATAACAATCCCGGTGCGGTTGATGTACACGTCGTGCGTCTTCACGATCCGACCGATCCAAGCACCGAGCGTCGGCACCTCCGAGTTACGCACAACGTTCAGCTCGATGGCGATCCCGGACTCGATCCGAGCAAAGTGTCGGGGATGAGTTCCGTCGACCTGACGGCGTGGTGGCGATGTTGATGCTCCACCGGCGCGGGCTTCGCCTAAGCTCATGACGATATGACTTCTCCGCGCGGGGCTTCGCCTAAGCTCATGACGATATGACCGAAGTGGAATATGGTGGAAGGGGCACCGCTGCGGCTAAGGAAAGATCCGTAGATCAACTTGTGTGTTATGGGGTGCCCCTGCCCCGTATATAAAGGAGCCAAGGGGAGGTGGCGGCCCAAGGGGGGCGCGCAAGGAGTCCTACTCCTCAGGGAGTAGGATTCCCCTCAATCCTAGTTGGATTAGGATTGGAGGAGGGAAGAGAGAGAGGGGCGCGCCCCCTTTCCTAGTCCTAATAGGACTAGGGAAGGGGGGCGCAGCCACCTAGGGCTGCCCTTTCTCCTTTCCTCCAAGGCCCACTATGGGCCCATGAAGTTCCGGGGTTCGGTAACCTCCGGTACTCGATAAATTCGATTTCACTCGGAACACTTCCGATGTCAAATGTAGGCTTCAATATATCAATCTTTATGTCTCGACCATTTGAGACTCCTCGTCATGTCCGTGATCACATCCGGGACTCGAACAACCTTGGTGCATCAATACTTATAAACTCATAATGAGCTGTCATCGAAGCGTTAAGCGTGCGGACCCTACGGGTTCGAGAACTATGTAGACATGACCTAGAACCATTCTCGGTCAATAACCAATAGCGGAACCTGGATGCCCATATTGGTTCCTACATATTCTCTGAAGATCTTTATCGGTCAAACCGCATAACGACATCGTTGTTCCCTTTGTCATCGGTATGTTACTTACGAGAGATTCGATCGTCGGTATCAATACCTAGTTCAATCTCGTTACGGTAAATCTCTTTACTCGTTCCGTAATACATCATCTCACAACTAACTCATTAGTTGTAATGCTTGCAAGGCTTAAGTGATGTGTATTACCGAGAAGGCCTAGAGATACCTCTCCGACAATCGGAGTGACAAAACCTAATCTCGAAATCGCCAACCCAACAAGTACCTTTGGAGACACTGTAGTACTCCTTTATAATCACCCGATTCGTTGTGGCGTTTGGTAGTACCAAAGTGTTCCTCCGTAAGCAGGAGTTGCATAATCTCATAGTTATAGGAACATGTATGGGTCATGAAGAAAGCATTAACATACTAAGCGATCAAGTGTTAAGCTAACGGAATGGGTCATGTCAATCAGATCATTCAACTAATGATGTGACCTTGTTAATCAAATAACAACTCCTTGTTCATGGTTAGGAAACATAACCATCTTTGATTAACAAGCTAGTCAAATAGAGGCATACTAGTGACATCTTGTTTGTCTATATATTCACACATGTATTATGTTTCCGGTTAATACAATTCTAGCATGAATAATAAACATTTATCATGATATAAGGAAATAAATAATAACTTTATTATTGCCTCTAGGGCATATTTCCTTGATCTCCCACTTGCACTAGAGTCAATAATCTAGATTACAAAGTAATGATCCTAACACCCATGGAGTCTTGGTGCTGATCATGTTTTGCTCGTGGAAGAGGCTTAGTCAGCGGTGCGCAACATTCAGATCCGTATGTATTTTGCAAATCTCTATGTCTCCCACTTGGACTTGGTCCCGAATGGAATTGAGGCGTCTCTTGATATGCTTGGTCCTCTTGTGAAATCTGGATTCCTTTGCCAAGGCAATTGCACGATATTGTCACGAAGATCTTCATCGGTCCCGATGCACTAGGTATGACACCTAGATCGGAAATGAACTCTTTCATCCAGACTCCTTCATTTGCTGCTTCGAAGCAGCTATGTACTCCGCTTCACATGTAGATCCCGCCACGGCGCTTTGTTTAGAACTGCACCAACCGACAGCTCCACCGTTTAATAAAAACACGTATCCGGTTTGCGATTTAGAATCGTCCGGATCGGTGTCAAAACTTACATCGGCGTAACCATTTACGACTAGCTCTTTGTCACCTCCATATCGAGAAACATATCCTTAGTCCTTTTCGGTATTTCAGGATGTTCTTGACCGCTGTCGATGATCCACTCTGGATTACTTTGGTACCTTCCTGCCAAGCTTACAGCTAAGCATCGTCAGTCTGGTACACAGCATTGCATACATGATAGAGCCTATGGCTGAAGCATAGGAACATCTTTCATTTTCTCTCTATCTTCTGCTGTGGTGGGGCATTGAGTCGACTCAATCTTACACCTTATAATACTGGTAAAAACCTTTCTTTGCACGATCCATTTTGAACTTTTCAAAACTTTATCAAGGTATGTGCTTTGTGAAAGTCAATTAAGCGTCTTGATCTATCTCTATAGATCTTGATGCCCAATATATAAGCAGCTTCACGAGGTCTTTCATTGAAAAACTTTTATTCAAGTATCCTTTTATGCTATCCAGAAATTCTATATCATTTCCAATCAATAATATATCGTCCACATATAATATTAGAAATGCTCTGAGCTCCCACTCACTTTCTTGTAAATCTGAGGCTTCTCCAAAAGTGCATATAAACCCATATCTTTGATCACACTATCAAAGCGTTTATTCAACTCGAGAGGCTTGCACGGACCATAAATTGATCGTTGGAGCTTGCACACTTTGTTAGTACCCTTTGGATCGACAAAACCTTCTGGTTGCATCATATACAACTCTTCTTCTAGAAATCCATTCAAGAATGCAGTTTTACATCCATTTGCCAAATTTCATAATCATAAAATCGGCAATTGCTAACATGATTCGGACAGACTTAAGCATCGCTTCTGGTGAAAAGTCTCATCGTAGTCAACCCCTTGAACTTGTCGAAAACCTTTACGCAACAAGTCGAGCTTTGTAAACAGTTATATTACCATCGGCGTCGGTCTTCTTCTTAAAGATCCATTTATTTTCAATGGCTTGCCGATCATCGAACAAGTCAACCAAAATCCATACTTTGTTCTCATACATGGATCCCATCTCAGATTTCATGGCTTCCAGCCATTTTGCGAATCTGGGCTCACCATCGCTTCTTCATAGTTTGTAGGTTCGCCATGGTCAAGTAACATGACTTCGAAATAGGATTACCGTACCACTCAGTGCGTATTTTACTCTGGTTGACCTCGAGGTTCAGTAGTAACTTGATCTGAAGCTTCATGATCATCATCATTAGTTTCTTCACTAATTGGTGTAGTTGTCACGGGAACCATTTCTTGTGATGAACTACTTTCCAATAAGGGCGCGAATCTGATTATCTCATCAAGTTCTACTTTCCTCCCACTCACTTCTTTCGAGAGAAACTCCTTCTCTAGAAAGGATCCGAATTAACAACGAAAATCTTGCCTTGGATCTGTGATAGAAGGTGTACCCAACAGTCTCCTTTGGGTATCCTATGAAGACACATTTTTCCGATTTGGGTTCGAGCTTATCTGGTTGAAGTTTCTTTACATAAGCATCGCAGCCCCAAACTTTAAAAGCGACAACTTTGGTTTCTTGCCAAACCACAGTTCATAAGGCGTCGTCTCAGCGGTTTTGGCGGTGTCCTATTTAGCGTGAATCGGCCGTCTCTAAAGCATAACCCCAAAGCGATAGCGGTAAATCGAAATAGACATCATAGATCGCACCATATCTAGTAAAATACGATTCTGACGTTCGGACACACCATTTCTCTGTGGTGTTCGGGTGGCGTGAGTTCTTGAAACTATTCCACATTGTTTCAAATGTAAACCAAACTCGTAACTCAAATATTCTCCTCCACGATCAGATCGTAGAAACTTTATTTTCTTGTTACGATGATTTTCCACTTCACTCTGAAATTCTTTGAACTTTTCAAATGTTTCAGATTTGTGTTTCATTAAGTAGATATACCCATATCTGCTCAAATCATCTGTGAAGGTGAGAAAATAACGATACCGCCGCGTGCCTCAACATTCATTGGACCACAAACATCGGTATGTATGATTTCCAACAAATCAGTTGCTCGCTCCATAGTTCGGAGAAGCGGCGTTTTGGTCATCTTGCCCATGAGGCACGGTTACATAAGTACCAAGTGATTCATAATCAAGTGATTCGAAGCCCATCGGTATGGAGTTTCTTCATGCGTTTTACACCGATATGACCTAAGCGGCGATTGCCACAAATAAGTTGCACTATCATTATCAACTCTGCATCTTTTGGCTTCAACATTATGAATATGTGTATCACTCTTGTCGAGATTCAACAAGAATAGACCATTCTTCAAGGGTGCATGACCATAAAGATATTACTCATATAAATAGAACAACCATTATTCTCTGATTTAAATGAATAACCGTCTACGCATTAAACAAGATCCAGATATAATGTTCATGCTCAGCGCTGGCACCAAATAACAATTATTTAGGTCTAAAACTAATCCCGAAGGTAGATGTAGAGGTAGCGTGCCGACCGCGATCACATCGACTTTGGAACCATTTCAACAGCGCGCCGTCACCTCGTCCTTAGCCAATCTTAAGCAATCCGTAGTTCCTGTTTGAGTTGCAAATATTAGCAGCAGAACCGATATCAAATACCAGTACTACTGCGAGTATTAGTAAGGTACACATCAATAACATGTATATCACATATACCTTTGATCACCTTGCCATCCTTCTTATCCGCCAAATACTTGGGGCAGTTCCGCTTCGATGTCGGTTTGCTTGCGGTAAAACACTCGATTTCAGGCTTAGGTCCAGACTTGGGTTTCTTCTCTTGAGCAGCAACTTGCTTGCTGTTCTTTTGAAGTTTCCTTCTTCTTCCCTTTGCCCTTTTCTTGAAACTAGTGGTCTTGTTGACCATCAACACTTGATGCTCTTTCTTGATTTCTACCTCCATGACTTTTAGCATTGCGAAGAGCTCGAGGAATTGTCTTAGTCATCCCTTGCATATTATAGTTCATCACGAAGCTCTTGTAGCTTGGTGGCGATGATTGGAGAATTCATCAATGACACTATCATCCGGAAGATTAACTCCCAGCTGAATTAAGTGATTGTTATACCCGGACATTTTGAGTATGTGCTCCTTGTGAACTATTCTCCTCCATCTTGCAGCTATAGAACTTATTGGAACTTCATATCTCTCAATCCGGGCATTTGCTTGAAATATTAACTTCAACTCTGGAACATCTCATATGCTCCATGGCGTTCAAAAGCGTCGTTGAAGACCGGTTCTAAGCCGTAAAGCATGGCACACTGAACTATTGAGTAGTCATCAGCTTTGCTTTGCGGACGTTCATAACCGGCTCGGCATCTGCAACAGAACTGTCACCCAGCGGTGCTTCGGGGCGTAATTTTTACGTGCAGCAATGAGGATAATCCTCAAATTCGGGACCCAGTCCGTGTAATTGCTACCATCATCTTTCAACTTTGCTTTCTCAAGGAGCGCATTAAAATTCAACGGAACAACAGCACGAGCCATCTATCTACATAAACATAGACAAGCAAAATACTATCGGTACTAAGTTCATGATAAATTTAAGTTTAATTAATCATATTAAAAACCTCCCACTTAGGCAGACATCTCTCTAGTCATCTAAGTGATTCGTGATCCAAATCAACTAAACCATGTCCGATCATCACGTGAGATGGAGTAGTTTCAATGGTGAACATCACTATGTTGATCATATCTACTATATGATTCACGCTCGACCTTCGGTCTCCGTGTTCGAGGCCATATCTGTTATATGCTAGGCTCGTCAAGTTTAACTTTGAGTATTCGCGTGTGCAACTGTTTTGCACCGTTGTATTTGAGCGTAGAGCCTATCACACCGATCATCACGTGGTGTCTCGGCACGAAGAACTTTCATAGCGGTGCATACTCGGGAGAACACTTCTTGATAATTTTGGTGAGAGATCATCTTATAATGCTACCGTCAATCAAAGCAAGATAAGATGCATAAAGGATAAACATCACATGCAATCAATATAAGTGATATGATATGGTCATCATCATCTTGTGCTTGTGATCTCCATCGCCGAAACAACGTCATGATCACCATCGTCACCGGTAGCGACACCTTGATCTCCATCGTAGCATCGTTGTCGTCTAGCCAACTATTGCTTCTCGACTATCGCTACTCCTTAGTGATAAAGTAAAGCAATTACATGGCGTTGCATTTCATACAATAAGCGACAACCATATGGCTCCTGCCGATTGCCGATAACTTCGGTTACAAAACATGATCATCTCATACAATAAAATATAGCATCACGTCTTGACCATATCACATCACAACATGCCTGCAAAAACAAGTTAGGCGTCCTCTACTTTGTTGTTGCAAGTTTTACGTGGCTGCTACGGGCTGAGCAAGAACCGTTCTTACCTCGCATCAAAACCACAGCGATACTTCGTCAAATAGACTCGTTTAACCTTCTCAAGGACGGGCGTAGCCACTCGATTCAACTAAAGTGAGAGAGCAGACACCGCCGGTCACCTTTAAGCAACGAGTGCTCGGGCGGTGAAACCAGTCTCGCGTAAGCGTCTGGCGTAATGTCGGTCGGGCGCTTCATCTCACAATACCGCTGAACCAAAGTATGACATGCTGGTAGGCGGTATGACTTGTATCGTCCACAACTCACTTGTGTTCTACTCGTGCACATGACATCAACGCATAAAACCAGGCTCGGATACCCTTTGTTGGGGAGCGTAGTAATTTCAAAAATTTTCCTACGATCACGCAAGACCATGGTGATGGCATAGCAGAGAGGGGAGAGTGTCCGTCCACGTACCCTCGTGAACCCGGCGGAGCGTTATAACAACGCGGTTGATGTAGTCGTGCGTCTTCACGATCCGACCGATCCAAGCACCGAGCGTCGGCACCTCCGAGTTACGCACCGTTCAGCTCGATGGCGATCCCGGACTCGATCCAGCAAAGTGTCGGGGATGAGTTCCGTCGACCTGACGGCGTGGTGGCGATGTTGATGCTCCACCGGCGCGGGCTTCGCCTAAGCTCATGACGATATGACTTCTCCGGCGCGGGGCTTCGCCTAAGCTCATGACGATATGACCGAAGTGGAATATGGTGGAAGGGGCACCGCTGCGGCTAAGGAAAGATCCGTAGATCAACTTGTGTGTTATGGGGTGCCCCTGCCCCGTATATAAAGGAGCCAAGGGGAGGTGGCGGCCCAAGGGGGGGCGCGCAAGGAGAGTCCTACTCCCTCAGGGAGTAGGACTCCCCTCAATCTAGTTGGATTAGGATTGGGGAGGGAAGAGAGAGAGAAGGCGCCCCCCTTTCCTAGTCCTAATAGGACTAGGGGAGGGGCGCGCAGCCACCTAGGGCTGCCCTTCCTCCTTTCTCCAAGGCCCACTATGGGCCCATGAAGTTCCGGGGGTTCGGTAACCTCCGGTACTCGATAAATTCGATTTCACTCGGAACACTTCCGATGTCAAATGTAGGCTTCAATATATCAATCTTTATGTCTCGACCATTTGAGACTCCTCGTCATGTCCGTGATCACATCCGGGACTCGAACAACCTTGGTGCATCAATACTTATAAACTCATAATGAGCTGTCATCGAAGCGTTAAGCGTGCGGACCCTACGGGTTCGAGAACTATGTAGACATGACCTAGAACCATTCTCGGTCAATAACCAATAGCGGAACCTGGATGCCCATATTGGTTCCTACATATTCTCTGAAGATCTTTATCGGTCAAACCGCATAACGACATCGTTGTTCCCTTTGTCATCGGTATGTTACTTACGAGATTCGATCGTCGGTATCAATACCTAGTTCAATCTCGTTACGGTAAATCTCTTTACTCGTTCCGTAATACATCATCTCACAACTAACTCATTAGTTGTAATGCTTGCAAGGCTTAAGTGATGTGTATTACCGAGAAGGCCTAGAGATACCTCTCCGAGACAATCGGAGTGACAAAACCTAATCTCGAAATCGCCAACCCAACAAGTACCTTTGGAGACACTGTAGTACTCCTTTATAATCACCCGATTCGTTGTGGCGTTTGGTAGTACCAAAGTGTTCCTCCGGTAAGCAGGAGTTGCATAATCTCATAGTTATAGGAACATGTATGGGTCATGAAGAAAGCATTAACATACTAAGCGATCAAGTGTTAAGCTAACGGAATGGGTCATGTCAATCAGATCATTCAACTAATGATGTGACCTTGTTAATCAAATAACAACTCCTTGTTCATGGTTAGGAAACATAACCATCTTTGATTAACAAGCTAGTCAAATAGAGGCATACTAGTGACATCTTGTTTGTCTATATATTCACACATGTATTATGTTTCCGGTTAATACAATTCTAGCATGAATAATAAACATTTATCATGATATAAGGAAATAAATAATAACTTTATTATTGCCTCTAGGGCATATTTCCTTGATCTCCCACTTGCACTAGAGTCAATAATCTAGATTACAAAGTAATGATCCTAACACCCATGGAGTCTTGGTGCTGATCATGTTTTGCTCGTGGAAGAGGCTTAGTCAGCGGGTCTGCAACATTCAGATCCGTATGTATTTTGCAAATCTCTATGTCTCCCACTTGGACTTGGTCCCGAATGGAATTGAGGCGTCTCTTGATATGCTTGGTCCTCTTGTGAAATCTGGATTCCTTTGCCAAGGCAATTGCACGATATTGTCACGAGAAGATCTTCATCGGTCCCATGCACTAGGTATGACACCTAGATCGGAAATGAACTCTTTCATCCAGACTCCTTCATTTGCTGCTTCGAAGCAGCTATGTACTCCGCTTCACATGTAGATCCCGCCACGGCGCTTTGTTTAGAACTGCACCAGCCGACAGCTCCACCGTTTAATAAAAACACGTATCCGGTTTGCGATTTAGAATCGTCCGGATCGGTGTCAAAACTTACATCGGCGTAACCATTTACGACTAGCTCTTTGTCACCTCCATATCGAGAAACATATCCTTAGTCCTTTTCGGTATTTCGGGATGTTCTTGACCGCTGTCGATGATCCACTCTGGATTACTTTGGTACCTTCCTGCCAAGCTTACAGCTAAGCATCGTCGGTCTGGTACACAGCATTGCATACATGATAGAGCCTATGGCTGAAGCATAGGAACATCTTTCATTTTCTCTCTATCTTCTGCGTGGTGGGGCATTGAGTCGACTCAATCTTACACCTTATGTCTGGTAAAAACCTTTCTTTGCACGATCCATTTTGAACTTTTCAAAACTTTATCAAGGTATGTGCTTTGTGAAAGTCAATTAAGCGTCTTGATCTATCTCTATAGATCTTGATGCCCAATATATAAGCAGCTTCACGAGGTCTTTCATTGAAAACTTTTATTCAAGTATCCTTTTATGCTATCCAGAAATTCTATATCATTTCCAATCAATAATATATCGTCCACATATAATATTAGAAATGCTCTGAGCTCCCACTCACTTTCTTGTAAATCTGAGGCTTCTCCAAAAGTCTGTATAAACCCATATCTTTGATCACACTATCAAAGCGTTTATTCAACTCGAGAGGCTTGCACGGACCATAAATTGATCGTTGGAGCTTGCACACTTTGTTAGTACCCTTTGGATCGACAAAACCTTCTGGTTGCATCATATACAACTCTTCTTCTAGAAATCCATTCAAGAATGCAGTTTTACATCCATTTGCCAAATTTCATAATCATAAAATCGGCAATTGCTAACATGATTCGGACAGACTTAAGCATCGCTTCTGGTGAGAAAGTCTCATCGTAGTCAACCCCTTGAACTTGTCGAAAACCTTTACGCAACAAGTCGAGCTTTGTAGACAGTTATATTACCATCGGCGTCGGTCTTCTTCTTAAAGATCCATTTATTTTCAATGGCTTGCCGATCATCGAACAAGTCAACCAAAATCCATACTTTGTTCTCATACATGGATCCCATCTCAGATTTCATGGCTTCCAGCCATTTTGCGAATCTGGGCTCACCATCGCTTCTTCATAGTTTGTAGGTTCGCCATGGTCAAGTAACATGACTTCGAGAATAGGATTACCGTACCACTCAGTGCGTATTTTACTCTGGTTGACCTCGAGGTTCATAGTAACTTGATCTGAAGCTTCATGATCATCATCATTAGTTTCTTCACTAATTGGTGTAGTTGTCACGGGAACCATTTCTTGTGATGAACTACTTTCAATAAGGGAGCGAATCTGATTATCTCATCAAGTTCTACTTTCCTCCCACTCACTTCTTTGAGAGAAACTCCTTCTCTAGAAAGGATCCGAATTAACAGCGAAAATCTTGCCTTCAGATCTGTGATAGAAGGTGTACCCAACAGTCTCCTTTGGGTATCCTATGAAGACACATTTTTCGATTTGGGTTCGAGCTTATCTGGTTGAAGTTTCTTTACATAAGCATCGCAGCCCCAAACTTTAAGAAGCGACAACTTTGGTTTCTTGCCAAACCACAGTTCATAAGGCGTCGTCTCAGCGGTTTTGGCGGTGTCCTATTTAGCGTGAATCGGCCGTCTCTAAAGCATAACCCCAAAGCGATAGCGGTAAATCGAAATAGACATCATAGATCGCACCATATCTAGTAAAATGCGATTCTGACGTTCGGACACACCATTTCTCTGTGGTGTTCGGGTGGCGTGAGTTCTGAAACTATTCCACATTGTTTCAAATGTAAACCAAACTCGTAACTCAAATATTCTCCTCCACGATCAGATCGTAGAAACTTTATTTTCTTGTTACGATGATTTTCCACTTCACTCTGAAATTCTTTGAACTTTTCAAATGTTTCAGATTTGTGTTTCATTAAGTAGATATACCCATATCTGCTCAAATCATCTGTGAAGGTGAGAAAATAACGATACCATGCGCGTGCCTCAACATTCATTGGACCACAAACATCGGTATGTATGATTTCCAACAAATCAGTTGCTCGCTCCATAGTTCGGAGAAGCGGCGTTTTGGTCATCTTGCCCATGAGGCACGGTTACATAAGTACCAAGTGATTCATAATCAAGTGATTCGAAGCCCATCGGTATGGAGTTTCTTCATGCGTTTTACACCGATATGACCTAAGCGGCGGTGCCACAAATAAGTTGCACTATCATTATCAACTCTGCATCTTTTGGCTTCAACATTATGAATATGTGTATCACTCTTGTCGATTCAACAAGAATAGACCATTCTTCAAGGGTGCATGACCATAAAGATATTACTCATATAAATAGAACAACCATTATTCTCTGATTTAAATGAATAACCGTCTCGCATTAAACAAGATCCAGATATAATGTTCATGCTCAGCGCGGCACCAAATAACAATTATTTAGGTCTAAAACTAATCCCGAAGGTAGATGTAGAGGTAGCGTGCCGACCGCGATCACATCGACTTTGGAACCATTTCAACAGCGCGCCGTCACCTCGTCCTTAGCCAATCTTAAGCAATCCGTAGTTCTGTTTGAGTTGCAAATATTAGCAGAGAACCGGTATCAAATACCAGGTACTACTGCGAGTATTAGTAAGGTACACATCAATAACATGTATATCACATATACCTTTGATCACCTTGCCATCCTTCTTATCCGCCAAATACTTGGGGCAGTTCCGCTTCGATGTCGGTTTGCTTGCGGTAAAACACTCGATTTCAGGCTTAGGTCCAGACTTGGGTTTCTTCTCTGAGCAGCAACTTGCTTGCTGTTCTTTTGAAGTTCCTTCTTCTTCCCTTTGCCCTTTTCTTGAAACTAGTGGTCTTGTTGACCATCAACACTTGATGCTCTTTCTTGATTTCTACCTCCATGACTTTTAGCATTGAAGAGCTCGAGAATTGTCTTAGTCATCCCTTGCATATTATAGTTCATCACGAAGCTCTTGTAGCTTGGTGGCGATGATTGGAGAATTCATCAATGACACTATCATCCGGAAGATTAACTCCCAGCTGAATTAAGTGATTGTTATACCCGGACATTTTGAGTATGTGCTCCTTGTGAACTATTCTCCTCCATCTTGCAGCTATAGAACTTATTGGAGACTTCATATCTCTCAATCCGGGCATTTGCTTGAAATATTAACTTCAACTCTGGAACATCTCATATGCTCCATGGCGTTCAAAACGTCGTTGAAGACCGGTTCTAAGCCGTAAAGCATGGCACACTGAACTATTGAGTAGTCATCAGCTTTGCTTTGCGGACGTTCATAACCGGCTCGGCATCTGCAACAGGCTGTCACCCAGCGGTGCTTCGGGGCGTAATTTTTACGTGCAGCAATGAGGATAATCCTCAAATTCGGACCCATCCGTGTAATTGCTACCATCATCTTTCAACTTTGCTTTCTCAAGGAGCATTAAAATTCAACGGAACAACAGCACGAGCCATCTATCTACGATAAACATAGACAAGCAAAATACTATCGGTACTAAGTTCATGATAAATTTAAGTTTAATTAATCATATTAAAAACCTCCCACTTAGGCAGACATCTCTCTAGTCATCTAAGTGATTCGTGATCAAATCAACTAAACCATGTCCGATCATCACGTGAGATGGAGTAGTTTCAATGGTGAACATCACTATGTTGATCATATCTACTATATGATTCACGCTCGACCTTTCGGTCTCTGTGTTCGAGGCCATATCTGTTATATGCTAGGCTCGTCAAGTTTAACTTTGAGTATTCGCGTGCGCAACTGTTTTGCACCGTTGTATTTGAGCGTAGAGCCTATCACACCGATCATCACGTGGTGTCTCGGCACGAAGAACTTTCATAGCGGTGCATACTCGGGAGAACACTTCTTGATAATTTTGGTGAGAGATCATCTTATAATGCTACCGTCAATCAAAGCAAGATAAGATGCATAAAGGATAAACATCACATGCAATCAATATAAGTGATATGATATGGTCATCATCATCTTGTGCTTGTGATCTCCATCGCCGAAACAACGTCATGATCACCATCGTCACCGTAGCGACACCTTGATCTCCATCGTAGCATCGTTGTCGTCTAGCCAACTATTGCTTCTCGACTATCGCTACTCCTTAGTGATAAAGTAAAGCAATTACATGGCGTTGCATTTCATACAATAAGCGACAACCATATGGCTCCTGCCGATTGCCGATAACTTCGGTTACAAAACATGATCATCTCATACAATAAAATATAGCATCACGTCTTGACCATATCACATCACAACATGCCTGCAAAAACAAGTTAGGCGTCCTCTACTTTGTTGTTGCAAGTTTTACGTGGCTGCTACGGGCTGAGCAAGAACCGTTCTTACCTCGCATCAAAACCACAGCGATACTTCGTCAAATAGACTCCGTTTAACCTTCTCAAGGACGGGCGTAGCCACTTTCGATTCAACTAAAGTGAGAGAGCAGACACCGCCGGTCACCTTTAAGCAGCGAGTGCTCGGGCGGTGAAACCAGTCTCGCGTAAGCGTCTGGCGTAATGTCGGTCGGGCGCTTCATCTCACAATACCGCTGAACCAAAGTATGACATGCTGGTAGGCGGTATGACTTATATCGTCCACAACTCACTTGTGTTCTACTCGTGCACATGACATCAACGCATAAAACCAGGCTCGGATGCCCTTTGTTGGGGAGCGTAGTAATTTCAAAAATTTTCCTACGATCACGCAAGACCATGGTGATGGCATAGCGAGAGGGAGAGTGTCCGTCCACGTACCCTCGTGAACCCGGCGGGCGTTATAACAACGCGGTTGATGTAGTCGTGCGTCTTCACGATCCGACCGATCCAAGCACCGAGCGTCGGCACCTCCGAGTTACGCACGTTCAGCTCGATGGCGATCCCGGACTCGATCCAGCAAAGTGTCGGGGATGAGTTCCGTCGACCTGACGGCGTGGTGGCGATGTTGATGCTCCACCGGCGCGGGGCTTCGCCTAAGCTCATGACGATATGACTTCTCCGGCGCGGGGCTTCGCCTAAGCTCATGACGATATGACGAAGTGGAATATGGTGGAAGGGGCACCGCTGCGGCTAAGGAAAGATCCGTAGATCAACTTGTGTGTCATGGGGTGCCCCTGCCCCGTATATAAAGGAGCCAAGGGGAGGTGGCGGCCCAAGGGGGCGCGCCAAGGAGTCCTACTCCCTCGGGAGTAGGACTCCCCCTCAATCTAGTTGGATTAGGATTGGAGGAAAGAGAGAGAGAGGCGCGCCCCCTTTCCTAGTCCTAATAGGACTAGGGGAAGGGGCGCGGCCACCTAGGGCTGCCCTTTCTCCTTTCCTCCAAGGCCCATATGGGCCCATGAAGTTCCCCGGGGTTCGGTAACCTCCGGTACTCGATAAATTCGATTTCACTCGGAACACTTCCGATGTCAAATGTAGGCTTCAATATATCAATCTTTATGTCTCGACCATTTGAGACTCCTCGTCATGTCCGTGATCACATCCGGGACTCGAACAACCTTGGTGCATCAATACTTATAAACTCATAATGAGCTGTCATCGAAGCGTTAAGCGTGCGGACCCTACGGGTTCGAGAACTATGTAGACATGACCTAGAACCATTCTCGGTCAATAACCAATAGCGGAACCTGGATGCCCATATTGGTTCCTACATATTCTCTGAAGATCTTTATCGGTCAAACCGCATAACGACATCGTTGTTCCCTTTGTCATCGGTATGTTACTTACGAGATTCGATCGTCGGTATCAATACCTAGTTCAATCTCGTTACGGTAAATCTCTTTACTCGTTCCGTAATACATCATCTCACAACTAACTCATTAGTTGTAATGCTTGCAAGGCTTAAGTGATGTGTATTACCGAGAAGGCCTAGAGATACCTCTCCGACAATCGGATGACAAAACCTAATCTCGAAATCGCCAACCCAACAAGTACCTTTGGAGACACCTGTAGTACTCCTTTATAATCACCCGATTCGTTGTGGCGTTTGGTAGTACCAAAGTGTTCCTCCGTAAGCAGGAGTTGCATAATCTCATAGTTATAGGAACATGTATGGGTCATGAAGAAAGCATTAACATACTAAGCGATCAAGTGTTAAGCTAACGGAATGGGTCATGTCAATCAGATCATTCAACTAATGATGTGACCTTGTTAATCAAATAACAACTCCTTGTTCATGGTTAGGAAACATAACCATCTTTGATTAACAAGCTAGTCAAATAGAGGCATACTAGTGACATCTTGTTTGTCTATATATTCACACATGTATTATGTTTCCGGTTAATACAATTCTAGCATGAATAATAAACATTTATCATGATATAAGGAAATAAATAATAACTTTATTATTGCCTCTAGGGCATATTTCCTTCATCTCCCACTTGCACTAGAGTCAATAATCTAGATTACAAAGTAATGATCCTAACACCCATGGAGTCTTGGTGCTGATCATGTTTTGCTCGTGGAAGAGGCTTAGTCAGCGGTGCGCAACATTCAGATCCGTATGTATTTTGCAAATCTCTATGTCTCCCACTTGGACTTGGTCCCGAATGGAATTGAGGCGTCTCTTGATATGCTTGGTCCTCTTGTGAAATCTGGATTCCTTTGCCAAGGCAATTGCACGATATTATCACGAAGATCTTCATCGGTCCCGATGCACTAGGTATGACACCTAGATCGGAAATGAACTCTTTCATCCAGACTCCTTCATTTGC
The DNA here is from genome assembly GCA_021605205.1 of Aegilops longissima. Taxonomy (NCBI): domain Eukaryota; kingdom Viridiplantae; phylum Streptophyta; class Magnoliopsida; order Poales; family Poaceae; genus Aegilops; species Aegilops longissima. The sequence continues at coordinate 185,360,812 of CM038680.1, read as the reverse complement.
TGCTTCGAAGCAGCTATGTACTCCGCTTCACATGTAGATCCCGCCACGGCGCTTTGTTTAGAACCTGCACCAATGACAGCTCCACCGTTTAATAAAAACACGTATCCGGTTTGCGATTTAGAATCGTCCGGATCGGTGTCAAAACTTACATCGGCGTAACCATTTCGACTAGCTCTTTGTCACCTCCATATCGAGAAACATATCCTTAGTCCTTTTCGGTATTTCAGGATGTTCTTGACCGCTGTCGATGATCCACTCTGGATTACTTTGGTACCTTCCTGCCAAGCTTACAGCTAAGCATCGTCGGTCTGGTACACAGCATTGCATACATGATAGAGCCTATGGCTGAAGCATAGGAACATCTTTCATTTTCTCTCTATCTTCTGCTGTGGTGGGGCATTGAGTCGACTCAATCTTACACCTTATGTCTGGTAAAAACCTTTCTTTGCACGATCCATTTTGAACTTTTCAAAACTTTATCAAGGTATGTGCTTTGTGAAAGTCAATTAAGCGTCTTGATCTATCTCTATAGATCTTGATGCCCAATATATAAGCAGCTTCACGAGGTCTTTCATTGAAAAACTTTTATTCAAGTATCCTTTTATGCTATCCAGAAATTCTATATCATTTCCAATCAATAATATATCGTCCACATATAATATTAGAAATGCTCTGAGCTCCCACTCACTTTCTTGTAAATCTGAGGCTTCTCCAAAAGTGCATATAAACCCATATCTTTGATCACACTATCAAGCGTTTATTCAACTCGAGAGGCTTGCACGGACCATAAATTGATCGTTGGAGCTTGCACACTTTGTTAGTACCCTTTGGATCGACAAAACCTTCTGGTTGCATCATATACAACTCTTCTTCTAGAAATCCATTCAAGAATGCAGTTTTACATCCATTTGCCAAATTTCATAATCATAAAATCGGCAATTGCTAACATGATTCGGACGGACTTAAGCATCGCTTCTGGTGAAAAGTCTCATCGTAGTCAACCCCTTGAACTTGTCGAAAACCTTTACGCAACAAGTCGAGCTTTGTAAACAGTTATATTACCATCGGCGTCGGTCTTCTTCTTAAAGATCCATTTATTTTCAATGGCTTGCCGATCATCGGGCAAGTCAACCAAAGTCCATACTTTGTTCTCATACATGGATCCCATCTCAGATTTCATGGCTTCCAGCCATTTTGCGAATCTGGGCTCACCATCGCTTCTTCATAGTTTGTAGGTTCGCCATGGTCAAGTAACATGACTTCGAGAATAGGATTACCGTACCACTCACAGTGCGTATTTTACTCTGGTTGACCTCGAGGTTCATAGTAACTTGATCTGAAGCTTCATGATCATCATCATTAGTTTCCTCACTAATTGGTGTAGTTGTCACGGGAACCATTTCTTGTGATGAACTACTTTCAATAAGGGAGCGAGATCTGATTATCTCATCAAGTTCTACTTTCCTCCCACTCACTTCTTTGAGAGAAACTCCTTCTCTAGAAAGGATCCGAATTAACAGCGAAAATCTTGCCTTGGATCTGTGATAGAAGGTGTACCCAACAGTCTCCTTTGGGTATCCTATGAAGACACATTTTTCCGATTTGGGTTCGAGCTTATCTGGTTGAAGTTTCTTTACATAAGCATCGCAGCCCCAAACTTTAAGCGACAACTTTGGTTTCTTGCCAAACCACAGTTCATAAGGCGTCGTCTCAGCGGTTTTGATGGTGTCCTATTTAGCGTGAATCGGCCGTCTCTAAAGCATAACCCCAAAGCGATAGCGGTAAATCGAAATAGACATCATAGATCGCACCATATCTAGTAAAATCACGATTCTGACGTTCGGACACACCATTTCTCTGTGGTGTTCGGGTGGCGTGAGTTCTTGAAACTATTCCACATTGTTTCAAATGTAAACCAAACTCGTAACTCAAATATTCTCCTCCACGATCAGATCGTAGAAACTTTATTTTCTTATTACGATGATTTTCCACTTCACTCTGAAATTCTTTGAACTTTTCAAATGTTTCAGATTTGTGTTTCATTAAGTAGATATACCCATATCTGCTCAAATCATCTGTGAAGGTGAGAAAATAACGATACCCGCGCGTGCCTCAACATTCATTGGACCACAAACATCGGTATGTATGATTTCCAACAAATCAGTTGCTCGCTCCATAGTTCGGAGAAGCGGCGTTTTGGTCATCTTGCCCATGAGGCACGGTTACATAAGTACCAAGTGATTCATAATCAAGTGATTCGAAGCCCATCGGTATGGAGTTTCTTCATGCGTTTTACACCGATATGACCTAAGCGGCGATGCCACAAATAAGTTGCACTATCATTATCAACTCTGCATCTTTTGGCTTCAACATTATGAATATGTGTATCACTCTTGTCGAGATTCAACAAGAATAGACCATTCTTCAAGGGTGCATGACCATAAAGATATTACTCATATAAATAGAACAACCATTATTCTCTGATTTAAATGAATAACCGTCTCGCATTAAACAAGATCCAGATATAATGTTCATGCTCAGCGGCACCAAATAACAATTATTTAGGTCTAAAACTAATCCCGAAGGTAGATGTAGAGGTAGCGTGCCGACCGCGATCACATCGACTTTGGAACCATTTCAACAGCGCGCCGTCACCTCGTCCTTAGCCAATCTTCGCAATCCGTAGTTCCTGTTTGAGTTGCAAATATTAGCAGAAACCGATATCAAATACCAGTACTACTGCGAGTATTAGTAAGGTACACATCAATAACATGTATATCACATATACCTTTGATCACCTTGCCATCCTTCTTATCCGCCAAATACTTGGGGCAGTTCCGCTTCGATGTCGGTTTGCTTGCGGTAAAACACTCGATTTCAGGCTTAGGTCCAGACTTGGGTTTCTTCTCTTGATCAGCAACTTTCTTGCTGTTCTTTTTGAAGTTTCCTTCTTCTTCCCTTTGCCCTTTTCTTGAAACTAGTGGTCTTGTTGACCATCAACACTTGATGCTCTTTCTTGATTTCTACCTCCATGACTTTTAGCATTGCGAAGAGCTCGAGGAATTGTCTTAGTCATCCCTTGCATATTATAGTTCATCACGAAGCTCTTGTAGCTTGGTGGCGATGATTGGAGAATTCATCAATGACACTATCATCCGGAAGATTAACTCCCAGCTGAATTAAGTGATTGTTATACCCGACATTTTGAGTATGTGCTCCTTGTGAACTATTCTCCTCCATCTTGCAGCTATAGAACTTATTGGAACTTCATATCTCTCAATCCGGGCATTTGCTTGAAATATTAACTTCAACTCTGGAACATCTCATATGCTCCATGGCGTTCAAAAGCGTCGTTGAAGACCGGTTCTAAGCCGTAAAGCATGGCACACTGAACTATTGAGTAGTCATCAGCTTTGCTTTGCGGACGTTCATAACCGGCGGCTCGCATCTGCTGACAGGCTGTCACCCAGCGGTGCTTCGGGGCGTAATTTTTACGTGCAGCAATGAGGATAATCCTCAAATTCGGACCCGTCCGTGTAATTGCTACCATCATCTTTCAACTTTGCTTTCTCAAGGAGCGCATTAAAATTCAGCGGAACAACAGCACGAGCCATCTATCTACGATAAACATAGACAAGCAAAATACTATCGGTACTAAGTTCATGATAAATTTAAGTTTAATTAATCATATTAAAAACCTCCCACTTAGGCAGACATCTCTCTAGTCATCTAAGTGATTCGTGATCCAAATCAACTAAACCATGTCCGATCATCACGTGAGATGGAGTAGTTTCAATGGTGAACATCACTATGTTGATCATATCTACTATATGATTCACGCTCGACCTTTCGGTCTCCGTGTTCGAGGCCATATCTGTTATATGCTAGGCTCGTCAAGTTTAACTTTGAGTATTCGCGTGTGCAACTGTTTTGCACCGTTGTATTTGAGCGTAGAGCCTATCACACCGATCATCACGTGGTGTCTCGGCACGAAGAACTTTCATAGCGGTGCATACTCGGGAGAACACTTCTTGATAATTTTGGTGAGAGATCATCTTATAATGCTACCGTCAATCAAAGCAAGATAAGATGCATAAAGGATAAACATCACATGCAATCAATATAAGTGATATGATATGGTCATCATCATCTTGTGCTTGTGATCTCCATCGCCGAAGCAACGTCATGATCACCATCGTCACCGGTAGCGACACCTTGATCTCCATCGTAGCATCGTTGTCGTCTAGCCAACTATTGCTTCTCGACTATCGCTACTCCTTAGTGATAAAGTAAAGCAATTACATGGCGTTGCATTTCATACAATAAGCGACAACCATATGGCTCCTGCCGATTGCCGATAACTTCGGTTACAAAACATGATCATCTCATACAATAAAATATAGCATCACGTCTTGACCATATCACATCACAACATGCCTGCAAAAACAAGTTAGGCGTCCTCTACTTTGTTGTTGCAAGTTTTACGTGGCTGCTACGGGCTGAGCAAGAACCGTTCTTACCTCGCATCAAAACCACAGCGATACTTCGTCAAATAGACTCCGTTTAACCTTCTCAAGGACGGGCGTATGCCTCGATTCAACTAAAGTGAGAGAGCAGACACCCGCCGGTCACCTTTAAGCAACGAGTGCTCGGGCGGTGAAACCAGTCTCGCGTAAGCGTCTGGCGTAATGTCGGTCGGGCGCTTCATCTCACAATACCGCTGAACCAAAGTATGACATGCTGGTAGGCGGTATGACTTATATCGTCCACAACTCACTTGTGTTCTACTCGTGCACATGACATCAACGCATAAAACCAGGCTCGGATGCCCTTTGTTGGGGAGCGTAGTAATTTCAAAAATTTTCCTACGATCACGCAAGACCATGGTGATGGCATAGCGAGAGGGAGAGTGTCCGTCCACGTACCCTCGTGAACCGAAAGCGGGCGTTATAACAACGCGGTTGATGTAGTCGTGCGTCTTCACGATCCGACCGATCCAAGCACCGAGCGTCGGCACCTCCGAGTTACGCACCGTTCAGCTCGATGGCGATCCCGGACTCCGATCCAGCAAAGTGTCGGGGATGAGTTCCGTCGACCTGCGACGGCGTGGTGGCGATGTTGATGCTCCACCGGCGGGGCTTCGCCTAAGCTCATGACGATATGACTTCTCGGCGCGGGGCTTCGCCTAAGCTCATGACGATATGACGAAGTGGAATATGGTGGAAGGGGCACCGCTGCGGCTAAGGAAGATCCGTAGATCAACTTGTGTGTTATGGGGTGCCCCCTGCCCCGTATATAAAGGAGCCAAGGGGAGGTGGCGGCCCAGGGGCGCGCAAGGAGTCCTACTCCCTCAGGGAGTAGGACTCCCCTCAATCCTAGTTGGATTAGGATTGGAGGAGGGAAGAGAGAGAGGGCCGCCCCCTTTCCTAGTCCTAATAGGACTAGGGGAAGAAGCGCGCGCCACCTAGGGCTGCCCTTTCTCCTTTCCTCCAAGGCCCACTATGGCCCATGAAGTTCCGGGGTTCGGTAACCTCCGGTACTCGATAAATTCGATTTCACTCGGAACACTTCCGATGTCAAATGTAGGCTTCAATATATCAATCTTTATGTCTCGACCATTTGAGACTCCTCGTCATGTCCGTGATCACATCCGGGACTCGAACAACCTTGGTGCATCAATACTTATAAACTCATAATGAGCTGTCATCGAAGCGTTAAGCGTGCGGACCCTACGGGTTCGAGAACTATGTAGACATGACCTAGAACCATTCTCGGTCAATAACCAATAGCGGAACCTGGATGCCCATATTGGTTCCTACATATTCTCTGAAGATCTTTATCGGTCAAACCGCATAACGACATCGTTGTTCCCTTTGTCATCGGTATGTTACTTACGAGATTCGATCGTCGGTATCAATACCTAGTTCAATCTCGTTACGGTAAATCTCTTTACTCGTTCCGTAATACATCATCTCACAACTAACTCATTAGTTGTAATGCTTGCAAGGCTTAAGTGATGTGTATTACCGAGAAGGCCTAGAGATACCTCTCCGACAATCGGAGTGACAAAACCTAATCTCGAAATCGCCAACCCAACAAGTACCTTTGGAGACACCTGTAGTACTCCTTTATAATCACCCGATTCGTTGTGGCGTTTGGTAGTACCAAAGTGTTCCTCCGTAAGCAGGAGTTGCATAATCTCATAGTTATAGGAACATGTATGGGTCATGAAGAAAGCATTAACATACTAAGCGATCAAGTGTTAAGCTAACGGAATGGGTCATGTCAATCAGATCATTCAACTAATGATGTGACCTTGTTAATCAAATAACAACTCCTTGTTCATGGTTAGGAAACATAACCATCTTTGATTAACAAGCTAGTCAAATAGAGGCATACTAGTGACATCTTGTTTGTCTATATATTCACACATGTATTATGTTTCCGGTTAATACAATTCTAGCATGAATAATAAACATTTATCATGATATAAGAAATAAATAATAACTTTATTATTGCCTCTAGGGCATATTTCCTTCATACAAGAATAAAAGATAGGCCCTTCGCAGAGGGAAGCAGAGGTTGTCATGTGCATTTATGGTTGGATGCACAAAATCTTAATGCGAAAACGTCACTTTATACTGCGACTTGTGATATGGACCTTTATTATGCAGTCCGTCGCTTTTATTTCTTCCACATCACAAGATCGTATAAAGCTTATTTTCCCCACACTAATAAATCATACATATTTAGATAGAAAATTTGTCGGTGTACAAAAGTAGGGGCTCTCCTTTTGACCCCTTTACTTGTGCATGGGCAGTCAGAGCCGCTTGCCACGAGCACGCATCACACGGCAGGGAAGGGAAGCCGGAGAGAAGCCGAAGGCACAGGACGAATAAAGCAACGACAAGGAACAAGGCCACACGGATCGGATGGGCGAAGCAGGTTTTCCCGGCAAGAACCCTTGCCGGGGCAACCTCAGCGGCCCCGGCAAGACCCTTGCCGGGGCAGCTCGCCCACGCCAATAGAGCGAGCCACCCTTGAGCCACCAATGCTCGACGGACGCATTGGGACAGGGCTCGGGAGGCGCCTCTGTGGAGGCATGCAGATCTTTGTGAAGAGAAAGAATAGTCAAGATCAAGTGAGGATAGGAAGGCAATCATCCTCACCGAAGAAACCCACAAAACCCCCGGCAAGATCCTTGCCGGGGACGCCCACACACCACGGCAAGACCCTTGCCGGGCCACCCGGCAAGGCCCTCGCCAGGCGCACCAGCAGGGCCGCTGCCAGGCCCGCACCAACCAAGTTTCCACCGCCGTTCACATGCAGCTGCCGACCCAACCAGCTGGGCAGGCACCTGCGTGGCAACATGCAACTCTTCCTGAAGACTCCACCACCGTGCCACCTCAACTGCCTGCCTGCCTACATGGCACCGCATGCATCACTGGCCAGGGCGCGTGTCGAAGCAAGGAGAAGCAGCGACGGATGGGACGGGCCTCGCTCCCGTCCCCGATAAAGCAGGAGGACACCTAAGTGATGCATTAAATACATCTTGTCATGTAATACGAGGGATAACCTCACGGCACTGTACCCTTTCCACCTCCGGCTTGGCACTGTGGCGACCCCTATTCAAAAAAAAGGAGGCTCGAGGTGACCAGGAAAAGGATTCAGCTTTTTGGAGCTCATTACACCCCGTAGCCAGCTCAAGAACTCAGAATACATCCACCAAAGCAGGACTAGGGTTTTACGCATCCTCGCGGCCCGAACTTGGATAAACGAACCGCGTACTCTCTGTCAGATCCGCCCTTCTCTCAACCCCGCGCCTCGCAACCGCAGTAGGGATCCTTGTGATCCCATAGGTGTCGTTCCCACCGACATATTTGGCGCGCCAGGTAGGGGGTGCAGTTGTGAGAATCGGCTCTAACAGCTAGTCCGGCGTTTTCTTCATCGCCATGGCACCCAAGAAGAAGATGACGGTGGAGGTCGGCTCGTCGGGAGCTGAACGGCCTGTCCCGATGCGGGTGTGCAGTGGACCGGTCGCGGAGAGGACCAGGGGCGCGGCTCGCGAGCACCAACACCACCCCAGCAGCCGGAGCTTGGAAGGCGGCGACGTTCGTGTGCTTGGAAATGGGCCGCACGTCGCCAAATCCAAAGATGGAGCCAGGCCCTCCGCAGGCGGCGCGGGGCCCTCCAAAGGTGTCGTCGCACCGCCCGAAGGCGATGCGGTGGCCTCGAAGACACCCACGCCGGCCCCCACAACGCGCTCCTCTTAGGCCGTGTGCGACGAACGGCGTCATCATGCCGAAGATCTTGGGTGCCTCCACGGGAAGAGTTCTGAACGCCACCAGAGACCAAGAAGGTGCCAGCCAAGGAGGACGGTTCGGGGGGAGTTTTTACCATAAGCTCCACCCTCGATGGCAAATAGGAAAGCGAGCTCGTCGCCTTCCTACAGGCGAATGTCGATGTGTTTGCATGGCAAGCCTCCGACATCCCCGGCGTTCCCAGGGAGGTGATTGAGCACCACCTTGCTGTCTGTCCTCATGCACGCCCCGTCAAGCAGAAGGTCAGGAAGCAAGCTCTGGAGAGGCAGGAGTTCATCATGGAGGAAATCAGAAAGTTAGAGGCGGCAGGTTTGGTGAGAGGAGTACTCCATCCAACGTGGTTGGCCAATCCGGTAGTGGTGCGCAAGGCAAATGGGAAATGGAGGCTGTGTATTTATTACACAGACATCAATAAGGCCTGCCCAAAGGATCCCTTCCCGTTGCCGCACATTGACCAGATTGTTGACTCCACGGCTGGGTGTGACCTCTAACCGTTCCTGGACGCCTACTCAGGATACCACCAAATCTTCATGACAAAGGAAGACGAGGAAAAGACAACATTCATCACCCCATGTGCTACGTATTGCTTTTTACGGATGCCTTTTGGGTTGAAGAGTGCTGGCTCGACCTTTGCAAGAGAAGTCCAAATTGGTTTTGAGCCCCAGCTACATAGAAATATGGAAGCTTATATGGATGACATAGTGGTCAAAACCAAGGACAAAGCAACACTCGTGCAAGATCTGGAGGAAACATTTGGGAACCTACGCAAGATCAACCTCAAATTGAACCCTGAGAAGTGTGTCTTCGGCATCCCGTCCGGCAAGCTTCTCGGGTTCTTTGTGTCCCAACGCATGATTGAAGCAAACCCAAATAAGATCAAGGCTATCAAGCAGACTGAGGCACCCAAATGGATCAAGGACGTGTGTCGGCTCACTGGATGCATTGCTGCCATGAGCCGGTTCATCTCCAAGTCCGCGGAGCGTACCCTTCCTTTTTTCAAGATCTTTAAGAAAGCAGGGCCAATGGAGTGGACCCCGGAGACCGAGGCAGCGCTGCAAGATTTGAAGAAATACCTCTCCTCTACCCCTGTGCTGGTTGCGCCCAAACCACAAGAACCGTTGCTGCTTTATCTAGCGGCAACGAATCAGGTGGTTAGCGCCGCACTAGTGGCGCAGAGAGAGGTTGACGAGGAGACTGCAGCGGTGGCAGAGTCGACGGGTGGCAGGCCGGAACCATCCCCGGCAGGGCTCAGCCCCGGCAATACTGAGTCCCCGGCAAGGCTCGACACCGGCGAGCCTGGAGCCCGTGCGACGGGACCCACGCGACCAGGTGAAGAAGCGTAGAAGAAGAAAATGATGTAGCATCGAGTTTACTTCGTCATCTCCCTTTTGCAGGGGCTAGGTCGAGGTACTCACGTGTGCAAAAGCTGCTCTTCGGCCTCCTTATGGCTTCGAGGAAGCTGCGCCATTACTTCCAAGTGCATGAAATCACGGTGGTCACCTACCTCCCATTGCAACGGATATTGCATAACCCAGATGTAACAGGAAGGATCGTGGAATGGGCCCTGGAGCTGTCAAGCTTTGGTTTAAAGTTCGAAAGTATCTCGACGATTTAGAGCAGAGTCTTGGCGGAGTTTGTTGCAGAATGGACCTTGACGCCCGACGTAGAGGTACAAGAGACCACTCTCCCCGGCAAGGAAACGAGTCGCAACTGGATCATGTACTTTGAGGGTGCCTTCTCGCTGCAAGGCGCCGGTGCTGGTGTGCTTCTTGTCGCGCCCACCGGAGAGCACCTCAAGTACGTCATCCAGATGCACTTCCCCCGGGAGATGTCAACCAACAACACCATCGAGTACGAGGGTTTGCTTGCCGGTCTCAGGATCGCGGTGGACCTCGGAGTTAAGAAGCTCATCGTCAGGGGCGACTCGTAGCTCGTCGTCAGGCAGATCAACAAAGATTATCAAAGCCCGTTGATGGAAGCTGACGTAGATGAGGTGAGGAAACTGGAGGAACGCTTTGACGGTATACAAGCGGAGCATGTCCCTCGGGAGGAGAACGACATCGCTGACTACCTGTCAAAACGCGCTGCCCTCAAGGTACCTGTGGAACCAGGTACTTTTGTGCTTCAGTTAACTCAGCCATCAGTTGAGCCGTCGACCAGGCAGAACAAGCGGAGGAAGCTAAGCCCCGGTAAATACTTCCCCACCGAGCTCCCCGGAGCCGCCGACGAAGATGTTGCCGTGGATGCCGATCCTGCCACGAGGCGACCAACTCCGGCAGGACCTCAGGTCATGGCCGTGGAAGCGGCCGCTCCCGTAGCAAAAGAAATGCCTTTGGTCCTTGTCGTCGAGCCACAGGCTCCGGCATGGGCACAACACACCGTCCGATTCCTTCAGAAAGGAGAGCTTCCTGAGGAGCAGGAAGAGGCGGAAAGAGTAGCCCTCCGGTCTGCCCTATACCAGTTCGTTGATAACAAACTGTATAGGAGAAGACCGAATGGGGTGAAATTGAAGTGCATCTCCCGGGAGGAAGGACTAAAGCTGTTGGCAGAGATACATCGAGGCGTATGTGGCTCCCACATAAGGTCGAGGGCCCTTGCCGGCAAGGTTTCTTTTGGCCCACCGCCCTCCAGGATGCGATGGCACTAGTAACCAAGTGTGAAGTGTGCCAGTTCCATTCGAAGAAGCTCCATCAACCAGCTCAAGCCCTTCAAACTATCCCTCTCTACTGGCCCTTCACGGTCTGGGGGCTCGACATATTGGGCCCTTTCCCCCGTGCTGTCAGGGGCTTTGAGTACTTGTACGTCGCAATCGACAAGTTCACAAAGTGGCCAGAGGTGGAGGCAGTGAGGAAGGTGACAACGCAGTCAGCCATCAAGTTCTTCAAGGGACTAGTGTGCCGTTTTGGGGTGCCCAACAAGATCATCACCGACAACGGCACACAGTTCACAAGCCATGCCTTCATGCAATACTTTGAGGATCTCGGTAGCAAGGTCTGTTTTGCTTCCGTGGCACATCCACGGAGCAACGGTCCAGCGGAGAGAGCAAATGCTGAAGTCCTGCGAGGCTTAAGAACGAAGACTTTCGACAGGCTGCGTAAGAGTGGAAGCGCTGGATTGATGAGTTGCCGGCGGTTCTTTGGTTGATCAGAACGACGCCAAATCGAGCCACCGGCCAGACACCCTTTGCCTTGGTTTACGGGGCAGAAGCAGTTCTCCCCACGGAACTCATATACGGGTCACCTCGAGTGCTTTCTTATGATGAGCTTGAGCAAGAGCGATTGCGGCAAGATGACGCAACGCTCCTTGAGGGAGATCATCTCCGGGCGGCTGTGAGAGCAACACGCTACCAGCAAGCCTTGCGCCGCTACCATAGCCGCAAGGTTCATGCCCGGAGCTTTGAGGAAGGCGACCTTGTTCTTCGGCATGTTCAATCGACCAAGAATACCAACAAGTTGACGCCAAAGTGGGAAGGCCCTTATCGGGTAATACGAGTCTCCAGGCCCGGCGCAGTCCGCCTGGAGACCTAAGATGTCGTTCCGGTGAGCAATTCCTGGAACATCGAGCATCTTCGCTAGTTTTACCCATAAGGCGTGGCTTGCCGGGCCCCCCGGCAAGCCACCTTTTGTACGAGCCTTGCCAGCAAGGCATGTAACCCTTTGTACAAAGCCAGGCGCAAACCCTGAGCATAAATAAACGAAGCGCTGGCGCCCTAAGTTATAGCATGCATGCTAGGTTGAGTCTCGTCCTTGGTTAGGGTCGATAGTGCTTAGCGGCGGTTAACCCCTAGCTTAGAGGTCGAGTGTGCGTCTCTCTGTTCTTCTCTATCTTCTTTGGTTCGCAGGACACGTGAATATCCTTGCCTAGCTGCTTTGGAAGAAGGGGGACGGACCGGTGTACGGGTCCCGGCAAGCTAATATCGCCGGGGGCTACAAGAGCGAAGATCCACCCGCGGCAAGCCAAAGTTGCCAGGGGTTGCAGATTCAGATAAGTTCTCTATCCCTTATCATGTGTCTCGTTATGGACTGAGGGATGTGAAACCTTGTTTTATCCTTAGGCTACCGTGCTCTCCTCATTCCGGACCCTAGGACTCGTATCCCGGGACCGAATTTGGTCGTAGTCGCGGCAGCAAGGAAATAAAACAAGGAGCCTAGGCGCACCTCATCCCTGCCTCCGCCAAGGGCGTGAGAAAGGTCGAGCGAAGTGGGGGGGCGGCAAGGTTTGTTGCCGGGCAAAAAAAAACGTTTATCTTAAGGATAACGAGGATTCATTCCTTGTCGTGGGTTCCACCCGCGAACGAAAATCCTAGCAAACATCCCTTTTTCATTAAAAAACATCCCGTACAGGTACAGTTCATACAAAATGAAAAACATGAGCAATGGGATTACAAGCTTTAAATTCTACTAAGGCCCGAAGGCTTACAAACTAAAAAGAGATAAGGTGCCCGTAATCCCTTTCTTGTCCCTCTCCTCAGGAAATGGAACAAGAAAAGCAGGAGGGAAAAGGGGCGCCTAGGCGAGCTACGGGTGGCAGAAGACACCAAGAGAACATCTTGGTGTCCGTTCAAGGGCTGGATGGTGATGGCAGCGCCGGAGGCAGAGCTCGAAGACGAGGCGGCAGGGCGTCGATCTGACGCGAAGGCGTCGGTGCCACAGTACTCGACTTGACGGCCTTGCCGCCCGTCCTCTTCCTCTTCCGCAGCCTCCCAACGCCAGCCGCCCAAGGAGACGACCCCGAGAAGTTCAAGGAGCCGGCGACACGGATGATGGGGTCCCCGGTGCCGCCCGGAGCGGCGCCCGACGCCTAGTCGGACCCGTCATCCTACCGCCCGCTGGCCTCGCTGTCGTTGTCCTCCTCGTCACTCTTGCTCGAGGAGGAGTCTTCGTCATCAGAAGAGCTCTCCACGCAGCACCTTACGCGAGTCCCGAAGTGCCCGAAGATCTTGACGGAGAGGAGGCCACCCTCCATTAGTTGGAAATGGAGAGTGAGCCCATCCGTCAAGCTGTGGAGGCGAGCGAAGGTTTTCCACCCTCGATGAAGATACATGACGTGAGGGGTGGGGAACTCGACGTCGGCCCATGTGCCACTGTTCCCGCAACCCCTCATATTCAGCCGCAACGCCTGCGGCGGATCTAGCTCCATCTCCCGCGCGAATGGGGTCGGGAGGCGAAGGCGATGGCGTGGTGGCCGGCGCAGCCTGACGAAGAATTCACAAGGGTTGTCCCCGGCGTGGCCCTCCATTGGAGGAGGGGCTGCTGGCGGAGGCGAGGCTGATCTGCCGCCCCGTCCTCCTCTCCCTCGAGCACCACGACGGCCTCGACCTCGCCCCCTCCCCCTTCCTCTGGCGGCGGGCTCTGTCGCTACGAGCTCTTGGGGACGAGCAACGCGTTGTCTGGCCAAAACCCTCGCCGCCACCGATGAAGCGTCGCCACGCCCCCTCGCCATGGCAGACGGAAGGAAGAAACAAGAATGGGGAGAGGCAGATGGCGGAGAGTTGAGAGGCACCGTTCCTCCCGCTCCCCTCTTTATAAAGGAGTGGGGGCGAGACTCGGCCGCCCCCTCCCGGCCAATCCGACCCGCTGAAGTGATAGCAAGCGGGGCCGTTGACCGCCCTTCCCGCTCCATTGAAGGCGCGTGGGAATCGACCCACGCGCACGCACGACTTCCCACGTCCCGCGCACCTGTCCTTTGCTCTGCATTATGCATGCAGCGAACGTGGCGCAAGGGGCATGCGTAGTGGGACACGTGGAGGGACGGTTCCCAAGCGGGGGTTGTAAATGGGAGGCGGCCCTGCAGTCTCGAAGAGACACACAAGCTGCCTCTTTACTATCCACCGCGAGGTGACACTAGCATGCTTCCGTCACGCGCACGCGCATGACCCCCACGTCGCGCATTCAATGCAGGTCGTGGAGAAACGCGGTGGACATCCCAGTTACCGCAGTAGAATCCGCCCCTCCTGCCCGCGCACCATTTTGGGCCTGGCCCAACAACGTGTCGCACTTATGTATGGCCCAGGCCCGGGGGCTCCTGTCGGTGTACAAAAGTAGGAGCTCTCCTTTTGACCCCTTTACTTGTGCACGGGCAGTCAGAGCCGCTTGCCACGGTCACGCATCACATGGCAGGGAAGGGAAGCCGGAGAGAAACCGAAGGCACAAGACGAATAAAGCAACGACAAGGAACAAGGCCACATGGATCGGATGGGCGAAGCAGGTTTTCCCGGCAAGAACCCTTGCCGGGGCAGCCTCAGCAGCCCCGACAAGACCCTTGTCGGGGCAGCTCGCCCACGCCAATAGAGCGAGCCATCCTTGAGCCCACCAACGCTCAACAGACGCTTTGGGACAGGGCTCGGGAGGCGCCTCCGTGGAGGCATGCAGATCTTTGTGAAGACAAAGAATAGTCAAGATCAAGTGAGGATAGGAAGGCAATCATCCTCACCGAAGAAACCCACAAGACCCCCGGCAAGATCCTTGCCGGGGACGCCCACGCACCGTGGCAAGACCCTTGTCGGGCCACCCGGCAAGGCCCTCGCTAGGCGCACCAGCAGGGCTGCTGCCAGGCCCGCACGAACCAAGTTTCCACCGCCGTTCACATGCAGCTGCCGACCCAACCAGCTGGGCAGGCACCTGCGTGGCAACATGCAACTCTTCGTGAAGACTCCACCACCGCGCCACCTCAGCTACCTGCCTGCCTACATGGCACCGCATGCATCGCTAGCCAGGGCGCGTGTCGAAGCAAGGAGAAGCGGCGACGGATGGGACGTGCCTCGCTCCCGTCCCCGATAAAGCAAGAGGACACCTAAGCGATGCATTAAATACATCTTGTCGTGTAATACGAGGGATAACCTCGCGGCACTGTACCCTGTGGCGACCCCTTTTCCTATAAAAGGAGGCCCGAGGCGACCAGGAAAAGGATTCGACTTTTTTGGAGCTCGTTACACCCGTAGCTAGCTCAAGAACTCAGAATACATCCACCAAAGCAGGATTAGGGTTTTACGCATCCTCGTGGCCTGAACCTGGATAAACGAACCGCGTACTCTCTGTCAGATCCGCTCTTCTCTCAACCCTGCGCCCCGCAACCGCAGTAGGGATCCTTGTGATCCCATAGGTGTCGTTCCCACCGAATTTTTTTTATTGCATGCAACAATGACAACTTACTTGAAGGATCTTACTCAATCCATAGGTAGATATGGTGGACTCTTATGGCAAAAACTGGGTTTAAGGGTATTCGGAAGCACAAGTAGTGTCTCTACTTGGTGCAAAGAATTTGGCTAGCATGAGGGGGAAACACAAGCTCAACATGTTGGATAATCCATGACAATATACTTTATTTCGGATATAAGAAAACATAACCCATTATGTTGTCTTCCTTGTCCAACAATGAACTATTTAGCATGTCATATTTTAATGAGTGCTCACAATCATAAAAGATGTCCAAGATAGTATATTTATATGTGAGAACCTCTCTTTCTTTATTACTTCCTTTTAATTGCAACGATGACCAAAACTATGTTTGTCAACTCTCAACAACTTTTATTCATCATACTCTTTGTATGTGAACTCATTACTCTACATAAGATCAATATGATCTCTTTATTTCTTTCTGTTCTTTATTTTTCTTGTATTCCCTTATGATCATAGCAAGATAATCAAGCCCTTGACTCAAAACTAATCTTTATTATATATATAGCTCACGGACTTGATTACATAGAGGGGTCATAAAACAAAACTCAAAACTAAATCATACTAAAACTTTTACTCTACTAGATCAAGATATTACTAAAATGATCGAACTAAGAAAAACAGTAAAGATAGGAGTGTGATGGTGATACGATACCGAGGCACCTCCCCCAAGCTTGGCAGTTGCCAAGGGGAGTGCCCATACGAGATACTCAGTTCTCCTTTGCTGGTGAAGAAGATGGTCGTAATGATGGATAGTCGCACATCGAGTGTAGGAGATCCTCCAATTTGCGGATAATGCCCTTGAGTGCGGTTATATGCTCCTTCAACAAAATATTTTCACGTGTGAGATACTTGTTTTGTATATGGGCTAACTCAATCATCTTGAAAGCTTCAATCTCCGTTGGGGTAAGAAGATTGTAATGAGGTTGAAGGATGTCTTCTTATTCTTCTGCTGTAGGAGCTTGATCCTCCATGGCCTTCTTGATCCTATCATCCTTGTTGATCTCCTCGGGTTCTTCTCTCTTCAGCTATATCTTCATTAGCCAAGCATCGTTGCGCTCCTTGTTGGAGGAGGGAGACGACATGATGCCTGGCCTTGACAACTCTGGCAGAAAATAGCTCGAAACAAAAACATAGGATATTTGCGTGATATGAGGGTCAAAACCTTCGGGAGATTATATAATGAATTTTTACCAACTGAAAGAAGTATCATGCAAGAAAACGCAGTCCGGAGGGCACATGACGTGCCCACGAGGCAGGGGGCGCACCCAGGGGGCAGGGCGCGCCCTCCACCCTCGTGGACGCCTCGTGTCCTTCCCGGACTACTTCTTATTTTCCTATTTACTTAAATATTCCAAAACAGGGAAAAATTGCCATTAAAACTGTTTTGGAGTCGGTTTACTTACCATACCACATACCTATTCCTTTTCAGAGTCTGAAACGTTCTGGAAAGTGTACCTTATGTATTCCTCTGGGTTACAGTTTCAATAATATTTGTTTCAACATTTATAGGATTACCTGAGATATAATGTTTGATTCTTTGACCGTTCACCACCTTCGGATTTGTGCCTTCGAAGTGGTTGATTTTTATGGCACCGGAATGATAGACCTCCTCGATAACGTAAGGACCTTCCCATTTAGAGAGAAGTTTTCCTGCAAAAAATCTTAAACGAGAGTTGTATAGCAAAACATAATTACCTACATTAAACTCACGTTTTTGTATCCTTTTGTCATGCCATCTTTTAACTTTTTCTTTAAATAGTTTGGCATTCTCATAAGCCTGGGGTTCTCTACTCATCAAGTGAGCTAATGTCAAATAGCCTCTTCTCACCGGCAAGTTTGAAATCATAATTGAGCTCTTTAATGGCCCAATATGCCTTATGTTCTAGTTCGAGAGGTAAGTGACATGCTTTTCCATAAACCATTTTATACTGAGACATACCCATAGGATTTTTATATGCAATTCTTGGACCAGTTCTTTCTAGATCTATTAACAGTCTTTTGCAAAATTAATTTGAGCTCTCTATTACTAAGTTCTACTTGACCACTAGATTGTGGGTGGTATGGAGATGCAATTCTATGATTAACGACATACTTAGCAATCATTTTACGAAAATCACCATGAATAAAATGTGAACCACCATCAGTCATTAAGTATCTAGGGACTCCAAACCTCGAAAAAATAACTTCTTTAAGCATCTTAATAGAGGTGTTATGATCAGCACTATGATACGTCTCCAACGTATCTATAATTTTTGATTGTTCCATGCTATTATACTTTCTGTTTTGGATGTTTATGAGCTTTATTAAACACTTTTATATTATTTTTGGGACTAACCTATTAACCTAGAGCCCAGTGCCAGTTTCTGTTTTTTTCCTTGTTTCAGTGTTTCGCAGAAAAAGAATATCAAACGGAGTCCAAAAGGAATGAAACCTTCGGGAGAGTTATTTTTGGAACGGAAGCAATCCAGGAGACTTGGAGTACACGTCAGGGAATCAACGAGGAGAGCACGAGGCAGGGGGCGCGCCCTCCACCCTCGTGGGCCCCTCATGGCTCCCCTGACCGACTTCTTACCCCTATATATATCCATATACCCTAAAAACTTCGGGGAACAGAATAGATCGGGAGTTCCGCCGCCGCAAGCCTCTGTAGCCAACAAAAACCAATCGGGACCTTGTTCCGGCACCCTGCCGGAGGGGGGATCCCTCATCGGTGGCCACCTTCATCATCCCGGCGCTCTCCATGACGAGGAGGGAGTAGTTCACCCTCGGGGCTAAGGGTATATACCAGTAGCTATGTGTTTGATCTCTCTCTCTCGTGTTCTTGAGGTGATACGATCTTGATGTATCACGAGCTTTGCTATTATAGTTGGATATTATGATGTTTCTCCCCCTCTACTCTCTTGTAATGGATTGAGTTTTCCCTTTTAAGTTATCTTATCGGATTGAGTCTTTAAGGATTTGAGAACACTTGGTGTATGTCTTGCCGTGCGTATCTGTGGTGACAATGGGATATGACGTGATCCACTTGATGTATGTTTTGGTGATCAACTTGCGGGTTCCGCCCATGAACCTATGCATAGGGATTGGCACACGTTTTCGTCTTGACTCTCCGGTAGAAACTTTGGGACACTCTTTGAAGTTCTTTTTGTTGGTTGAATAGATGAATCTGAGATTGTGTGATGCATATCATATAATCATACCCACGGATACTTGAGGTGACAATGGAGTATCTAGGTGACAATAGGGTTTTGGGTGATTTGTGTCTTAAGGTGTTATTATAGTACGAACTCTTGAATAGATCGATCCGAAACAATAACTTTGAGGTGGTTTCGTACCCTACCATATTCTCTGTTTGTTCTCCACTATTAGTGACTTTGGAGTGTCTCTTTGTTGCATGTTGAGGGAATGTTATATGATCCAATTATGTTATTATTGTTGAGAGAACTTGCGCTAGTGAAAGTATGAACCCTAGGCCTTGTTTCAACGCATTGCAATACCGTTTATGCCCACTTTTATCGCTTGTTACCTTGCTGTTTTTATAATTTCAGATTACAAAAACCTATATCTACCATCCATATTGCACTTGTATCACCATCTCTTCGCCGAACTAGTGCACCTATACAATTTAGCATTGTATTGGGTGTGTTGGGGACACAAGAGACTCTTTGTTATTTGGTTGCAGGGTTGCTTGAGAGAGACCATCTTCATCCTATGCCTCCCATGGATTGATAAACCTTAGGTCATCCACCCGAGGGAAATTTGCTACAGTCCTACAAACCTCTGCACTTGGAGGCCCAACAACGTCTACAAGAAGAAGGTTGCATAGTAGACATCAAGATCTTTTCTGGCGCTGTTGCCGGGGAGGTGAGTGCTTGAAGGTATATCTTTAGATCTTGCAATCGAATCTTTTGGTTTCTTGTTTTATCACTAGTTTAGTCTATAAAAGAAAACAAAAAATGGAATTAAGGTTGCCTCATATGCTTCATCTTTTTAATGTCTTTCGTGAAAATGATGGGAAGGAAAATTGGGCTCAAGTACTAGAAGAAGAATTACATAGAATGCTTGGCATAAAATCATTGTATGATGAGCATGATTGCAATGTTGTTAGTACGAATTCCTTGAACATCCATGATGCTAATGATATGCAAAGCCACAAGCTTGGGGATGCTATGTTTGATGAATATGATATTTTTAGTCCCCCAAGTTTTGATATGCAAATTTGTTATGATGATAGCATGCCTCCTACTTATGATGATTATATTGATGAAAGTGGGTTTGGAAGAGTGTCAACTTTAGGCAGTAATGATCCCACTAGTTTGGAGGATGTTGAATCTTATTGGGATAATTATGAAAGTGGATTTGGAGAGGTCATGACTTTATTAGTGATGAATCCACTATTTCGGAAGGGGGTTCAATTCATTATGAGAAAAAAGTTTCCATCTATGATGATTATTGTGATGACTTGTATGCTATTAAGAATAATGATAACCATGAAACTTGTCATCGTGATTTAAGTTTTCTATTGGATTATGCTTCACATGATAGTTATTTTGTTGAGTTTTCTCCCACTATTATTCATGAGAAGAAATTTTCTTATGTGGAGAGTAATAAAATTTCTATGCTTGTAGATCATGAAAAGAATGCTTTAGGTGCTGGTTATATTGTTGAACTCATTCATGATACTACTGAAAATTATTATGAGGGAGGAACATATGCTTGTACAAATTGCAATAATATCAATTTTCCTCTCTATGTGCTTAAAGTTTTGAAGTTATGCTTGTTTTGCCTTCCTATGATAGTTGATTATTGTTCCCATAAGTTGTTTTCTCACAAAATCCCTATGCATAGGAAGTGGGTTAGACTTAAATGTGCTAGTCATATTCTTATGTTTTATGTGAGCATCATTGAAATCATCATGCCTAGCTAGGGGCGTTAAACGATAGCGCTTGTTGGGAGGCAACCCAATTTTATTTTAGTCTCTTGCTTTTTGGTTCTGTTTAGGAATAAATAATCCATCTAGCTTCTTTTTATATGTGGTTTTGTGTTTTAATTAGTGTTTATGCCAAGTTAAACCTATAGGATCTTCTTGGATGATAGTTATTTGATCTTGCTGAAAATTCCAGAAATTTTCTATTCACGAAAATTTTTGTTAAAAATCACCAGAACGTTATTAAATACTGACTACAATTGTAGTAGATCATTAAACAAATTATCTAGGTCGTCATATTTTGGTAGAATTTTTGGAGTTCCATAAGTTTGCGTTAGTTACAGATTACTACAGATTGTTCTGTTTTTTGACAGATTCTGATTTTCGTGTGTTGTTTGCTTATTTTATTGAATCTATGGCTAGTAAAAGAGTTTATAAACCATAGAGACGTTGGAATACAGTAGGTTTAACACCAATATAAATAAAGAATGAGTTCATTATAGTACCTTGAAGTGGTGTTTTGTTTTCTTTCGCTAACGGAGCTTATGAGTTTTCTGTTAAGTTTTGTGTTGTGAAGTTTTCAAGTTTTGGGTAAAGATACGATGGACTATGGAATAAGGAGTGGCAATA
The DNA here is from genome assembly GCA_021605205.1 of Aegilops longissima. Taxonomy (NCBI): domain Eukaryota; kingdom Viridiplantae; phylum Streptophyta; class Magnoliopsida; order Poales; family Poaceae; genus Aegilops; species Aegilops longissima. The sequence goes on along the minus strand of CM038680.1, from coordinate 185,339,756 downwards.
GCCTAAGCTTGGGGATTCCCAAGGCACCCCAAGGTAATATTCAAGGATAACTAAGCGCCTAAGCTTGGGGATGCCCCGGAAGGCATCCCCTCTTTCGTCTTCGTTCATCGGTAACTTTACTTGGGGCTATATTTGTATTCACCACATGATATGTGTTTTGCTTGGAGCGTCATTTTATTTTATTTTGTTTTGCTTGCTGTTTGAATAAAGTACCAAGATATGAAATTCTTAAATGTTAGAGAGTCTTCACATAGTTGCATAATTATTCGACTACTCATTGATCTTCACTTATATCTTTCGGAGTAGTTTGTTGTTTGCTCTAGTGCTTCACTTATATCTTTTAGAGCACGACGGTGGATTTATTTTGAAGAAATATATGAACTCTCATGCTTCACTTATATTATTTTGAGAGTCTTAAACAGCATGGTAATTTGCTCTGGTTATGAATTTAGTCCTAATATGATGGGCATCCAAGAGGGATATAATGAAAACTATCATATAAAGTGCATTGAATACTATGAGAAGTTTGATTCCTTATGATTGTTTTGAGATATGAAGATGGTCATATTAGAGTCATGCTAGTTGAGTAGTTGTGAATTTGAGAGATACTTGTGTTAAAGTTTGTGATTCCCGTAGCATGCATGTATGGTGAACCGTTATGTGATGAAGTCGGAGCATGATTTATTTATTGATTGTCTTCCTTATGAGTGGCGGTCGGGGACAAGCGATGGTATTTTCCTACCAATCTATCTCCCTAGGAGCATGCGCGTAGTACTTTGTTTCGATAATTAATAGATTTTTGCAATAAGTATGTGAGTTGTTTATGACTAATGTTGAGTCCATGGATTATACGCACTCTCACCCTTCCACCATTGCTAGCCTCTCTAATACCGCGCACCTTTCGCCGGTATCATACACCCACCATATACCTTCCTAAAAACAGCCACCATACCTACCTATTATGGCATTTCCATAGCCATCCCGAGATATATTGCCGTGCAACTTTCCACTGTTCCGTTTATTATGACATGCTCCATCATTGTCATATTGCTTTGCATGATCATGTAGTTGACATTGTATTTGTGGCAAAGAAACCGTTCATAATTCTTTCATACATGTCACTCATGAGTCATTGCACATCCCGGTACACCGCCGGAGGCATTCATATTGAGTCATATTTTTGTTCTAAGTATTGAGTTGTAATCCTTGAGTTGTAAGTAAATAAAAGTGTGATGATCAACATTATTAGAGCATTGTCCCAGTGAGGTAAGGATGATGGAGACTATAATTCCCCCACAAGTCGGGATGAGACTCTGGACGAAGAATAAAAAAAAGAAGAAAAAGAAAAAAAAGAGGCCATAAAAAGAGAGGAGAAGGCCCAAATAAAAAAATGAGAGAAAAAGAGAGAAGGGGCAATGCTACTATCCTTTTACCACACTTGTGCTTCAAAGTAGCACCATGATCTTCATGATAGAGAGTCTCCTATGTTGTCACTTCCATATACTAGTGGGAGTTTTACATTATAGAACTTGGCTTGTATATTCCAATGATGGGCTTCCTCAAAATGCCCTTGGTCTTCGTGAGCAAGCGAGTTGGATGCATACCCACTTAGTTTATTTTGTTGAGCTTTCATACACTTATAGCTCTAGTGCGTCCGTTGCATGGCAATCCCTACTCACTCACATTGATATCTATTGATGGGCATCTCCATAGCCCGTTGATACGCCTAGTTGATGTGAGACTATCTTCTCCTTTTTGTCTTCTCCACAACCACCATTCTATTCCACATATAGTGATGTGTCCATGGCTCACGCTCATGTATTGCGTGAAGATTGACAAAGTTTGAGAACATCAAAAGTATGAAACAATTGCTTGGCTTGTCATCGGGCATGATTTAAATATTTTGTGTGATGAAGATAGAGCATAGCCAGAGTATATGATTTTGTAGGGATAGCTTACTTTGGCGATGTTATTTTGAGAAGACACGATTGCTTTGTTAGTATGCTTGAAGTATTATTGTTTTCATGTCAATATTAAACTTTTGTTTTGAATCTTATGGATCTGAATATTCTTGCCACAACAAAGAAGATTATATTGATAAATATGTTAGGTAGCATTCCACATCAAAAATTCTGTTTTTATCTTTTACCTACTCGAGGACGAGCCGGAATTAAGCTTGGGATGTTGATACATCTCCAACGTATCTATAATTTTTGATTGTTCCATGCTATTATACTTTTTTTGGATGTTTATGGGATTTATTAAACACTTCTATATTATTTTTGGGACTAACCTATTAACCTAGAGCCCAGTGCCAGTTTCTATTTTTTCCCTTGTTTCAGTGTTTCGCAGAAAAAGAATATCAAACGGAGTCCAAACGGAATGAAACCTTTGGAGAGTTATTTTTGGAACGGAAGCAATCTAGGAGACTTGGAGTACATGTCAGGGAATCAACGAGGAGAGCACGAGGCAGGGGGCGCCCTCCACCCTCGTGGCTCCCATACCGACTTCTTTCGCCTATATATATCCATATACCCTAAAAACTTCGGGGAACAGAATAGATCGAGAGTTCTGCCGCTGCAAGCCTCTGAGCCACCAAAAACCAATCGGGACCCTGCTCCGACACCCTACCGAAGGGGGGATCCCTCACCGGTGGCCATCTTCATCATCCCGGCGCTCTCCATGACGAGGTGGGAGTAGTTCACCCTCGGGGCTGAGGGTATGTACCAGTAGCTATGTGTTTGATCTCTCTCTCTCTCTCTCTCGTGTTCTTGAGGTGATACGATCTTGATGTATCGCGAGCTTTTCTATTATAGTTGGATCCTATGATGTTTCTCCCCCTCTACTCTCTTGTAATGGATTGAGTTTTCCCTTTGAAGTTATATTATCGGATTGAGTCTTTAAGGATTTGAGAACACTTGATGTATGTCTTGCCGTGCGTGTCTGTGGTGACAATGGGATATCACGTGATCCACTTGATGTATGTTTTGGTGATCAACTTGCTGGTTCCGCCCATGAACCTATGCATAGGGGTTGGCACACGTTTTTTGTCTTGACTCTTCGGTAGAAACTTTGGGAAACTCTTTGAAGTTCTTTGTGTTGGTTGAATAGATGAATCTGAGATTGTGTGATGCATATCGTATAATCATACCCACGGATACTTGAGGTGACATTGGAGTATCTAGGTGACATTAGGGTTTTGGTTGATTTGTGTCTTAAGGTGTTATTCTAGTACAAACTCGTGAATAGATCAATCCGAAAGAATAACTTTGAGGTGGTTTCGTACCCTACCATAATCTCTTCGTTTGTTCTCCACTATTAGTGACTTTGGAGTTATATGATCCAATTATGTTATTATTGTTGAGAGAACTTGCACTAGTGAAAGTATGAACCCTAGGCCTTGTTTCATCGCATTGCAATACCGTTTACGCTCACTTTTATCGCTTGTTACCTTGCTGTTTTTATAATTTCAGATTACAAAAACCTATATCTACCATCCATATTGCACTTGTATCACTATCTCTTCGCCGAACTAGTGCACCTATAAAATTTACCATTGTATTGGTGTGTTGGGGACACAGGAGACTCTTTGTTATTTGGTTGCAGGGTTGCTTGAGAGAGACCATATTCATCCTATGCCTCCCACGGATTGATAAACCTTAGGTCATCCACTTGAGGGAAATTTGCTACTGTCCTACAAACCTCTGCACTTGGAGGCCCAACAACGTCTACAAGAAGAAGGTTGCATAGTAGACATCACACTACTAGTTGGAATAGCTTCTACCCACTTAGTAACATAATCAACAACAAGTAAAATATGTGTATACCCATTAGAGGATGGAAACGGTCCCATATAATCAAAACCCCAAACATCAAATGTTTCAATAACAAGTGAATAGTTCATAGGCATTTCTTGACGTCTACTAGTATTACCAATTCTTTGACATTCATCACAAGACAAGACAAACTTACGAGCATCTTTGAAGAGAGTAGGCGAATAAAAACCGGATTGCAATACCTTATGTGCAGTTCTATCTCCAGCGTGGTGTCCTCCATAAGCCTCGGAGTGACACTTGCGTAGGATCTATTCCTGTTCATGCTCAAGTACACAACATCTAATGACACCATCTACTCCTTCTTTATAAAGGTGTGGGTCATCCCAGAAGTAATGTCTTAAATCATACAATTTTTTTTCTTTTGCTGGTATGTGAAACTAGGTGGTATAAATTTAGCAACAATGTAATTAGCATAACCAGCATACCATGGAGTAGTATGAGAAACATTTATGACAACTAATTATTCATTAGGAAAACTATCATCAATAGGTAGTGGGTCATCAAGAACATTCTCTATCCTAGACAAGTTGTCTGCAACGGGGTTCTCAGCTCCCTTTCTATCAATAAGATGCAAATCAAATTCTTGTAGTAGGAGAACCCATCTAATAAGTCTAGGTTTAGCATCTTTCTTTTCCATATGATATTTAATAGCAGCATGATCAGTGTGAACAATTACTTTAGAATCAACAATATAAGGTCTGAACTTATCATAAGAAAATACAACTGCTAAAAATTCCTTTTCAGTAGTAGCATAATTTCTCTGGGCACTGTCTAGAGTTTTACTAGCATATTGGATAACATTTAATTTTTATCAACTCTTTGTCCTAAAATAGCACCTACAGCATAATCACTAGCATCGCACATAATTTCAAAGGGTAAATTCCAATTAGGTGGTTGAACAATAGGTGCAGAAATCAGAGCTTTCTTAAGTATTTCAAATGCTTCTACACAATCATCATAAAAGACAAAAGGAACATCTTTTTGTAAGAGATTAGTCAGAGGCCTAAAGATTTGTGAAAAGTCTTTAATGAACCTCCTATAAAAACCGGCATGACCAAGGAAACTTCTTATACATTTAATGTCCTTGGGGCACGACATCTTTTCAATAGCATCAACTTTAGCTTTATCGATTCAATACCTCTTTCAGAAATTTTATGCCCCAAGACAATACCTTCATTAACCATAAAGTGGAAATTCTCCCAATTCAAGACAAGATTAGTTTCTTCACATCTCTGCAGAACTCGCTCAAGGTTGCTCAAGAAATCATCAAAAGAAGTTCCATATATGGAGAAATCATCCATGAAAACCTCAACAATCTTTTCACAAAAATCAAAGAATATAGCCATCATGCATCTTTGAAAGGTAGCAGGTGCATTGCATAAATCAAAAGGCATACGTCTATAAGCAAAGGTACCGAAAGGACAAGTAAAAGTGGTCTTTTCTTGATCCTCTTTTGACACAGGTATTTGAGAGAAACCAGAGTAACAATCTAGAAAGCAAAAATGTGTGTGTTTGGATAATCTTTTTTAGCATTTGATCAATAAAAGGTAAGGGTAATGATCCTTTTTAGTAGCTTTATTTAGTTTGCAAAAATCAATTACCATTCTATAACCTGTAACAATTCTTTGTGGGATCAATTCATCTTTATCATTAGGAACAACAGTAATACCTCCCTTCTTAGGGACACAATGGACATGACTTACCCCCTGACTATCAGCAACGGGATAAATTATACCTACCTCCATAAGCTTTAATATTTCCTTTCTTATCACTTCTTTCATCTTAGGATTTAACCATCGTTGGTGATCAACAACCGGTTTAGCGTCTTTCTCCAATTTTATTTTGTGTTGGCATAGAGTAGGACTAGTGCCCTTAAGATCATCCAGAGTATATCCAATAGCAGCACGGTGCTTCTTCAGAGTTTTCAATAATTTCTCTTCTTCTTGCTCTGAAAGGTTAGCAATAATAATAACATGATATATCTTCTTTTCATCAAGATAAGCATATTTAAGAGTATCAGGTAATGGTTTAAGCTCAAACACGGGATCACCCTTGGGTGGAGGAGGATCCCCTAGAATTTCAACAGGCAAGTTGTGTTTCAAAATAGGTCCCTGTTTAAAGAATACTTCATCTATTTCCCTTCTTTCATTCATAAGCATATCATTTTCATGGTCTAGCAAATATTGTTCTAAAGGATCATTAGGAGGCGCGACAATAGAAGAAAGACCAATAATTTCATCTCTACTAGGCAACTCTTTATCATGAGGTTGTCTAAGAAATTTAGCAAAATTAAACTCATGAGAAATATCCCCTAAACCAATAGTAACAACATCCTTTTTGCAGTCTATCCTAGCATTAACAGTATTCAAGAAGGGTCTACCAAATATAATGGGACAAAAGTCATCTTGTGGGGAACCAAGAACAAGAAATCAGCAGGATATTTAACTTTCCCACACAAGACTTCAACATCTCTAACAATTCCAACTGGTGAAATAGTGTCTCTATTGGCAAGCTTAATTGTAACATCAATTTCCTCTATTTCAGCAGGTGCAATATCATGCATAATTTCTTTGTGTAAGGAATGAGGTATTGCACTTGCACTAGCACCCATATCACATAAGCCATGATAGCAATGATCTCCTACTTTAACAGAAATAATAGGCATGCCTACAACAGGTCTATGTTTACCCTTAGTATCGGGTCTAGCAATCCTAGCAGCTTCATCACGGAAGTAAATAACTTGCAATACAAAAAAAGACACATCCGTGACATTTTGGGCCGAACGAAATTTTTTTCTGTCATACATATGACACTTCTATGACGATAATTGTGACAAAACCCGGTATCATCATAGATGTGGTGGGCTCCTACTTCTATGACAAAAAATCATGACAGAAAATGGACTTTTCATCCTGGGCGGGCCGGAGACGCAGCTGCATGACATTCTTTGGGCCGTCCATGACGGAAAAAACCGTGGTAGAGGCGAGGGCAAGGAAAATTTCGGGGAGTTGCCGGTTACTGTGGGAGGTCGGGGGCCGAGCGATGCGCGTTTCTCTCGTACGTACGCGCGTGTGTGTGAGGCGTTGGCTCTAACTGAACCCGAGCGAGGCGTTGGGCTCTAACTGAACCTGAGCGATTGCACTACAGGCTACGCGTTACTGGACCCGAGCGATCGATCGATGGCTGTTAACTGAACCCGATGGAGCGATTCCTTCACTACTGCTGCTAACTGAAGCCGATCGATTGGATGAACAGTGAGCGTTGCGAGGGGGGGGTTGGATGAAGAGTGAGCGGTGGCGTTGCCTCTGGATGAACAGGACCCCGTGGTGTGGAGGGCTGGATGAACAGTAGACGGTGGAGGGGTGGCCTTGGAGGGGTGGTTGAACAGGACCCCGTGGTGTGGAGGGCTGGATGAAAAGTAGACGGTGGAGGGGTGGTTGAACAGTAGCTGGTGGAGTAGCGCGCGGTGGAGGCTAGATGAACAGGAGCCCGTGGAGGCTGGAGGTGGTCGACGGTAGCCCGTGGAGGCTGGAGGAGGTCGACGGTGGAGATGAACAATATCCTGTGGAGTCCCGTTTTGTGGTACGCCACACCCCTCCCGAAGAACAGGACCCCCGTTTCGACCGTAGTGCTCCAACACAAGTCTGTTTCGTCCGTTTTGCGGTACGCCACACCCCTCCCGATCAACAGGACCCCCGTTTCGACCGTAGGTGGTCCGTTTCCTCCGTTTTGCGGTACGCCACACCCCTCCCGATCAACAGGACCCCCGTTTCGACCGTAGGAGGTCCATTTCCTCTGTTTTGTGGTACACCAGACCCGTCCGATGAACAGGATTCTGTTTTGAACGTGGCCGGTCGAACACAAGGCCGTTTCCTCCGTTGTGCGGTACGCCAGGCCTCGTTTCCATCGCCTGTTCCGTCCAAGCCCTCTCGATGAACATGACCACGCATTCCGTTCCGACCCAGCCGGTTGGCTCCCACGCGTTCCGTTGCCTCCCGATGAACACGACGCATTCTGTTGCCTCCCCATGAACACGACGCATTCCGTTGCCTCCCCATGAACACGACGACGACTCTGTTTCTCTGTTCCGACCCAACCATGTACGTATGCGCGAGTAGGCGTTCGAGACCCCGCCCATATGTACGTACGTGGCCGTATTTTATTTCTTGCACCCTGGCCGCTGTACGTACGTGTACATGCTACGTGCGTGCCTCTACTACGACACGCACGCGCCTCTACTACGACACGTGCGCGCCTCTACATCGACCAGTATGTATGTACGTACACGTTCGCGACCAGAATAGCAACGCTACATATGCTTCGACCAGGTGGGTCCTGACTGTCAGGTAGTTCCTTGCGTGCGAAAATGTAGCTCGTGGGTACCAGCAGTCAGAGGGGCGAATCATTTTTTTTGCTCGGACGCACTTCCTTTGCGTGCGAAGATGTAGCTGGTGGGTCCCAGCAGTCAGGGGGCAAATCATTTTTTTTGCCCGGACGCACTTCCTTGCGTGCGAAGATGTAGCTGGTGGGTCCCAACAGTCAGGGGGGCGACTCATTTTTTTGCCCGGACACACTTCCTTTCGTGCGAAGATGTAGCTGGTGGGTCCCAGCAGTCAGGCGGAAACTTTTTTCGCGAAATACGGTGGCCCGTCCGGTGGGTCCCTGCTGTCAGGTGGAGGAATCATTATTTTCCGCGTAATAAGGAGGCACTTCCTTGCCGCGGTTGTGGACCCAGCTGTCAGCCTCTCCACGTACAGTCCACGTCCGATGGAAGTCGTTCCTTGACCACATTGACCACGCCGCACCGAGAGCACCACGGCGGTGGACGACGGCGGGACCTAGGAAGGTTACGACTCGGAGCCGGGGAAGACGCAGCAGTGGATGCCCACGCGAAGAAGAGTACGAGGGTTCACTGGTTCGGCTGCGGTGTGAGGCTGCTGTCGCCGCAGAATAACAGGGGGTGTGGGTGAGTAGTGGGATGGCCTGGCCAGCGGTTGGAGTAGTAGTGGGCGGTGAGGCCTCTGTGGCATCACAACCGCCACGGGAGGCAGGAGCACGCGGCACGACCGGCGCTGGTTTGGGCGGCTGGAGCAAGAAGACCAGAGGTTGAAGAAGCACTACAACCATTGGATGAACATCGTATGGTAACAGGAGCTAGAATCGTTCATATTGACTAAGTTGACAAAGCCCTCCGTCCCTGTTAACTTGGTAGGCCCACAAGTCAGCCTCCCAGTATGTTGGGTTCCACCAAGGCGGGGAGTATTCATTTTTTTGTGCGTAATAAGGAGGCACTTCCTTGCGTGCGAAGATAGCTGGTGGGTCCGACAAGTCAGCGGGGGGCACATTTTTTTCGCGAAATACAGAGGCCCTTCCGGTGGGTCCCATATGTCAGGTGGAGGAATCATTATTTTACGCGTAATAAGGAGGCATTTCCTTGTGTGCGGCCGTGGACCCATCTGTTAGCCTCTCCACGCACAGTCTACTTCCGATGGTGTCGTTCGTTGACCATGTTGACCACGCCGTGCCGAGCGCATCCAAGGTGGTGGACGACGGCGAGGCCCCGGACAGCAACGAGCCGGCGATGGGAAGACGCGGGAGTAGAGTCGCAGACGGAGAGGTGTACGAGGGTTAACTGGTTCTAGTGCGGTGTGGTTCGGCAGTCGGTGGAGAAGAACAGGAGGTGTGGAGGGGTGGAGGGATGGCCTGGCCAACGGTGGAGTAGCGCTTCATAGCGAAGCGTGCTAAGCAGAGCTGCTAGCAGGAGGAGGCGGGAGGTTGTCCCGGTGGTGCTGGAGAAGAAGACGAGAGATTGAAGATGGATGCCGGTCATTGGATGTAAATCCAACAGCTAACATGTCAGAATAATTTGTTGACTAAATTGACAACGACTTGCATTGGCTTCGACCTATTGGCCAACATTTCAGCCTCCAAAAATGTGGCACGTATTCAACCCATTTTTTCAGAATTTACAGTCTTTTTTTGCGCTGTAGAATTTACAGTCAATTTGATCTTTTTTTTTGAATTACAGCCATTAGCTGGGCTGGGTGAACAATTAATGTAGCGTCCATGCGGCCCATTTATTTTATTTCCTAAAAAATTATAGGCCATTTGCACTTTCTCGAAATACACGATTTTGCTGGGCTGATTCTAATTATAATGTTGGGTTGGGCCAGCAATGTTATCAAAAAATAAAAATGAGCTGAGCATTTTGTTATAAATATATTTAAATAATAAGTGATATTATTACATTCGTCCTTAAATCTTACCAAGCTTTTGTACACAATCACTAGGATTTTCGTGCCAAAACAATCCAGGATTTTATTTGTTAAGAAATTATTTTTATAAGTTAATAAGATGTGGGAGATTGTTTTCTTACATATGTAAGTATCTGTTAAATATATGATGACAATAAAAATAATATATAATAACATATAAAATAATTTAAATATATATAATATAGTTAGAAGGAAAACATAAGTTGTACCTGACGTTCCTATTCTTATATAGAAAAATAGAACATACCTCTGTGTTTTCTTCAAAAAAATACATAAATTGGGCTGCCAAAAATAAAACCTCGGATGGGAGGTCCATAGGCCGGTCGATACATGACGGCCCTAAGAAAATACAAACAGGCCCTCCCATCTAAGGTCGTCGGCTGCGCATGTTAAAAATGAAAGCCTAGATGGGGCAGCCCAAAACCACGTCCAACACTTGCCAAAACTTCGTCCCTCGTTTTCTTTGTGTTTCGCACACTCGACATTGTGTGGGCATTTTGACTGTGCATCATATGAAGATGTGCTATGCATGAATGTTGATCAGCATGATGTTAACTGGCTCGTAGTTCCATTTTCGACCATGAATAAAACTTCCAACATGATGTTAACCCAGTTTGAAAATGTCGTGTTAATATAAATGCTCTGCCTCTGAAAGTTGCGGTTTCTTATCTGAAACTGAACTTGCAGTTTCTTATCTGAAATTGAAACTTGCAGTTTCTTCTTGTCTGCACTTTTATACTCCTACAAAACTACATTTTTTTAAGTGCTAAAAATAGATCTCTAGAATTCATAAAATTCTTCATATGCTCAATACTGCAAATCTGAAATTCAGAAGATATTCATATCTGAAAGTACTCTCAAAATACACAACACAAAACACAATTCACAACCTGCAAATACTGACAACCCTAAGCTCCTCCTAACAATTCACAACCTACCCGACTATTGGGCTAGGGGGGGGGGAGCCCCCTCCTATTCCTCGGTGGCAGACAGCCGCCCCGTGAGACGATGTGAACGGCGAGGTAGACGATGGCAGGGAAGCGTCGTCGGGCCAACTGCTTTTCTCCTCTTGAAGTTGGGTTCGGTCGACGAAGACTCCACCGGCTCGCTCTGGCAGGACATCCTCACAAACGGCACCCTGTAGATGCTCGATCCTTCAATCTCTCTGGTGGATGCTCCATCTGGGATCGATACTCCCACCACCGCTCCCTCACGATCGGATTCGGTGAATCTGTTTGCTCCATGGCCCAGAGGAGCAGCTCTATGTACTCCGGCGCTACTCCCTCTGGGAGTATCGCCGCCTTTTCGCTCTGTTGCAGATATTTGGCCATGGATGTCATTGCCCGCTTAGTTGGTCCTTGTTGTCAAACCAAGACTGTATCTCCAACATCCTAGCTAGCTTCACAGGGTCGCCGTCTGCGATCCTCACGTATCGGTTGTACTCCTCCATCGATCTACTTCTCCACAGCACCTTCACTCGCCGGCGGTGGTTTTTGAATGGAAGAGGAGAGAGCAGCGCTGGTTTTGGATTAGAACGGGAGAGGAGCGACGCTGGTTTTGGACTGGGACAGGAGAGGAGGGGCGGTGGTTTTGAAATGGAAGAGGAGAGGAGCGGCGCTGGATTTAGATTGGAACAGGAGAGGAGCGGCGGTGGTTTAAGAGGATAAGAGCGGAAGAGCGGCGCTGGTCTTGGAAGTATTTTTTGTTGTTTTATGTATTTTGGGTCAAAGTTTGACCACGTACTATATTTGACAAGCAAAATGTGAATGCATGTCACCAAAAATTGTATCGTTTGGTTCGTATCTGAATGTACTTTCAAATTATATTATTTTTGCAACGTATAACATATATTTTATGTGCGAAAATCATGGTCAATTATGACCCAGAATAAAATGGAGACGAGTTAATGTGGGGTCGCTTTCTTAATTGAAGGGTAGATTGATTTTGATTTTGATCCAGTCACAGCGCGCTGGCCCTCTCGCCCAATCCTAAATTGTTGCCGCACGCTCCTCTCCCTCTTCTCCATTGCAAAACCACCTTCTCTCCTCTCCATCATCTCCATTCCAAAACCACCGTCTTGCCTCTCCCTCTTCTGATCTTCTCCATTGCAAAACCACCTCCTCTCCTCTCCATCATCTCCATTCCAAAACCACCTCCTCTCCTCTCCATCATCTCCATTCCATAACCACCGTCTTGCCTCTCCCTCTTCTGATCTTCTCTCCATTGCAAAACCAAATCCTCTCCTATCCATCATCTCCATTCCAAAACCACCTCCTCTCCTCTCCCTCTTCTCTATTGCAAGACCACCGTCTCTACTCCCATCTTCCAAAGCTAGCACCGACCACTCGTAAGGACATCTATGGAGAGGATGCAGAGTAATCAGCAGATCACCGCGGCGACTCAGCAAAGTTAGCCAGGTTGAAGGAGATCCTTAGTTGGTTTGACAATGAGTGGGAGATTTCCAGGACGGTGTGGACCATGTGGCAATGTATGCGAAAGAGCGAGACGACGGCGATGTACATGTACTCCTCGGTGGCAGTCACGCCGCAGTCCTCCGAGATCATCGAGTATCTCCTATGGGCAATGGAGCAGACAGATTCGCCCGAGGCGACAATCAGGCAGAGGTAGTGGGCGTACATATCGAAGGTCGAGCACCCAGAGGATAACGAATCGATCGAGTATGGTGTGTCGCTCGTGAGGGTGCAGAGCCAGCCGGAGCCACAGGAGTATTCGTTCTCCCACCGCAAGAGGAGGCCAGATGGCGCGACGTCGCTTCCCCGACGTTCTCCACGGTTCCCTCGACGCTCCTCGTTTCAACGGCGGCGTTAGGGTTTAGGGTAAGCTTCGCACTAACCTAATCTTCCACTTGCTCATGCTTACAATCAGTGTGACAAATAATGAAAATCATGCTTACAATCAGTCTCTGAGTACTATGCCAATCACCCTAAAATAGCTCTGGACCTTTGGGTCAAAGTTGTGACACAGTGTACAAATAAAGAAAAATAGATTGGTGCTTCTTTCAGAAAAGAGTACTCCCTAGAAAACTGCCAATATAAGCTACTAGTATTTGGTTAGAGGATTTGCTGCCGAGAAAGATCCGTCCACAGAGAGCGCCACACATCCCACTCGTGGTGGTGGATGCCAATGCGTGCATGCAGCATTGTTGGTGTCGGTAATTTTTACTTGGCACACCTCGCACTCTGCATATATGCCGGTTCCGTACGTACATTTGTCCAGTTCCACCAAAATGAAGCTGAATAACCCTGTTTGCACAGATAATGAAAAAGCGTGATTACATTATAGTGGCACTAGTTGATGAAACACACAAAATAAATAGAAGAAAATATTGCGATAGTATCATAGTATGCCATGCTGCGAGGGCGAGATGGGCCTCATGACGCCTCATACTGGACATCGTCCCAAGTCTCCCAGATACACCTTCTGCCAGTGATGAACATCAATGTACAGCAGTAGTACAAGGAGGCGCCTTTAGACATTAAAATCTCTATTTTTGTACATATCAACTAAAATTAAGCACCCAGTTTGCGTAAACGCTTAAACATTAACAATGGGACTAGTTGATGAAACATACTTTAACAAAGAGAAGCACTTTCTTTATCTACATTGGAAATGAAATGATAGAGATGACACTCGCTCTATTTTAACTGTATTATTACTTCATTTTATCGGTGACACTAGGGTCGAAAGGTGGCAAACGAGGTGTACCGTATGCCGCAAGGATGGAGGCCGGGTGCTTAGATGGATGTCAAGTGGCTCTTTCACCACCAACATGGATGATTCAATTCATGGGACCTTTTGGTGCAGTTCACCTAAAATGAAGCAATGTCCCCTGAGCTAGCAGCTTCTTCTTCAATTTTTTTAAGAAAAGGGCTCTAGCCCCGGTTCCATTTCCATCAGAAAGCAAAACCCACAGAGCTTCTTCTTCATTAGTTGCAATAAAATTGAGCAACATCAAGGTTGGTTGTGAATCTCCTGGAATGCTCAACTATAATTTGGATATCATTTGTGCAGTTCAACTAAGATCGAGCGTGAAATGTATATCTCTGTTTGCACAAAAAAGGTGGAAAGGAGGGTGAATAACAAGTGATGAAACATGCATCAAATGAAAAGAAGCATGTTCCTTATCTGAATGGCAATCCTACGAGGACAGTAGCAATTTCTAAAGTAGTGGCATTACTAGATATTAGTGTGGGCATTAGGATTAACTATGACAACCGTTAAATACGACATTACTTTGGGCACGGGAGAGTAGGCGGACCAGGACAGTTGCATTTCTAACGAAAAGAACCAACTTATCTTAATGGGAAATTTTAGCAGGACATGTAAAGAAGTGCCATTGATTCATATTATCGGAGGCATTACATTGAAAACAACATTGGTTTAACGTGTCCTTACTTTTAACAAAGTCGATCGCTAATTTTACCAAAGGGCATTACATAAGAGTGGCTCGGGGCAACAAACATCGTAACAGGATATCCGGGTTGGTCCCATTTTTGTTCGGTATAGCCACCTTATACTTGTGTGTGGCTAGCAAATCTAGTGTTGGACTTACTCGCTGACTTGTCCCCGGTCCCCACTTTCTTTCCTTTTTCAACCAATAGATCGGGTTTATATTGAGTTTGTACTACGCTTCCCTTTATTTCCTATTAGACCTAGAGACCAGCTTGGATAGCCGCCTCGCTACTTTTTGCCCCCATTATTTCCTCTTTCACCAAGTCCTAGATTCAGTAACAAATCCTCCCCACCCCACCCCTTTCTTCCTTGTTTGAACCAAGTAGTACTAGATTCAAGTGCATGAACTAGTTTTACCTCTTAAACATAAAAAATAGGTGGTTTTCAACAACCGATCGATCCTACTACGAGGGGCCCGAGAAATAGTAAAAGTTACAAATGCAGCGACGTCGGGAGCTCGGAACTAGAGCAAGGCGGTTTGAAGGAAGTTATACCGATGGTCGCCGGGATGTCGCTAGGTGGGCGGCGGAGGCCGGATCTGCCCACACTCGGCAGCGAGGAAGAAGGATCGGAGGCCCTCCCTCGCCAGCGGTGCTTGGGAGAGAACGGCAAGGCAGGCTGATCGGGACGCGCCCAGCAGCGGGTAAGAGCCGTCGCCGAGGACGACCACGTGAACGTTGCACCTTCTCACCTTCCCTGGCGGAGAGGATCCGGCTGGATCTGTGACCAGCGCTGAGCAGAGAGAGAGAGAGAGAGAGAGAGAGAGAATGTGGCCACCGCTGTCGTGTTTAGATCTTGAGAGGCCGAGACAGTGTGAAGAGAGCAATACTAGCAAGCAAGCGCAGAGGCTCCTGCCTATATAGTGGAGTAGTACTTAGTTTTATTTTGTCTACCGGAGCCGGCTTGACCTCGCTAATGACTGTCGAGAAGTCTTCATGCACGTGGCCCGGAGGCGCAGCTTGTCGCCATTTTGATCTCGCGCGGATTATAACATATAACACGAAAAAATGCCACATGACAAGAAATCATAACCTCACTGCCCAAAGGAAACAACATGAATCCCGACGGACAAACTAGACGAGGAACAAAGCTCAAATTAAAGATAAACTCGTAGAAAAGGGGTCCGTCGATAGATGTCCTAATTAACATAGCTAGCTTGACCTAGATGGCAGCCGAGTAGTCACTGTTCGTGCATGTGCCCCCAATGACTAGCCCAACTCAGTTGTCGTTGTTTAACCCTCGCAGTGATCGAAAGCACATGACACCTAATTTTGCGAGATGACAAGAAACCTTTTTTTAGATTTCTCACCACAACTACAGCCATGTACAACACAACCTGCACGATATGTAGACGATAGCCAATCCAGCGTGTTCGCTGGAGTTCGGTCACATGCATGGACGAACTGATCTTCCATGTCTTGCAGGGATCGTCCAGGCACCAACGTAGTACAACACTTCTCTAGTACTATCGCTCGTCTCCCTCTTCTATTAAGTCACCCGACTTTTGGGGCCGGGGAGTTTTCCTATGGTCGGTTCTCAATTGCCGTCCCACATGTGCGTGCGAACGCAATATGCCGCGCATTCCATTCGGAGAGCATCGTGCCAGACCGACATACCGTCTGGGGTGCGACGCGAACGTGACGGGCGTGCTGTATACTCCGTACATGTGTACCGCTGTTTTCTAGACGCTTTGCTCCATGGCGCGGGCGCAATCCATGGATACAAAATTAGTATACTGTATACTATTTAAAAGTCGAGGGCGGGGCTTTTCCTGCCCGGTAGGCGGCGGGACAGTTCCGCCTAGTCGGGTCGATAGAGACACGAGAAGACGAGGGAGTAGGCTGCTGCAAACGTAGGGCTGTGTGATTTGACAGCGAGTTACTGCTGGACAGGTGGGGCCCCGTGATTTTACTTGCCATTATCATTTTAATCTGCAGGCCTTCCACGACCGCGTGAGTCTCCCGATTCCCCACCACCTCCATACAGGTGCCTCTCCCAATGCTCCACCATGTAGTAGTAGAGGCTGGCTCTTGCATGAGAGCCCACTTCTCCACTTTTTCCTTGCCTCTCTTCCTCCACATATGCAAAATGCCATGTAAAGCGCACTATTGTACTTACTTGCTCCTACAGGTGCTTAAGCTTGCCACATAGGCATAAAGTCTGATGTGGCAAGTTAATCAAGATGAGAGAGACTAGTTTGGTGACCCAAGGAAGAAACGGTGCTAAGCATGTGTACCTAGGTGAAAAGACAATTTTGAGTCTATAGATAATTAAATGAAGCAAACTTAGCAACACCATTTCATTGGAAGAGGTCACTCCTTGGCAAATGCAATAAATACTAGTACTCCCCGTGTCCCATTATATAAGAACGTTTTTGACACTACACTAGTGTAAAAAACGTTCTTATATTATGGGACGGAGGGAGTACGAAGAAAGAGATAGAGAGGAATAAAAAAATATACACTGATAGCCAACCTTATAGCCAACCTTGTTGTAGTATGAGTGACTAAGTGATGACTATGTATGACATGCCAACATCAGATAGCCTAACGCACCGTGTTAAATCTCCAAGGGCGCGACTGCACGAGCGACGCGATGATCGTGGTAGGCGCGACCATGATACGGGCTGCTGGCAGCCCTTGGATTTGAGATCAAACGGTCGCATGCTAAGTTGCTGAAAATTTGCAGAATAACCCTCCAGGATAGGATATTCACCCATAGGTCTAGAATCACGCCATGCAACCATTCGATCTCAGATCCAAGGGCTCTCGGAAGCCTGTATCATGGGAGAATGGAAAGCCACTACCCTGCCGTTCGCACGCTGGCAGTTCGCTCCTACTCGTCCCCGCACGTCCTTTAATACTACGGCGGTTCGCTCCTAGTCGTCCCGACCATTCACATTACAATAGTTCCACTAATCCTAACCCTCCTCCCAAATCCATGGTGTCCCAAATCTCCTCGATCGGCGGTGAGTACAAGGTTAGAACCATTACCTGCGATGAGTTCGACGTCATCTACACCCGTACTTCCGCAACGGTAAAAGGATGCCTTTCGCGCAGACGCATGTTCAAGACTCGATGATGAGTGGGTCGCTGGGCTAGATGTTGAGTACACCACGGTGTGGGACGAGAGAAGGATCTAAAGGACGAAGAGAGGAAGAAGCTCGCCGTGATCCAGGTTTGCGTGCATGACTTATGCTTGGTCTACCACATATGCCATGCCGACGTTGAGTGCCAGGATTTTAAGGACTTCCTCGTGAGCAACCTAGTCAAATTCATATCAGAGACTTTGGTAACGACAAAGAAGTCATCGTCGGATAGGCCTCATTGTAGGCAACACCTTCGACCTCCAAAAGAATCGGTTGGTGTCCTCTCGTCACCTTCAATCGCCGACCTGGCAGAGCCATGGTTCATCCTTCAGATCAGAAACTGGAGAAACCTCCATACACGCTTTCATCGTCATGCATGGCAGCGGAATGTACTAGATATAGACCACATCCAGTACGCTGTAATGGATGGCTACATTTGTTTCAATATCTACAAGGGTTGGATGAAGAGCAATAGCCAAGTTGGCGGTTCAAGCAAAGAAGTATCGGCCAAGAGGAAGAGGGACAAGGACGAAGTCGAGGACGTGGACGAGGACTCCAAGTAAGGTGGCGATGTCGTTGCTCATGGCGGTTCTAAACTTCTAATGCAAAGGTTCACCGGATTAGTTGCATAGTTTAATTTCAAGTGTGCTTAGTTTAATCTGAGGGGTGTGTTGTGCTGAGCCCCCAGCAGAACTATGTTATGTTTCTTCTTGTTACTTTAACTCTTCAGTACGTACATACTAGTATTTCTTACATTTAATCTTTTAGTTGGTATAGTACTACCACTCGTTTCTTCACATAATATACGTACAAATATATGGCCAACATCATATAGCCAGCAGTTTAGTTGTCAAAGAATTTCAGGGTGCTTAGTTTTGTCAAAAAATTCCAGGGTGCTTAGTTTTATTTGAGGGGTGGGTTGTGCTGGACACCATTATTGTGACTAGCCTTTTTAATAGTACTATATGCATAATTTGACGACGAGCGCTCTCTATATGTACTACCTCCGTCCTGGTTTATAGGCCCCCTTTGTAGTTTGTGTCAAATTTTGACTAAAGATTTAACTAACAAAACGTTAATGCATGTCAAGAAAAATTATCTCATTGGATTCGTACTTGAACATAGTTTTCAAAAATATAATGTTTGGTGACATGCGTAGACATTTTGTTAGTTTAATCTATGGTCAAAATTTGGCACGAAATATAATGGGGACCAATAAACCTGGACGGAGGTAGTACCACCTTTTTTTTAATTTCAAGTTTTGCACCATGGCGCAACCCATCGATACTACTGTTGTACAAAAGTATATATTTTTTAAAAGGCTAGAGGGCGGGGCAGTCTAGCTTGGTTGATTTCACGAGAGGCAAGGGCCTTTGTGATTTGACGGCTTATTACTTCTGGAAGGCGGGGCGTTGTGATTTGACTGCTCGTATAAATGCGCCGATGACCTGATCGAGGAGGAGCAAAGAACCGTGCGGTATACTCAAGTTTTCCACTGGAGTAGTACTGCGAGGAGCACCTAAACACGGCAGCCCAGTGCCATATGGCGATAAAAAATGTTCTAATTTGCTAGTCATCTCATTGTTAGCAGTTCTATTCATTCCCTCAAAAAACAAAAACCATTGTTCTGTTCATGCCTCGCAGAGAACGTGACACGTGCGGCGAAACACCCGAAGCAAAAGATGAAACACAGTAGCAAAACAAGAAGGAAGATTATCACCCCAAATAATCTAATTCGCCATAGAGTCGTAACTGCTTCTTCATCGCCTCCACGACCTCCATCTCCTTGTGCGTCTCCTCCGCCATCTTCTTCATTCTGTCCATGACGCGGGATTTCTCGACGCGAGCCTTCAACATCTGTTCCACGGCCGCATTACGTACCTTGATAGCAGCCGGGTGCTCGATGCGGAGCTTCGCCAACTCCTCCTTCTGTTCCATGATGAGGGCCTGCAGCATCTTCATCGACGAACTACTATTCTCATGCAGCTTCTTCCAGCCGGCGTTCTTCTCCTTCAACAGGTCGATCTCGTGGCAGAGCTTCGCCTTGTCCTCCTGAAGTCGCAGGATTTCGCTGGTCGCCTTCTTCTCCGAGGCAATGCTCTTCTTCAGCAGCATCACTAAGCCGGCGGTCAACTCCCCCTGCTGTCTGGGCTCAGCGCGCATGTCGTCGAGGCTCTCCTTCAGCAACTCCGTCAAGCCTTGGATGAACTCCTTCTGCTTATTGAGGTGCTTATTGAGTTGATCGGGCATGCCATCGAGGGATAACGACTCCAGCTCCGCCGGCTCGGCATGTTCGCCTCTGCGGCTAGGGCGCTCCTGGGAGCCATCGCCTGCCCGTGAGAGATCTTTCGAGGTTTCTGCGTGGTGGCGAGCCCTCTCTTTTTTTTTCCGCAGCCTTGGTTGCCGCTCCCTTGTTATGAGTAGTTCTCGACCTAGAGCTCTGCTCACCGGCCATGGCAACGACGGACGAAGAAGAAGCACTTATGAGGAGGAAAGGTAGAGTAATTTTCGGTTAGGTAGTTCCCCTTTTTATAACCTAAGTACTAGCACTAGTAGTACTAATACCTCCATAGTGGGAACACGTTCAGGTTTGGTACATACTAGTAGGTGTGAGCAGGCTTTCGAATGTGATGGGAACAAGGTAAAGATTAATTGATGGTTTTGGTTTCAAGGCCCGAAACGGCTTCCAATGAGTTTAGCGAAACATAAATTTCAATTACTACACTGCTCAAATACGTAAATATTATGTTACTGTAAAAAATTGGCACAAAATACAAAGGAGACCAATGGAAGTACTACTAGCAACCCATGATTTAGCTACTCGCATGCGCGCAGTGGAGTAATAATGTCTTTCTTCCGCCCTCACGTCCACTCAATTTGCATGCATTGTATTAATTGACCATCAATGAAGTGAACGACTTTACACGCGTCAAACTATCACATGGGGTGGATCTTGGTACAAAATTGCGTCCGCCCGTGTACCCGCGTGTGCGTGCGAGGGAATGAGTGCGTGCGTGGCATGCGTGCACATCTTAAACCGTGCAGGTACCGCCCGAAGATGGCTCGGGGAGGGCGAGTACATTCTTCGGAACCAGCAGCACATCACTGTGATCAATCCACGCAAGGAGGTCGCGACAACGCCTCCACATGTGCCACGTGGCTTCATGAACTGTAAGAGCGACACTGTGTAGCGTGTGAGGGAGTCCTGGATTAGGGGGTGTCCGGATAGCCGGACTATGACCTTTGGCCGGACTCCTGGACTATGAAGATACAAGATTGAAGACTTCGTCCCTTGTCCAGATGGGACTTTCCTTGGCGTGGAAGGCATGCTTGGCGATACGGATATGTAGATCTCCTACCATTGTAACCGACTCAGGTAACCCTAACCCTCTTGGTGCCTATATAAACCGGAGGGTTTTAGTCCGTGGGAACAACAACAATCATACCATAGGCTAGCTTCTAGGGTTTAGCCTCTCCGATCTCATGGTAGATCTACTCTTGTACTACCCATACCATCAATATTAATCAAGCGGGAGTAGGGTTTTACCTCCATCGAGAGGGCCGAACCTGGGTAAAACATCGTGTCCCTTGTCTCCTGTTACCATCCGCCTAGACGCACAGTTCGGGACCCCCTACCGAGATCCGCGGTTTGACACCGACATTGGTGCTTTAATTGAGAGTTCCTCCGTGTCGTCATCTTTAGGCCCGATGGCTCCTCCGATCATCAATGACGATGCGCTCGGGTGAGACTTTTCTCCCGGACAGATCTTCGTGTTCGGCGGCTTTACTGCGGGCCAATTAAGCAGCCATCTGGAGCAGATTGAAAGCTACGCCCGCCACCAGTCAAATTTGAAGTTTGAACTACGCGGTGGCGTCGCGTGAGACTTGATCTTCGACGGGTTCGAGCCATAGCCAAGCGCGCCGCACTGTCACAAGGGGCATGACCTAGCTCTGCCGCCGAACAGTGTCCTGGAGGCCGCACCAGTGTCCGCTCCGACCCTTAGCTCGGATCTGACTGTGCCGATCGAGGATGGGTGGCTGGACACCGCCTCGGGGGCTGCAATCTCTACGGCGATTGAGCCATACACCTACCCCGTCCTTTGCGAAACTCGTGACTCCAAGGTGCGGACTCCTCTTGGTCCGAGCCTTCAGCGCCCATGTCGACTCGATTGGCGCCGATCGAGAATTCACTGCGCGGACATCTTTCGGCACTTTCGCCCTTTGGCGACATCCTGAACTCATTAAAGTCTCTCTCTTTATCGGGGAGCCCTGGCGGATTATGGTCGGGGAAGGTTGGGATCACGGACGACAAAGAAATCCAAAGCCCACCCACCACCCACTTCGTAGCCACTATCGATGATTTAACCGACATGCTCGACTTCGACTCCGAAGACATCGACAGTATGGACGACGATGCAGGAGACGACCAAGAACCAGCGCCCACAGGGCACTGGAAGGCCACCTCGACATACGACATATACATGGTGGACATCCCAAAAGATGTGAATGGCGATGGAACAGCGGAGGATGACCCCACCAAGAAACAGCCTAAGCGTCGGCGTCAGGGGCGCCGCTCTAAATCCCGCCACAGCAAAAACGGTGATTCCGGCACGGGAGACAATAACACCCCGGACAGTGTAAAAGACAACCCCCTCCAGCAGGATTCAGCGCAGGAGGATGGAGAAGCCAGCCCTCGTGAGAGAGCGGCAGATAGAGAGGTAGAGGACGATAATTACATGCCTCCTCCAAGATGAGGCAAGCCTCGACGACGACGAATTAAATCGCGCCCGAGGATCCCGTCGAACAAGAGCGTTTCAAGCGCGGGCTTATAGCCACGACAAGCAAGCTCAAGAAAAGCAGCAACAGCTTAGAGCTGACCATGACTTGCTAGCCGACAGATGGATTGAAGTCCTTGCGGCGAAGAGTATGAACTCGGCGCCCTCAAGAAACTACCAAAGCGCAGGCTGCTACCCGGTTAGAGGAGGAAGCACCCAAACCTACATCACCAATTGCATGATACGGCTGACCGGCCACCTCGTGGACGCGGCTGCAGAGGCCTCTCGGCCCTCAACTCAAGCCGCACCGGCGCCGCTCAAAAATACAAAGGCGGCGAAATCGCGCCAGACCTGCGAGATATATTGGAGGACAAGGCAAGGCAGACAAGATCGATCTATGGATCGCGTGGGCGCCCCACGACACGTGACGATAACCGTCACACCGGATATGGAAACTCCGGCCGGGCCGAACACAGTAGACAAAGCTCATTTGAGCAGGGTCGTTATATAGCCCAATACAGAGGTGCCGCACACCCACTATGCTTCACAGATGAAGTGATGGATCATCAAATCCCTGAGGGTTTCAAACCCGTAAACATTGAATCATACGATGGTACAACAGATCCTGCGGTTTGGATCGAGGACTATCTCCTTCACATCCACATGGCCCACGGTGATGATCTACACGCCATCAAATACCTCCCACTCAAGCTTAAAGGACCAGCCCGATATTGGCTTAACAGATTGCCAGCAGAGTCAATTGGTAGTTGGGAAGACCTGGAAGCCGCATTCCTCGACAATTTCCAGGGCACATATGTGCGACCACCAGACGCCGATGACCTAAGACACGTAATTCAGCAGCCAGAGGAATCGGCCAGACAATTCTAGACATGGTTCCTAACCAAGAAAAATCAAATCGTCGACTGTCCGGATGCAGAGGCCCTTGCAGCCTTCAAACACAATATCCACGACGAGTGGCTTGCCCGGCACCTAGGACAGGAAAAGCCGAAATCCATGGCAGCCCTCACAACACTCATGACCTGCTTTTGCGCGGGAGAGGACAGCTGGCTAGCTCGTAGTAACAACATGACCAAGAGCCCTGGTAATTCGGATACCAAGGACAGCAGTGGTAGGTCACGATGCAACAAGTACAAGCGCCGCATTAACGGCGATAATGCTGAGGATACGGCAGTCAATGCCGGATTCAGAGGCTCTAAACCCGTCAGCGGAAAAGCCATTTAAAAGAAATACTCGGGCCCGTCCCAATTTGGACCGAATACTCGATCGCTCGTGTCGGATACACGGCACCCCGAAAACCAGCCAACCACACCAACAGGATTGTTGGGTGTTCAAGCAGCGAGCAAGTTAAATGCCAAAACAATGACAAGGGCTGCATAACGATGGCGAGGAGGAGCCCCGCCCGAACAATAGAGGATGGAAGGCTTCACCCCACAAGTGCGGACGGTGAACATGATATATGCAACCCACATACTCAAAAGGGAGCGAGCGTGCACTAAGGGCGATATGCGATGGAGCGATCGCCCCAAAGTTCAACCCGTGATCGAAGGACCACCCACTAGCATCCGCCATGGCGGATTCGCGCATTGGTTCTAGACCCAATCATTGACGGATTTCACCTCACTAGAGTCCTAATGGACGGCGGCAAGCAGCCTGAACCTGCTTTATCGGATACATGTGCAAAATGGGCATAGACCCATCAAGGATTAAACCCACGAGACGAACTTTAAAGGCGTCATACCAGGTGTAGAGGCCAGCCCGAACATGCTCGCCACACTTGAAGTGGTCTTGGATCCTGGATAACCACGGCGAGGAGTTAATCTTGACATAGTCCCGTTCCGCAGCGGCTATCACGCCTTTGCTCGGACGAACCGCATTCGCAAAGTTCAATGCGGTGCCGCTTTACGATATCTCAAGCTCAAGATGCCAGGTCCTCGAGGAGTCATTACGGTCAATGGAAACACCAAACACTCTCTCCGGACGGAGCATCATACGGCCCTCCCTCGCGGAAGTACAAAGCAGCCTCTTAAGGCAATTCTCAAGTCCGACTATTAAACATCCGGACACAGTCAAACGCGCCCGGAGTAACCTACAACAAGACCTCACAGCACGTTCCGAACACGATAGCAATGCGGCCCAAACCCCAGCCCTCGCGAATTGCGAAACCAGATACTATGCGTACATAATTACGCTCGGAAATACCATGGGCATAGGGGAGGGCACGACCACGGCATGCCAGAATGCGCTCAACCGCACTGTGGCTCCCGATTGTGTCATTCTTTTCTTCTCTTCTTTCTTTTTTTTTACTTTCGGGACTCCGTTCTCACAAAGCCCTATCCGCAATTGAATCGTCGAACACGATGCAACAGCCGAGGGATCGTAGCTTCGTCGAGTGTCCGGTGGTCTCTATTACGAGCAGTATACCTGTTTTACATACCATCCATAGCTTACCCTGGAGAGGACATGTTAAAAGTCCGCCCCTTGCTTATCGCACTATTTGTATCGTTCTGCTCTTCTGTAGCCCTTTTGAATAAATAATACATAGCTTCGCCTATTATTGAATTCCTTTTTCTATCTATATATATATATATATATATATATATATATATATATATATATATATATATATATATATATATATATATATATATATATATATATTCAGTTATGACATTGTGCAACCGTACACTTTAGTACGGGCAATACACCGAGGCTCAAGTACCCCACAATATGGTGTGATAAGTCCAACACTTCCACAAGTGCGGCACCCCAAACTTATAGCATTATATGCATCGGCTCGAATCATGTCTTGGGTCAATAGTTGGGTTTGCCCGGCTCCCATGTTTTGGTACCTTATGTTCCGTTATATCGGCTAAGGTAGCTGGGAGAACCATCTGCGATTGTGCCCAGCTTGAGCTGGGTTAAGCAACTCGGTGGAAAGCTAAAACTGACCGTCATGATAGGGCGAGAGTCGATCGCTGTTCGAGAGGTTTTCGAGTCCCTAAAGACTTATGCCGCTTAGGCGAGGAGTCGGCATTGTCCGGCCTAGGCGTGGATAGCGCCCAAATCGGTCTTCGAATACGGGGGCTTCACG
The DNA here is from genome assembly GCA_021605205.1 of Aegilops longissima. Classification (NCBI taxonomy): domain Eukaryota; kingdom Viridiplantae; phylum Streptophyta; class Magnoliopsida; order Poales; family Poaceae; genus Aegilops; species Aegilops longissima. The sequence goes on along the minus strand of CM038680.1, from coordinate 185,314,197 downwards.
AAATTTAAAATTATAGAATTCTATGGCTAAGTGAGAGTGTTCAAGCATTATAGTCCGGTTGCCTTGTTCGTTGTGTTGAGCGCCTCCCTCGAAGGACCCAAGAATGGGAACAAGAGCGCTCAAGTTTATCCCGAACACCCTAGCACTCGTGGCATGGGGGCTAAAGCCAATGACTCGCCATCTCTCAAATTTAATAAGCGGCCGCCTGACGTAAGGTAATATTTTAAATTCAACAAAGTTGCTCAAGCGCATATGAACAAGTATTCAGCGTACAGGATAACAAATGCAAGTCTACTAAAAATTACATCTTTGGAGCATTCACCCGCTATAAGGCGGGCACCCTTTAGGACGCCCTCATAATACATTTCTGGCTTGCGATGCTCCTTGCCCGGTGGTGGTCCGTCTATCACAAGCTTCTCGGCGTCCATCTTGCCCAGTGGACCTTAGCACGGGCAAGGCCCTCTGAGCACCTTCGATCTGACGGGGCGCTTGACGACTTCAACCCATGGACAGGCATCCACCAGCCGCCTCACCAGCCCAAAGTAGCTCCCAGGCATGGCTTCCTTAGGCCACAACCGAACTATGAGGCCCTTCATGGCCTGTTCGGCCGCCTTATGGAGCTCGACTAGCTGCTTCAACTGGTCGCTTAAGGGCACCGGGTGTCCGGCCTCAGCATACTGAGACCAGAACACCTTCTCCGTCGAGCTTCCCTCCTTGGCTCTGTAGAATGAGGCAGCATCGGACACACTGCGGGGCAGATCTGAGAATGCTCCTGGAGAGCTCCGGATTCGGGTAAGTACCAGATAATTCACTTTCACATGCTTGCTTTGCATAAAGAATGCCTTACCCGCCGCTATCTTATTCATTGCCTCAATTTCATGGAGGGCTTGTTGGGCTTCGGCCTTAGCGGCTTTGGCGCTCTCAAGGGCTGAGGCGAGCTCGGACTCTCGAGTCTTTGAGCCACGCTCCAAACTCTCGTGTTTTTCCACGAGAGCCTGGAGCTCTTGCCGCACCTCCGCCACCCGCGCCTCCTGCTTCTCTCGCTCGGTGTGCTCCACGGCCGTATTGCGTTCGGCCTTGGACACCGCTTCCTTCAGGGTCGCCACCTCGTTCATGGCCCCTGCAATATTCACGTTATTCCTGTCATTTTTTGCAACCACATCTTTTAAATACTCCTATCAGGTATTACTTACCTTCCTTGTCCTCGAGCTGCTTTTTGGCAAGGCCGAGCTCGTTCTCGGACCGCTCGAGGCTCTGCTTCAATGCATCAACCTCCACGGTCGGTCTTGGTGAGGTCGGCGAGCAGCCTGCATTCCCATATTGACATACTTATGTTAGACTCCTGCGTATATCTTTTAGATCCTCGGTTCGGCTTTTCTTTCCGAACACCAAACCGAGCATCGGGGAGCTCTGTCTATCATGCGTAATATTTTCATATATCTTAAATACATACCTCAAAGCCTGTTAGAAGGCTGGCACGAGCTTGATCAGCCCGCTCTTGACGGATGAACTTTCTGGATCACCACACTCATAACGAGGCGGTGCTCCTCGTTGATGGAAGCGCCGTTAAGCGCCTCCATCAAATTATCCGTGCCTCGGTTGGGCGGAGGTCACCGGCGTCGCAGTCTTGCCCTTCTTACGAAGGGTCGCTGCCGGACTCGGAACCACCGAAGGTTCGATGCGGAGTCCGCATAGGGCGGACTTGAAGCCCTTCGGGTTTTAATCCCTTTGCGCCGGAGTCCGGAGGTCGCCTTCTGCGGCGCCTCGAGGCCACCTCCTCTGGCTGGGCCCCTTTGGGACTCCACCTCGGCGTCATCCACGGCGGGAGGAGACGAGGCGGTCGGAAGTGAGGTGCTATTCACATCCGACGAATCCAGGGAGCCGCTCGTCTCCGCGTCGAGCCTTTCCTTGGGCGGGCTGCATGGTTATATTCGGGGTTATAAGATGTTGTGTGACAAATGGAACACCATGAGTTATTCTGGTGTCCGGACACTTACGATTTCGCCAGGGGCTTGGTCCTCGGTGACCACCCCTCTTCGCCGTCATCGGCGTTGGTGGTGTAGTCCGTAGGAAGGGTCCTTCCTTCTTGGACCCTCCGGCCTCCCGGTTAGGCGGCCTTCCTTTTCTTCTCTCCCGGCACGAGGAGAGGCCTCTTTCCTCCTCCTCGTCTTGGCGGGAGGAGTCCGCCTGAGTCATCGGACGATGAGTCCGACAACACTGGCGCCGGAACTCCTTGAGTTCCGTGGCCTTCTTCTTGGCCTTCTTCTCGGCACCACGTAAGGTGCGGAACCAGCAACCCGTCAATCGAGGCGTCCTCTGGGTCTTCGGCAAGGGAGCCGGACGATCGATCTGTCCGGACGTCTTCTGCCGATCTGTCAAAAAGATGAGGGAGTTTTAGATCCGCATAGAGTCAAACTATGAAAAAGGAGTCCCGTAAAGGGTAAAGTAGCTTACCTCTACGGCTTGATGCATGAGCTGAATCCGCAATCTTGATGGCGGATGCGGAGCCTCGGCGCCTATGAACAGCACCTTCCGGGCAGCTTCGTGCGTAGTGTCGAAGAGCCGCTCAAGGTTCGGTGCTGTGCGGATCAAATCCCACAAGTTGAAGGCCCGTTCTTTGGCATGGGAGGATCCGGCGGATGAGCATAACCTGGACTACATTGACAAGCTTGAGCTTATTGTCCACCAGGTTTCGGACGCAGGTTTGGAGTCCGGTCAGCTCTTCCGAATTACCCCACGTCAGGCCCATCTCTTTCCATGAGGTGAGCCGTGTAGGGAAGCCAGATCGGAATTCGGGGGCCGCCGCCCATTTAGAGTCGCGCGGCTTGGTGATGTAGAACCACCCTGATTGCCACCCCTTTATGGTCTCCACAAAGGAGCCCTCGAGCCATAGGACGTTGGCCATCTTGCCCACCATGGCACCTCCGCACTCCTGCTTGGCGGGGACGCCCACTACCTTGACTTGACATTGAAGGTCTTCAGCCATAAGCGAAGTGGGGCTGGATGCAGAGGAAGGCCTCGCACACGACGATGAACGTCGAGATGTTGAGGATGAAATTCGGGGCCAAATCATGGAAATCTAGGCCGTAGTAGAACATGAGCCCCGGACAAATGGGTGAAGTGGAAACCCTAGTCCGCGGAGGAAGTGGGGGACGAACACCACCCTCTCATGGGGCCTGGGGGTGGGGATGAGCTGCCCCTAGTCGGGGAGCCGATGCACGATGTCGTCGGACAAGTATCCGACCTTCCGCAGCTTTTTGATGTGCCCCTCCGTGACGGAGGAGGCCAACCACTTGCCTCCCGCTCCGGACATAGTTGGAGAAGGTTGAGGTAGGATGTGCGGACTTGGGCGCTGGAGCTCGAGTGCGGGGAAATGGATGAGCAAAGGAGGAAGAAAAGCATGTGTGAAAAGGTGGATCCTTATCCCCTTATATGGACAGACAAAGCTATGCGTCCCCACCGGCCTGATAAAACAAGCTTATCTCCCAAGCGCCGCAATCAATGGTGCGGTAGGGTTACCCACGCCCGTATTGATGAGAATCCCGGAATAAGGGGACACAATCTCTGCTTTGACAAGACGTGCCAAGGAAACCGCCTCGCTAAATGCGCTGAGGTGGGACAGTGAAAACGATTCGAATAAAGACTTGGCCATGGTGTGATGTCACGCTGCGGAATACGTCAGCAGATTGAGCTTGTGTAAATGTTATTCTAGCTACAGTGGTATGTGGAACTTATTCTGCAGAGCCGGACACTATCCTTGTGTTCAAGATCTTCTATGAAGAATTCGGAGGAGGAACCCGCCTTGCAATGTCGAAGACAATATGCGCGCCGGACTCGTCGTCATTGAAGCCTGGTTCAGGGCTACTCTTGAGGAGTCTGGATTAGGGGGTGTTCGGATAGCCGGACTATGACCTTTGGCCGGACTCCTGGACTATGAAGATACAAGATTGAAGACTTAGTCCCGTGTCCGGATGGGACTTTCCTTGGCATGGAAGGCAAGCTTGGCGATCTGGATATGTAGATCTCTTACCATTGTAACCGACTACATGTAACCCTAACCCTCTTGGTGCCTATATAAACCGGAAGGTTCTAGTCCGTAGGACGAACAACAATCATACCATAGGCTAGCTTCTAGGGTTTAGCCTCTCTGATCTCGTGGTAGATCTACTCTTGTACTACCCATATCATCAATATTAATCAAGCAGGAGTAGGGTTTTACCTCCATCGAGAGGGCCCGAACCTGGGTAAAAACATCGTGTCCCTTGTCTCCTGTTACCATCCGCCTAGACGCATAGTTTCGGACCCCCTACCCGAGATCCGCCGGTTTTGACACCGACAGTGTGCCATTGGTATTCTAGTTTACGTGTTGTGCACATACTCGAAGTACTAGTAAGGTACACGTGCATTGCACGCATCAGATTTCGCAACCAAATTATGAATAAATACCACACTATAGCATGTAAGCTCTGAGTCATATATGCGTGATGTAGCCCTTCGTTTAATTCTTATAGTTCATCTCATTCAAAATCAATTACTTTTTATAAAAAAGCTAAGAACGCGTGAATAGGAAAAACATGGGATTATAGTGGAATGTCGTCTTGAATCCTCTGAGGATTGTACGAGTGTTTGATTGTGCATAGAAAAAGCAGAATTCTTTCAAAGAGGTTTGAGTGGATGGGATGTTTCCTATGAAATCTAGTGCAAATGAATCATATGGAAAAATTCCTATGGTTTACAATCCTACGAATCAAACAACCAAGATAGGAAAAATTCCTAATGATTAGAATCCTCCAAAATTCCTTTGAGAATCTTTTGAATCAAAGAAGCCCTTAATCTATTTTATGATTCATGGAATTGTGCGTTGTAAAGCATAAAGTAAAAACAAATAATGGCAATTCAACTCGAAAAAAAGTTTGGGCAGTTATGATACAGAAGATTCTAGAACAAAAGAGAACCACTTTTGTTTTGAGGTTTGTGCATTATGCTTAAGTTCAACCATGGAGTCTGCTAGATTGTACATGTGGCAAAATCCGGTGGGGGCTAGAAGATGGTGCGAGGGGCGAGTGGAGGGAGACTATGAAGGAATGCACAAGTGCGAGATCGATATTTAGAGAGAGGGAACACGTCGCTGTTGTTGCGCATGGCGGAGCCATGAAAAATAAATGAGCTAGGGGCCAAGCATTGCTAATCCTTTACGAGGATGGTCAATTCATGAAATTAAACCTTTTTAGCAGCAATTGTCTAATGATCACATTCATATTAGCCTCGATATATAGTGATGTTAGGGGGGTGCAGGGCCCTTACGCCCCTGTCTTCATCATTGTGCTCGCGTCGAGAGATGAAGCGAAGGCATGGATGATGAGAGGGGACGTTGGATATATAATTAATGTGGGTGTATTAGCTATATATGTTAATCCTATATAGAGAGGTATAGATTGATCGATGTGGGCGTGGGAAAGAGGGTGAGACCTCACTTTGGATATATCGATTGATCGGTTTGTGTGAAAAACTATGAAAGACCTAGCTATATACACACATACATAGAGGAACATCGATTATTGCGCATGCAGCGTGAGAGATAAAGAATGCCCGATATGATGGAGAGGGGGATGTGTGTGGGTGTGTGCCTTCATGGGAGACCGACCTGAAGAAAAAGATTGCATGCATGCGATGGATAATGCCGACTGGTAGTGTGTGTGCATGCATGCACGAGAGAAAGTTAGTGGTACAATTATAAAGAAAGACTACCGTGTGGGTGTAAAAGAATAGGTGAGGTCATAATCAATGTAAAGTTGAATTCAAATATTTGAATAAGAGATTCGATGTTTGAAACCCATGCATGCATGAATATAACGGAGATCTCATGCGGTGTGGTTTGGAAACGAGCATGTTGTAATGTATACACATTGAACAAGGTCAAGGCGATTTGAATTTGAGATACCAATGGCAGACATCATTTGCCCACGTCGCATCCGTGCATGGACACACTATTCTAATTGGAGATATGGGCGGCTTTCGCATCACATATCTATATCTATACCCCTATATATATATATTATATATATTTTTATATTGTGTGCGGGTAACTTTAACTTTGAAAGATGGTCGTTGGATGAGGCGAATCCGATGGTCCAAAGATGGCAAATTTGAGCGTTATTGGCCGTTGGATATCATCTAGATTCCACCAGATTTCTCCACATGTATAATCTAGAAGACTCCATGGTTGAACGTAAGCATAATGCACAAACATCAAAACACAAGCACTTCTTATTTGTTCTAGAATCTTCCGTATCAGAATTGCCCAAATGTTTTTCTACATGATTTGCCATTATTTGTTTTTTAACTTATGTCTTACAACGCACAATTCCATGAATCTTAAAATAGATTAGCTTTCTTATAAAAACTAGATGATTTTGAATGAAATGAACTATAAGAATTAAACGAACATCTACATCATGCATATATGACTCAAAGCTTGCATGCTATAATGTGGTATTTATTCATAATTTGGTTGCCAAATCTCATGCGTGCAATGCACGTGTACCTTACTCTAGTCTAAATGGTGTTTGTGTGTGTGTTGTGCATGTTGAGGTGCAAATTGTGTTTTTTTGGGTACACGTTAAGCTTGTTCTTCCGAAATTTCAACCGTGACTTGTTATGCCGAAAATTGAAGCTAGCGTCTCTTTCTATCGTGCTGCGAAACTCCCGCCTCTTCAAACCGCGCCTTGTTAGCCCGAAATATTTAAGGTATATCATTGTCTCGTTGTGCTCCGACAACTCCCTCCATCTCAACCCGCGCCTTGCTATTCCGAAATTACAACGCGCGCGGAAACACCCACCTCCTATGAAATCCCGACAAGCGAAATACCCGTGGTACCCCTGAACCGAAAGAACCGCCTCAAATCGGTGGGGGGTACTTTCGTAACTTACCCCACATTTCGGACAAGCGCGTCTCTAAGCCATGGTTCCCCACTGCCATCCCATCCGCCCACCCATTCGTACACCGAGGCCACGAAAACCCGCGACGAAACCCCACACCCTGCTCCGTCCGCCACCCAGCGGAGCATCTTCCCCGACGACGTCGTCCACAACAACACCTCGGCGTCCCTCATCCACCATACGGATGAGGATCCGTCGTCGATCTCATCGTCCGCGGTTCAGCCACCCGTCCTCCACCTCCAAGGAGCTGCCCGACGTTCCCCTCGTCTTTCGCCACCTCCATTCCCACACCGCCGTCTTGACCTGCACCACCGGAAGAGAATCATCATTACCGTTTCATCGGATGAAGCTGCGGCCTAATCGGTGCCACCAAAGAGGATGTACACTAATCGCTGCATTTTCTTCTTGATTCGATCTCACGGTGCTGCCGGCGTCGGTCCCGAGCCGACACGATGCGGCTCCATCCACGGCGGCGTCGCCGGCCACTTCCTCCATGGTGTCGCTCCCTCGGCGGCGACGTCCACATCAGTAGGAGTTGCTGCTGCTTTAGCTCTCGCTCGCGCTGGTGCTCTGCTCTTGCTCTCAGTCCCCTGCCTGGTCTGCTCTTGCTATTGCTCTTGCTCGCGCAGCTGCTCTCGCTCTTGCTCTTGCTTGCGATGCTGCTCCAATTTGGCTACCCTTCAGTTGACTGAATCAACTTTTGGGTCAGTCGATTTTCAAGGGGTGGGCTCACCGGGGTGAAGGAAGAACCAGCCGCAGCGGGGAGGGGTGCTCGCCGGAGAGGTACCCCACTATCTATCTTAGGGTTCAAGATGGGGGCGTTGGTCGCTGGTGGTGGCGGGGCGTTGGCGGGGCGGTGGCGTGGGGATCGCCGGAGAAAAAGCTCGGCAGGGGGCCTAGAGGGATGGCCGGGGCGGCGGCGGACCGGCGGTGGGGAGTGTTTTCGGGGTGGGCGGGGCGGCGCACCGCCGGCCGCGGGTGGCGGGGGCTGCTGTTTGGCCGGTGGTGGCTGGCGGCTCAGGGGGGTGGAGGTTGAAGATGAACCGCATGCCCTTGATTTCGTATCCAACGGCTGCAAAATCGACTGACCAGAGATGAAAAAGTTAGTCGACCGACGTGTAGCCTCACCTTGCTAGTGCGTTCAGTTTCGACAGCAAAATTCAGTTTCGACAGCAAAATTCAGTTTCGACAGTTAGGTCCAGTTTCGACAGTTAAGTTCAGTTTTGACAGTTAAGTTCAGTTTCGACAGTTAAGTTCAGAGATGAGCGGCTGATGTATTTTACATCTAGCACTTTGTGGTTATGTATTTTACGTCATGTATTGGAGATGCTATTAGAATTCCACTCAGGTTAACGTTGTTCGTTGTCTCTTGTCCACTTCAGCCTCGGCGTCGTACAACTCACGGAGCTGCTCCAACGATTTAAACCCTCCATCACAGCGGAGCAGTACACTGGCTCCATCTCCGGGCGCCTAAGATCTTCTTCCCTCCTCCGACAGCAAAGTCAGCGGAGCATCCTCACCGCCAACCCAATCACGCTGAGATACATGGCTTCCGCCAAAGAGGTTGTACACTTGTTGCATCTCTTTTTACTCTACATGTTATATATATTGTCCATTTGAGCACTCGTAGTAATGGGAAATCGATTATTTTATCCTACTATATGACAAGCGGTGAGGTACCGGGCAACTTAGCTATCCGTGATGGACTCTCTTGAGCGCCATCATTATTTATCTCTCGCATTTGAGCTGTGCATTTGTCGATGGGCACAGGAGTTGAGCTAGTATGGCGTGGCCTGGGTCCAAAGTAATAGAAGTAGCACAAAACATTTTTTAGTGTAGGATTTTCCTTGCTCAAGCCTGCCTACTAGAATCGCCAATGCTTGAAAGGAAAAGTGAATGAAAACATAGGAATTGGAAAGTTTCCTATGGTACTACTTTTCATGAATTTGGTGCAAAGGAATGGAGCAAAGGAAAACTGTAGGATTTGTTCCTTTAGTGTCTCCTTGAAAGAAAAACCGTAGGAATTCTAATTTCCACTTCTCCTCCTTTTCATATTCCTATTCATCAAGCACAAGACTAAGAGATAGTAGCATAATAGCATTATAACCGTACATTTTCTTGTGGTTTGACTTAATCTCACCATGCTTTTTGCATCCTGTGATCTTCCAATTGTTGTGAATCAAACACCCAGTTGGCGTAAATCATGTGTTTTAAATTCTCTGTTTTGCACATGCATTCCTATCCTATTCCTGTCTATTTCCTATCCTGCATTGTTAGAATCCTCAAATTCAAACAAGCCCTTACTCAATTACTTCATTACATATATGTGTCAAAGAAAACCTTGTGTGGTTTGTCCTGCTCTGTGGCGTTGTGTTCCACCCAGCTAAGCTGCTCCAACAACGGAAGGGTTCACCACAGCAGGATCCGCTCTCGGACTGTCTTCGCCGCCTCGGATCTTCTTCCCGCTTGCCGGCAGCCACGACAACTGCATTACCATCATCAATGAGCAGATGACCTTGAGGACTACGGGTCCGCAAGAGAGGTCGCACTCTTCCGTGTTCTGCTTACTTTATGCGTCGCTTAATATGATGACATGCTACATTATCGTCGTGTTCACCTATTAGACTCCGAGTCAGGTCCAAACTAATGCTGAAACTTGAGTTTTTAAATGGTGTGGGGTCAATATTGGGGCAGCAATCAGTACTATCTATCTACTATCTGGTTAATCTCCGGTGTCTACTATGAGTTTCATGTTGGGTGCAAACAAACATTAAAGGAGCCATTATCTGTATTTTTTTAACTAAAGCTATTATCTGCCTGCTATCATTGGTTTTGGGTCTATCCACATTTTCCTACCATCACTCTAGATTTTTGCATGCACTCCTTACATAATCTCACTATGTTCTATTCCTATGCATGCCAGTTATTGTACACAATGGAACTGATCATGTAGAGCAAAAGAGACGAGCCTTGCGTGGCAATAAAATTTCATGCAGACGTCGTTCCATGGTGGGCGCAAAGGCAGCCCCCTCCACCCATTTGGATCGTAATCAAGAGGAAGATAACTGTTACGGGGATTCGGAAGGAGAAGACCACTCCTATTTACCCCATGAGGTCTTCGCTCTAACTTGGCATCTTGATGTTGGTAATATCATGCATATGGTGCCTTGCATTGCTTCTTGTATACATTAAAGATGTCATCTTCTTAGTTTAGACATGCTTTGTGTCAATGCCATCTGTTTTGTTTCTTTATCGTATATGTGAATCATGCAATGCCATCTTATCTAGCCAGGCATCATATATGTGAATTTTGCAATGCCACCTGGTTAGCCAGTCATCTTATATGTGAATTATATCATGCCATCATTTTTTATTATGTGTTAAATTTGTCAACAATTTTAGTACATTCAATTACTCTTCCTGTGCATCAGCCATTCGACACGGTCATGGAAAAATCTGGAGTGGAAACAAGGTCTTCAGAGCAGACAATGCTATCTGACGAAGCGCATGTCTTGCTGGTTACCGATAGCTCCTCAGAGGAGGATTCAGAGACAGATGACCAGTCATATTTCCCCCCTGAGGTGCATGCCCTAACTTGGAAGGGTTATGTTACTCATATCATGCGTATGGTATCTTGCATTGCTATGTCATTTTCTTAGTTCAGACATGCTTTGTGTGAATGCCACCTATTTAGAATTACCATATATGTGAATTATGCAATGCCATCTTGTTGCAAGACATTATATATGTGAATTATGCAATGTTATCTTGTTGCAAGGCATTATGTATGTGAATTATGCAATGCCATGCTGTTTAGGCAAGCGTCATATATGTGAATTATATCATGCCGTCCTTTTTTTGTATTTCTCATTGCTTTTGTCGACAATGTTTGTATATTCAACTGCTCTTCCTGCATCAGCCATTTGAATTGGTGATGGAGAAATCTGGAGTGAAAACAAGGTCTTGAGCGGAGACAATGCTACCTGCTAAGCAGATATCTTGCTGATTCTGAATAGCTCTTGAGAGGAGGATTGAGAGGAAGATGACCAGTCCTATTATCCCCACGAGGTGTATGCTCAAACTTGGCAGGTTATATTACTCATATAATGCATATGTTGTATTGCAATGCTTAGTTTTTACATCATATACACAATATTGAATGCCATCTCCTTAGTTGACACATCATATATGCAATTGCCCTCTGCTCACTTCCTTAGTATATAAATCATATATTTGAATTATGTCATGCCATGATGTTTACATAGACAGCATGTATCTGAATTATGGCATGCCAACCCATTTTCTAAAGACATAATATAGTTATATCATCTCATCCTGTTTACATAGTCATCATATTTTAAATTATGTCATTCTATCCGTGAATTATATCATGCCATCATGTTTCCATCGACGGCATGTTTGTGATTTATGGCATGCCAACCACTTTAATAGACACATCGTATAGTTATATCATGTCATCCTGTTTACATAGTCATCATATTTTGAAGTATGTCATTCTATCCTGTTTAGTTAGCCATCATACATGTGAAATTGTGTCATGCTATCCTGTTTAATTAGCCATCATATATGTGAAATTATGTCCTGCTATTCTGCTTTGCTTAGACAACATAAATGTGAATTATTTCATGCCTGTTTTCTTCCCTACTATCCATTGCACTGTCTATCTTACAATGTCTGTACATTCAATTACTTTTCTTGTTTATCAGCCATTTCAATTGGAGGGAGTGATGGCAGTATCTATGGGAGTAAAACACGGTCTTGAAAAAGATCGTGCTACACATCGATGCAGATAGAACCACGGTTGTACTTGCCCAAGAATCAGCCCCACCACACATAACCCACACTCATGCAGATTGTACCCCTACCCAGTTGGACAGAGAACCAGCTACACCCCTTCTAACCCCAACCCTAGCAGATAGACACCCAGTTCCCGTTGACACAACACCGTCTCCACCACAAAGGACCCAAACACGAGCAGTTAGTAAGGCAACTGCAGTGCCCAAATCACAAGGACCACCACTCCGAACCCGAAGTCAACGCTTAAAGCAGAAGAAGAATTGTTCTCAGGTCAGGTTCCGTAGCTATGGTTCATACTACTTTGCTCTTGCATCACTCTATTTACTAATACCAACCAATTTCAAATTTGAAGGATGCAATTGAAACTCCAATGGCGCAACAGGTATGTTTTAAACCTGTTTCTTCAACGTGTTTGGTTGTTTGTTGTTGTAACTTGCTCTATGTTCTCATGCCATGCACATTACAAGTGTTGTTATTGCTGTGTAGTTTCCCACACTTATATTCTGTCTATGCTGCTTTGTCTTAAATAGATATGATTTGAACTGTATCTATCTTGATTTGGCAACATAAACTAGAATGATATAGACCATACAGTGACCATACTACATAGATATATGTTTGTTTCATGTTGTTATCCTGTCCACCTTACAACTGAACTGGTTTACCAAAATGTGTTTCATATACTACATTGTAAACCTGAGATGTGTTTGTTTGTTTCTCTTTTAGAACGCAGATAAAATATTGGAGAAGAGTACCCTGTTATGCAATGGTAAAGGAAGTAATGCAGATAAGGTTCAAGATAGTGAGACATCCCTGTTGGTCTCCAAGAAAGCTGATAAAAACTATATTGAGGACACTGAGACAACCCCAAAGTCATGTCTTGATGTAGTGTTCGAGTTACTGGCTACCACTGCTGGCACCAGCTCTTCGAACTCGTTGCTGAATCAGTTCGGCTTCTTGAGTCTCAACTTCAAGTTGAAAGACATCGATCGAGATGTTATCCGACGAGGAAGCGAAGGGCCGAGGAAGTCCTGCAGAATTCAGATGCATACTTTACGGTGCAACGACAATATTGGGGGACTTAAGCGCCAAACAAGAGAAAGTTAATAAGCTTGCTAAGCATCTTGCCGACATTATGGGTACCAGGATATTGTTTCTTGAGCTCTTACAAGTGGTTTCATTCGGACTTGTTTTGCTTGGCGTTTATATCTTTGTTGTGTTCCCTATATTTGCAATGGTGGCGAACTTTGATGCCCGATGGATGTAATATGTGTAATAGCCGTGATAGCCTAGTGTAAGTTGCTTGCTTATTTATTTCCTTGTTGTCTTGTTTATTTGTTTGCTTGTAGTCGGTGCAGTTCTTTTCCGCGGTTTGCTAGTGGCTGCAATAACCTATTTTTAAAACTAGGCCACAATAACCATGGGCTAATATTTATCTTGTAGTGACACTGGACCTACGGGCCATAGAAACAATGGGCCTTCTCGTGCCGTATAAACAATGGGCCTTCTACGAGCCCTGAGAAACAATGGGCCTTCTACGGGCCGTATCATCAATGGGTTTTATCACGGGCGGTATGATCGATTACAAACATGGGCCAATAACGAGCGCATTATGGCCGTAAGCGGGCTAGAGTTGGAATCGTCCGTTCATGGGCCGACCATAACGGGCCATCGTTAATAGGCCGTATTCATGGCGCTATGAAAACGGCCCAGCGTGTTAACGAACCACAAGCGGGCCGATCAGAACCACGGGCTGAATTTGGCCCATAAGCGAAAAATAGCGATGTGGGCCGTAAGTAAGCGAATGTTGGAAATGAGCCCAAGAATAAATGGGCTCGAGAAGGCCAAAGATAACATGAGCTGGAAGCGGCCCAGCGGAATAACGGGCCCTTAATGGGTATAAAGTGATACACTATTCATTACGGGCGCCACCACGAGCCGTTAATGGGTGTAAAGTAATACCTTTGTTCATTATGGGCGGTTCACCACGGGCCGTTAATAGGCCAAGAGTTACATAGGGCCTCATATGGGCGAAGGCGTCATGGGCCATACATAGGCGAAGTGAAAACAATTGGAATCATATTGGGTGGCCAGATGGCGCTCTTGGGCCTAATTCGGATAGGGCGTACGGGCCTTGGGTTAGCGGGCTGTAAATGGGCTATATGCGAACATGCCGTTAACGAGCTTTACATGGGCGACCCGCCACCCTTTGAGCAAGTCAAACAGGCGGCCTTTTCACAGAATGGGCCTCTGTTGGGCGTGCCACGTGTCGACGTATCATAGGCGCCTTCATCCAATGAGTGGATGACATCTGTCCCAGCGGTGAGCCGACACGTGTTTCCTCCAGCCAATGATGATTTTACACGTGGAAAATCCCCATTGGTCGGGGCTGTTAACGGGTTATCGGATCCAAAACCCGACCCGATAGCTTAACGGCGTTCCGTTATGGTGGATGCCACATGTCGGTCACCCTTGACGAAAGCACTTACGTGAGCGCGATTTATCGTCATGGAAGTGGACACTTCGTGATGATAATTTTGTAATGTCATGGAACACTTCTACGACAGCACAGGTATGACTATCTTGATTCTGTCATAAAATTTTCATGGATGTACATGCATGACAAAAAACGCAACCTACTGTGACAAACACGTATCATCACGCAAGTGTATTTTTTTTGTAGTGATGCCCCTCAATATTATCAGCCAAGAGATCTTTAACCATATCAATACTAGGTTCAACTTTAATTTGCTCATGGGGTGTAGGTGTTCTAGTATTACTCTTACGAACCATAGTTGAAGCTTTAGCATGATCCTTTATTCTAGTACGGAAAGGTGGATTCTCGATATAAGCGATAGGGAAATAGGATCAACATTATAAGTGATAGTCTTTTATTCAACTTTAATAGGTGCAAATACTTTTACTTCAATGGGAGGATTATATTTAAACCACTTGTCCTTAGGGAGATCAACATGAGTAGCAAAGGATTCACAGAAAGAAGCTACTATATCAGAGTCAAGTCCATATTTAGTGCTAAATTCACGGAAAACATCGGTATCCATAAAAGATTTAACACAATCAAACTTAGGTGTTATACCTGACTCCTTACCTTCATCGAGATCCCAAATCTTCAGAGTTGTGTTTAATTCTTTCCAATAAATCCCATTTGAATTCAGTAGTCTTTATCATAAAAGAACCAGTACAAGAAGTATCGAGCATGGAGCGATTATTGAGAGAAAGCCGAGCATAAATTTTTTGAATAATAATTTCTCTTGAGAGCTCATGATTGGGGGATGAATATAACATTGACTTAAGCCTCCCCCAAGCTTGAGCGATGCTTTCTCCTTCATGAGGCCAAAAATTATATATATAATTACGATCACGATGAACAAGATGCATAGGATAAAACTTCTGATGAAATTCCAATTTCAATCGGTTGTAGTTCCATGATCCCATATCATCACATATTCTAAACCATGTCAATGCCTTTCCTTCAAAGATAAAGGGAATACCTTCTTCTTGATAACATCCTCAGGCATACCTGCAAACTTAAATAATCCACAAACTTCATCCACATAGATTAGGTGCAAATCAGGATGCAATGTTCCATCTCCTGTAAAAGGATTAGTTAGCAGATTCTCTATCATACCCGAAGAAATTTCAAAGTAAACATTTTCAGTAGGTTCAGTAGGTTGATGTGCAACTCTTTGCTCTACTTGTCGGGGTGAAGATACCCCGAACAAGCCCCTCAAAGGATCACTTCCCATAGTAGCAAGTGACAGTAAATTTCAGCACACTATATAAATTTTTCCTTACCGATTTCCACTTACCAAAGGCGCTTCACTCCCCGGCAACGGCGTCAGAAAAGAGTCTTGATGACCCACAAGTATATGGGATATATCGTAGTCCTTTCAATAAGTAAGAGTGTCGAACCCAACGAGGGGCAGAAGGAAATGACAAGCGGTTTTTAGTAAGGTATTCTCTGCAAGCACTGAAATTATCGGTAACAGATAGTTTTGTGATAAGGTAATTTGTAACGGGTAACAAGTAACAAAAGTAAACAAGGTGCAGCAAGGTGGCCCAATCCTTTTTGTAGCAAAGGACAAGCCTGGACAAACTCTTATATGAAGGAAAACACTCCCGAGGACACATGGGAATTATCGTCAAGCTAGTTTTCATCACGCTCATATGATTCACGTTCATTACTTTCATAATTTGATATGTGGGTGGACCGGTGCTTGGGTACTGACCTTCCTTGGAAAAGCATCCCACTTATGATTAAACCCTATTGCAAGCATCCGCAACTACAAAAGAGGTATTAAAGTAAACCTAACCATAGCATGAAACATATGGATCCAAATCAGCCGCTTACGAAGCAACACATAAACTAGGGTTTAAGGTTCTATCACTCTAGCAACCCATGATCTACTTATTACTTCCCAATGCCTTCCCCTAGGCCCAAATAATGGTGAAGTGTCATGTAGTCGACGTTCACATAACACCACTAGAGGAAAGACAACATACATCTCATCAAAATATCGAACGAATACCAAATTCACATGACTACTTATAGCAAGACTTCTCCCATCTCCTCAGGAACAAATGTAACTACTCACAAATCATATTCATGTTCATAATCAGAGGGATATTAATATGCATGAAGGATCTGAACATATGATCTTCCACCAAATAAACCAACTAGCATCAATTACAAAGAGTAATCAACACTACTAGCAACCTACATGTACCAATATGAGGTTTTGGGACAAAGATTGGATACAAGAGATAACTAGGGTTTGAGATGAGATGGTGCTGGTGAAGATGTTGATGGAGATTGACCCCCTCGTGATGAGAGGATCGATGGTGATGACAATGGTGATGATTTCCCCCTCCCGGAGGGATGTTTCCCCGGCAGAACAGCTCCGACGGAGCCCTAGATTGGTTTCGCCAGGTTCCGCCTCGTGGCGGCGGTGTTTTGTCCCGAAAGCTTCCTTATGATTTTTTCCAGGGCGAAAGACTTCATATAGCAGAAGATGGGCACCGGAGGCCTGCCAGGGGGCCCATGAGGCAGGGGCGCGCCAGGGGGGTAGGGCGCGCCCCCCACCCTCGTGGATGGTGGGCGGTCCCCCTCTGGTAGTTCTTCGCCCAATATTTTTTATATATTCTGAAACTGACATCCGTGGAGTTTCAGGACGTTTGGAGTTGTGCAGAATAGGTCTAATATTTGCTCTTTTTAGAGCCCAAAATTCCAGCTGCTGGCATTCTCCCTCTTCATGTAAACCTTGTAAAATAAGAGAGAATAGGCATAAGTATTGTGACATAACGTGTAATAACAGCCCATAATGCAATAAATATCGATATAAGATAATGATGCAAAATGGACGTATCACTACATGGACTCAAAACAAGAACTTTTGATACGATGAAGAAACACGGTAGGCGGTAGATCGAGGTGTTGCCGATAGTTCTCTTGTCCCTCAAAACGACACCAAACCGAGCTACTAGGTAGACTCCCTGCTCCCTTGTCTACAGGGCAGAAGCATTTATCCCCACGGAACTCATCTACGGGTCACCTAGAGTGCTTGCCTACGAGGAAGTAGCACCAGATCAGCACCGGCGTGACGACGCTGTGCTACTCGAGCAGAACTCTCTCCGGGCTGCTATGCGTGTTGCACGCTACCAGCAAGCCCTGCGTCGCTATCATAGCCGCAGGTTTCACGCATGGTGTTTTGAGGAAGGTGACCTAGTCCTTAGGTGCGTTCAGTCCGCCAAGGGTTCAAACAAGTTGTCACCGAAGTGGGAAGGCCCTTACCGGGTAGTACAAGTCACCAGACCTGGTGAAGTCCGTCTCGAGACCGGAGATGGCACTCAGTTGCAAAACTCATGGAATATTGAGCATCTCCGCAAATTCTACCCATAAGGCACGGCTGTCGGGCCCTGCCCGACAGCCACCATTTTGTATAGGCCTTGCCTCTGCTGCATGTAACCCCTTGTACAAAGCCAGGGCGATGACCTTGTGCAAGAGAAAATGAAGAAGCGCTGTGGGGGGCCCCCGACCAAGATTGCATGCATGCATGAGCATTCCAAGATCACCGTATAAGCATTTCATGAGCATTTGCAGATGCATATAGATAGGATCGCATCCCGCATTCATTCTCATCTGCATGAAGCTGGAGGTTCCTGCCATGAGCTTGGCTTCGACAAGGAGTTGAGAAGATTGCCTGGCACAGCGATGCCCGGCAAGCCAAGCAGATAACCTCTACCTCCTGTCCGTTAGTGTTCTGTAAGCTATAACTTGTGCGTAAGGAAGCCTCGCTACTCTTTTGAGACTTTGGTGCTCCCATCTCTGACAAGAACGTTGCTTCGGTCAGGATGGTCGCAGTGGCCTTTGGTAAAAAGAAGTTGGCGTGGGGCTGGTTCCTTCGTTTGTAACCCGGTAGACGCAGCTCTCCCGCAGACAAAAAGGGTGCCGGCAGGATAGCCTGTCGGGGAAAAACTTGTTTATTTATATTAAAGAGGCATCTCGCCTCTACATGGACATACACATGCACGGGTTCCCGGCAAGGTTCATCTTTTTCATTAATATGCTAGTACAAGTACAAGCATTACAGAACACAAACATGGACTTGAGATATTACATTATTTGAATTAATATTTGGCAAGTGCCGACAGATTTAAGATTGAAAAAAGATAAGTGCGCCATAATGCCAATTCTTGTCCCTCTCCTCCTAGGCACGACCGTCGAAGGCGAGGAGGGCAAAAGGAGCACCTGGACGGGAGCCCACCCCGCTCCCCTCGGGCTCCAGTAGAGGTAGCCCGACGGAAATGGGAGCGCTAGGGAACGTCTCGATGCAGAGCATGGCCGAGGCGGCCCCGTCGACCACCGCCACCAGGGCCAGCAGGACTCGACAGGGCTAACGGAGCTGCAGCCCGAGAGGAAGCCTACTGGGGTCTAGCTGGAGGAGCCCAGGAGCACCATCTGCACCTCTGCATCCAACTCCCTGGCAAATCACATTGCCGTGGAGGAGATGCAGATGCAGATGATGGTGCTGCCGCCTGATGAAGATGGTGCGGGCGGCGATCAGCCGGAGTCAGATTCGTCGCTCCCCCGGCCGCTGCCATCGTCATCGCCAATCCTTTGTTGTCGGTGTTGCGGGAGCAGGGGCCCCAGACTCACCTGCTGCGGCCCACGGCGTGGCTTCGCTGCCAGGCCCTGTCGGCCCATCTTCATCAACAAGGCACTCAAGGCGCTCGCGAGGCCAAGCCTGCAAAGAGGCGATGCAAGACCTCCTCAGGAGCGGCCTCGCCAGGCAGGCTCGCGAGGGGTGGAGAGATCAAGGTAAGGCAAACTTCGCGAGGTTCTCGTGACGTGAGCCATGACGATCAAGACAAGGCGGGCGCCAGCGCGCGCAGCGTCCTCGTTTCCTCTTTGGTGCTAAAGGAGGCAAGCGCAGGCGCGGAGTACCGAGGCATCAAGCAAAGGTTTCCATATCGGTGCAACGAGACCAAGACCAGCAGGACGGCAAGACGGATGTCACCATGGAGCCCAAGGCGGCGTCACCACCAGATCCTTTTGTAGGCGAAGACAACTTTTGTCAGGATAAGCTGTACTAGTTGTCCCCTTTCAAATTGGCAGTTGTTGGCTCCCTTCCCGCTCAATATTTGGGGAGAGGACCAGGGCCTCTATAAATAGGACTAGCCACCATAGTAGGAGGCATCTGATCTTTAGCCACACATAGAGCACAAGAGAACCTCATCCTCAGGAGGCTATTCTTCCCCCTTTGTACTGTTCATCATCAGCCCAAGAGGCAATCCACCACCACCACACTAGAGTAGGGTATTACACCACAACGATGGCCCGACCAGTATAAATCTTCTGTCTGTTGTGTTGTGAGTTCGTCGAGTTCGTTCTTGAGATTTTAGCCAGTTAGGACGTGGATCGGTAGGGAGGAAATCTTCAGGCGCACCCTAGTGTTCGAACCTTGAGGGTTTTGCCGGAACCTGTGATCCAACATTTGGCGCGCCAGGTAGGGGTGCGCCGAAGCTTCCTTTCCGTCGCTCCGCATCCAGTTGCTACGTCGTCTCCATGGCGGACGCTCACCGTGCTTGTGCTGAGCGCCGGGCTGCCCTCGCCACCCGCGTTGCCCAGACGGGTCCCATCGGCGGGCCACCTTGTTGTTCACCGTTTCCTGCCGCCAACGCCGCTACCGGCCCGGTGGGGAACACAGCAAGCATCCTCGCGGCACCCCTCGGTGCGGCGGGACCGCCGCACCGCCACTCCGTCGCTAACCCCGGCCGGTTCCTCGTCCCATGCACGCCGCGCTCCCATGGATGCGCGGGCCGCGCTCCTTATGGCGCACGAGCTACTGCGCTACCGCCCAGTCGACGACCTCTACGAGGACTGGCTCAACCGCATCGCCAAACTTGTCCGTGCCGCAGGGGCTCCCCTACGCCGTCCCTCTCTCCGCCTCGCCCTCCGCCAGCTACGAGTGACGTAGCTCACGGAGCACTTCCACCACCTCTGCCCCAAGACGGCGCCCTGGTGCCAAGGCGCGCGGCTCCACGGCACGACCCACCGCGTCTGGCGCCCGCGCGTGAAGAAAGAAGCTGTCAAGAAGTCCCTCGACCGCAAGAGAATGCTCCGCCACTACTCGCACCGCCGCGCCAGGATTGTTTGCTGCGGCAAGGCCCCGCGCCGCTTGCCGTAGCGGCACGCGGGCGCCAAGACCAAGCTCCACTTCCAAGGCGGGCCCCGGTGACCACGGCCGGCTACCGCGCCTTCAAGCCACATCTGCCTCCTCATTACAACGGCACCCCCGACCCTGCAGAGTACCTGCAGCTCTGCGAGCTGAGCATCGAGGGGGCCAACGGTGACGAGAAAGTCATGGCGAACTGGTTTCCCATGGCTCTCAAGGATGGCGCCTGCTCCTGGCTCCTGAATCTGCCACCAGGCTCGATCTCTTCCTGGGATGAGATGCGCAACCGTTTTGTTGCCAACTTCCAGGGCACTCACGACCGCCCGCCGGCCGCGGGTGACCTGCGCCACGTCAAGCAACAATCAGGAGAGACCCTCCAGAAGTACATCCAGCGCTTCAATAACGTCCGCCTCAAGATCCCCAAGGTGACGGACGAGGCCATCATCTCCGCGTTCTCTGATGGCATCAGCGATGTCAAGATGAAAGAGGAGCTCGCCATCCACCAGGAGTTGTGCACGTCTCTGGAGTTGTTCAACCTGGCGACCAAGTGTGCAAGAGCTAAGGAGGGGCGCCTCTCCCTCCTTGAGCTCCCAGCTGCGGACCCGGAGGAGAAGAAAGCCAAGGCCAAGGACGTGAAGCGCAAGGGAGCAGCCGTGCTCGCGACGGAACCGGACACCAAGCGCGGCAGAGACTAGCCCGAGTCATCCAAGAGCAGCCAACCGTTCTGCGCCTTCCATAACCTGCATACCCACAACACCAGCGACTGCCAAGAGCTCAGATCCATTCGAGAAGGACGCTTCGGTCGACGCACCGAGCGCGGCGACTGGGGCTACGACCGAGGAGGAGGACGTGGTGGCGGACGCTGGGACGACCGTGGCCCGCGCTAGGAGTTGCGCGACCCGCCTTGTGAGGACCGCTGGCAGGATCAGCCTCGCGAGGGCGCCTGGAGGGACGAGCCTCATGAGGATCGTCCTCAGGGCAACGCTGGCCTCCCTCCACTACTGCCACCGCCAAGAAGGAACAATGACCACCATCAAGACGAGGGGGCTGAGGGCTTCCAGGAGCCGCGGGCTGTCGCCTGCATCTTGGGCGGAGCTCAGGCCCCAGACTCGCAGCGTATCTTCAAATAGTTTGCTTGTAAAGTGAATGCAGTCCTCCCCAAGCTCGAGGCCACACACCCACTCAGGTGGTCCAAGTGCGCCGTCACCTTCAGTTCGGCTGATCAGCTCAAGTGAGCAGCTGCCACTGGCGCCCTCCCAATGCTTTGTTCACCAGTCTTCAGCAACATGCAAGTTACCAAGACTCTCATCGACGGCGACGCAGGGCTCAACGTCCTGTCCATCGACACGTTCGACAACCTTCAAGTGCCATATGACCAGCTTCAGCCTACCAAACCTTTCTCAGGAGTGACCGACGGTTCCACCACACTGATATGGTAAGTCCGCCTCCCTGTCACATTCGGAGAACGCAAAACTACCGCACCGAGCTCATCGACTTCGACGTCGCCTACATCCGTCTGCCATATAATGCAATCCTAGGGTACCCAGCCCTGGCCAAGTTCATGGCGGTGACCCATCATGGCTACAATGTCCTCAAGATGCCGAGAAGCGGCAGGATCATCACTCCCGTGTGAAGAAAGAGATGCGGTGTGCTCCCTCGAGCGTGCCTTCCAAGCTGCAGCAATCGACGACCCCGACAGCAAGGGCGAGTGCCCTCTTGAGGCCACCCCCAAGAAGAAGAAGCAGTTGCGCCGTGCAGGACCTCAGGAGGATGGCGTCGCAACTGGAACCTCGTCAGGATCAGCGCCCACACCAGGGGTGTCGGAGTAATGGGCCACGGGTAGGCAAACCCGAGCCCCCGGACCTTTCAAGACATCGGGGCAGGCAGCGCCCCTCAAGACCCCAAGACGAAGGGCCGCTTTTTGAGAATCGGCGGCAAGGCACGCCGACCGCCTCACGACCGAGTCCTGGGGCGATTTGAGATAAGCCGACTCCTAGCGGCGGCTTCGGAGAAGCCAGCTACGGGAGTCGGCCCGCGACTCAACCACCTCCCGCCGCAACTATGGGCGGATGGGGTGCGGCCCCAGCGGCCCATCCTGCCCGTTCGCGAAGGCGAGCATAACCTGATGCGCCGTACCAACGGAGATCTCCATCCGGCGCGGCACTGTTGCCATGCCGGCCCTGACATCAGCCCCGTGGGCGGCGCCACAGCCCACGGCGGCTGTCAGACGACCCGAGACGGGGGCCCGCCTATCGATGGGGGCGCAGAAGACGGCGAGAGCGCCACAAGACGGACCCGTTGGGAGTCGGCCCCCAGGAGTCGGCCGGCCCCTCCCACGGGCCCCGCACGCCATTAACCAAACAAGACGGGGAATGGCCACAGTGATTGCCCGTCAGGCGGCGGCACTGTTGCCATGACCCCATGACCAAGCCAGTGTCATTAGAGGCGGCTCTGATGTCTCTGCGGTAGGCAAGACTCGCCCAGCCCAGGACAAGGCCTGTCGGCGGGCCCGATGG
The DNA here is from genome assembly GCA_021605205.1 of Aegilops longissima. Lineage (NCBI taxonomy): Eukaryota > Viridiplantae > Streptophyta > Magnoliopsida > Poales > Poaceae > Aegilops > Aegilops longissima. Next base: position 185,291,228 of record CM038680.1, on the reverse strand, counting down.
TCAGCGGAGAAAACGGCGACTGAGAGAGAGCGGCTGGGACCCGCGCCCAGCCGGATTACCGTTGCCCCCGAAGGTAGGCCTATATAAACCCCGGTGGCACCCATGCAAAGGTTGGACCACGATAGTTTTAGACACACATAGGGAAGAGAAGAGCTAGCCGTGCCTTCTCCTTCCTCACCCCGAACAGCTCAAGGAGCAACCTTATACCCACTTTGCCATAGTGATCATGCGGAGACCCATGAGCAGCGATGGGGTATTATCTCCACGGAGAGCCACGGAGCTGGGTAAGATCCGCCGGCGTGCATGCCTTCGCCTCATCCCGTTTCCAGGCACCGGCGACGTTCTACTCGCCCCCACCATGATAAGCCATCCTTTGGCATATGTCGCACCCAACCCCCGACAAGGGGCGCCTCCCTCCATCGCATAGGAAAGCATGCCCGGCGCCCTTCTCGGGTAGGGCTCGGGGGCTCTCTTCTAGAGGGCCTCAGACCTTGCCAACATCACGAGGGAGGCGCTTGGGCACCACTTGGAGGCGTGCTTCGCGACACGTTTCCCTCCGGAGGACATAGGGCGAGGAGCGCCCACCGCTCAGGAGTTCATCGCCAAGACCACTCAGGAACTGCAAGATGCAAGGGCCATGCGCGGCGACCGCTGCTCACCAGGCGCAGCTCCCCATCCAGGCGAGGATGTCGGGCTGGGCGTCTGCATCAATGTCCCAGGGCTCAACAGGGCCGCCTCTCAGGAGATTTTCTGGCCTTCACACATGGGCCGCTGTGAGGGTCCACCACACAGCTATGTTCGCATGCCTTTTGGCCTGCCGAGCGTGTCGACCGCCTACCAGCGTAGCTTGTGGCGTGTCCTGGCAGCTCAAGTGGCCAGGCACCACGTTGTGCTGACAGAGATGGAGATTGTCCTCGAGGAACCGCCTGGACCCCCAGAGCCTCCCGAGGCTCAGGGCCCCGGTGGCTCATGAGGAGCAACCCCTTCGCCGTGTACCTTCAGCTGCCCCAGCTCTCCTTCTTGACGGAACCAGGTGACATTTTCCAAGTTCATTTAGCTGGGAGCGCCCCTCGGGCTGCATCATTCCTAGGACGCGTGGGTCCGTCCCTGTGGCATGTATCCCTTTTATGTCTTTAGCCAACCTTGTTGGTGGCGCCCCTCGGGCTGCATCATCCCCAAGCCGCTCGGGCATGACCCAGTGGCATGTACCTTTCCCGCATTTACTTAAGCCTGCTGCTTCCATGCTTAATCTACCTATGACTATTACCTGCTCGATCGTCACCCACCACGGGGGCTACACGCACTGGCATAACGCTTGTGCATGGGTCTGTCCTTGCAACGTCGACAAATCTAAGCGGCTGAGCTCTGGCTCGCGGCACGCCCCGCGCACGTCACCTCACCAGGCCCTCAGTGCCGCGGACTGGCAACCATAATGGCAAACTGTGTTTCTCCTTGTGCTGGCTCGCAGGAATCTCATGAGAATGACAGCAGGCAGCACCGCGAGCTCCCTCTCCTTCCATATAATCCGCTTGTGCGTTAAAAGGGGGGCTCCCGAGTATCGCGACACAGGAGCTCCTACTGGCTCTCCAGCCCTCACCCCCTGGCCTTGACCACGGTACGCGACCTGGCATACTAGTGGCGGCTGAGCTCGCTCGAGGGCCGAGACCTGAGGACGTAGAGCACGAAGGAGAGCGTGGAAAAGAGGGGAGGCTCGCACTGACCTGGCCTAGCTACGCATTAACACGGCGCATCGCAAGGAACTGAACACAGACCGCTAAGATAAGTCTCGCGCTTAGATCGGCTAATCGTTGGAACCTAGGGGTCACACTCGCCGCAGCCCTGTTGCGGCAACGTCGCCTCCCTTTCTTACCTTACCACGGTTGCTTGAGTGCTAAAGGGGACCCCCTGAGCATCGCGCCTCAGGAGCTCTTACTGGACCTCGGGCCGCTCACCTCCTGGCCTTGACCACGGCACGCGACCTGGCATACCAGCGACGGCTGTAGCTTGCCTGGGGATTGAGACCTGTTAGCTTAGAGCAACAAGCCGTCATGAGGATGGAAAGGGGAGACCGAGCCTAAACAGGACGTGTGTTCACAAGTTTCCATAATCAGGATAATATCAACAAAAGACGTCACTGACCCTTTACACGCCCCCACGGGGTACTTCTTGATTCCTCGCAGGGAACAAACGACGAGAACCTAGGAGAATCCTATCTACACGCTCCCGCGGCCGACACCATCATAAACAGTGGGCCGCGGAGGCCGGCGCCAACCCCATCTAGATCAGCGACGGCGGCGGCCGGACGTTGCGGCCCTGCTCCGGGCACGACGAGAGCTCGGGGGCACGTAGCTGTCGTCACTCATCTCCTGAATCTCGTAGAGCTCAGGAGAACCATTGGACTCCCAAGAGTTGCTGCTGCTGGAGTAGCCGCGAGCGGAGCGCGCATCATCCTGGCGCTCCCCTCCAGGGCAACACTCCAAGCGGCGTCCCTCCGCGTCGAAGACCTTGAAGAACAACGTGGAGGCGTCGTCATACTCGAAGTGGATCGCGAGGGCGCCCTTCGCACGGCAAACCTGCGCGACCTCGCCCCAGCCGTGGGTCATGAAGATCTTGTCAGGGGAGACCGCTTCAACCTCTGCTCCGGTCGCCGAAGCATCGCAGTCAGTATGCTGCAACCAGATCTCGAGGGGTCCCCTCGGTGGCATCACGTCGGAGAAGAACCACGGGAAGTGGATCCAAGAGCTTGGGGGCATTACCGCCCACAGCACAAGCTCGAGCGAGGAGTCCGTGGCGTGGGCTCCAGGAGCGACGGCGCGCGTCGCCACGGCACGTCGACCTTGGCCACGGCGCGGGCGCCGACGCTCGTCGCCCCTTCCTCCTGAGCCCCCGGCTCGGGCATACAAGGGCAGCGGATACCCTGGAGGAGGCCGCTCGCACCAAGGCCTCGTCACCACCTGCATCACCGCTGCGTCGCGGCGGTGAACCGACCTCTTCTTTGGCGGGAGCGGCGCCGACACGTCTAGGGGAGTCTTTCCCTTCTCAGCATCCCAAAACCTTCGGATGGGCGCCATTGCTACTAGTAGAGGATCGAGGAGGAAGAAACAAATAGGATGGGGAGAAGTGGCGACGGGGGCACTGCCCCCCTCCTCATTTATAGCAGGAGAAGGCCAACCAACGCCCCATGATCACAGGTAATGATGGTTTTCCTTGCATGTCGCAGGGACTCGTCAAGTCGGGTAGTTGCCAAGGCAGCATTGGGAAGTGGAAGTGCCCACGTCCAATCAACCGCCACGCATCGACCAAGGCCGCAGGCTTTGGGGGCCCGCTGCGCTCTGCGCTTGACTTTTGGCTTCGCCTCAAAGCCAAGCCCAAGCGCGCCTTGGGCCCGAGGGCTACTGTCGGCGTTCTGGGAAAGGGGCCCCCCCAGACTCGCCTGCCTGCGGCCCACGGCATAGCTTTGCTAGCAGGCCTGTACGGCCCATCTTCATCTACAAGGCACTCAACACCCTCGCAAGGGGCCAAGCCTCGCGAAGCGGACGACGCAAGACCTCCTGAGGTTGGTCCCCGACGTGGCCTTCCATCGAAGGAGGATCCACCATTGGAGGCGCAGCCAAGGCGCCACCCCGCCCTCCTCCTCCTCAAGTGCCGCGGCGGCCTCGACCTCGCCCACTTCCTCCTCCCCTCGCGGCCGGTTCCACCACCACAGGATCCGGGGGAGGAGGGACGCGCTGTCGAGCAGAAGCCCTCATCGCTGCCACTGGGACACCGCCATGCCCTCGCCCTCTCACCATGGCTAGAAGGGAAGGGATACAGAGAAGAAGAAGAAGTGTGTGCAGAGGAGCGCCACCCTGTCCCTTTTTATAGGGAAATAGGACAGAGGGCTGGCTCCTCATACGGGAAATGGCCGCCCCGCTCCTCCAATACGGCCTCTCTGCACCCTCTGTGACTCTGAGAGTCGAGGCCGATCCTCTGCCCCAACCATCGGCGCTCAGTTTTCAGCCATGGCACTCCTCCCTGTGCCCTCGGCATCCACCACCTACCACACCCAATGCATGTGGAACACATGGCAAGTGCGTGCGAAACGGGAGGCAAGTGGGATGGCAGTTTCCGCCCCATGATCGTGGGGCGAGGAGAATCCGTAGGACACGATCGAAGTTCTTCCACAATGTCGCGCACGACACGCGGAGAAACCGGAAACTGGCCCGGGATCAAGGCTAATGAAGAAGCAAAGAAAACCTCAAGAGATCAACCTCTTCAGCAATCCTCGCCTATGCACTTATTAGGACTACCCCGACAATGCTCGACAGCGCTTTCGAGGTAGGCCCGGGGGCTTCTGTCGGTGCAACAAACCCTGGGTATGTTGCCCAGACTGTGCACAGGCTTGGGAACAAGATTGAAACACTAGCCTAGATCAGAGTGCAAGAACCCAGAGATTCGAAGGACCAACATGCAGATCAGGGGGACCAAGATCAAACCTGAGAAGCGGGATATCATCAAGAGAAAAGCCTTGCTTGCCGGGCTGGCGAGCCTGGCAAGGGGTGAGGCCACCCCCAGAAACAGACAACCAAAGCACCCCGACAGGGTCTGCCGGGGCCCACGGAAGCAAAACCACCTCACCAACCACTCTACCACGACCAATGTTGTCGATCAGTGCGGTGTCAAGCCGCAAAGTGATTAAGTGGCAGCCATTGGCCACATGTCAGCCATTTTCTACAGGAGAAACCCACAGATGACACCTGTCCTGCGACGTGTCAAGCGAGCAGGCGCGGAGCTGGCAAGATAGCCCGGCAAGCCTTGCTGGGCAACCAACAATGTGACATTGAGTGGTGCATTTAATGCGCCATGTCAGCCCGCAGATTTAGGTATGATAGCAGTGTTTGCTATCTTATCAGTGCGTAATGACTACTTTGCCACGGTGGTAACCCCTTGATCTATAAAAGGAGGCCCATGGCAACCGTAGAAAGGGTTAGAAGGTTGGATAACTCACACCCCCGTATGCGCGTAGTCGCTGCTGCCCCGAGGCAACCCCTACCAGGAAAGTGTACTACGCTCCACCACCACCTTTCCACCATCAATCCAGCAAAGCAGGAGTAGGGTTTTACACGTCACGACGGCCCGAACCTGGGTAAAATTGCATGTGTGATCTCTGTCGTGCTGTCCCATGCTCGTCTGCTCTTTGTGCAACACGTCGCCCCCTGCCGAACCGGCAAGGGGCCTCCTAGTCCCATAGGTGGCCGTGGTTTCCTGCGACACTGTTCTGACACAGGTATTCAGGAGAAACCAGAATATCCATCTAGAAAGCAGAAATGTGTATGTTTTGATAGTCTTTTTAGCATTTGATCAATGAAAGGTAGAGGATAATGATCTTTCCTCGTAGCGTTATTTAATTTTCTAAAATTAATTACCATTTAATAACCTATGATAATTCTTTGTGGGATAAGTTCATCTTTATCTTTAGGCACAACAGTAATACCTCCCTTCTTCAGGACACAATGGTGACTTACCCATCTACTATCAGCTATAGGATAAATTATACTTGCGTCTAGAAGCTTTAATATTTCATTTCTTACCACTTCCTTCATATTAGGATTTAATCATCGTTGATTATCAACAACGGGTTTAGCATTAGGCTCCATATTAATTTTATGCTGACATAGAGTGGGACTAATGCCCTTAAGATCATCAAGAGTATATCCAATAGTGGCATGGTGCTTCCTTAGAGTTTTCAGTAATCTCTTTTCTTCCTGCTCTGAAAGGTTAGCACCAATAATAACAGGATATATCTTCTTTTCATCAAGATAAGCATATTTCAGAGTATCTGGTAATTGTTTAAGATTGATAATGTCGGATGTGGGGTTCCGGCAGACCCTTAAGGTTCGAACACTGGAGTGTGTGCGAAGTCTTTCCCTCCTACCGATCTACACTCTAGCTCGCTAAGATCTTGCGGACGAACTCGACGAACTCACAACACAGAAAGAGACACGGGGTTTATGCTAGTTCGGGCCACCGTTGTGGTGTAATACCCTACTCCAATGTGGTGGTGGTGGATTGCCTGGGCTGATGATGAACAGTACAAGGGCATAACAGCCTCCTGAGGTTGAGGTGTTCTTGCGACTAGGTTCTCGATCCCTTGGATCAAGCTAAGATCATATTAGCTTCTACGGTGGTGGCTAGCTCTACTTATATAGGCCCTGGTCCTCTTCCCAAATGTTGAGCGGGAAGGGAGCCCACAACGGCGGGCAAATTTGAAGGGGGACAACTAGTACAAGCTATCCTGACAAAAGCGGTCTTCCCCTGCGAAAATCCATGGGATGATGCCGTCTTGGGCTCCATGATGACCTCCGCTTTGTCGTCCTCCTGGTCTTGGTCTTGTTGCACCAATATGGCAACCTTTGCCTGATGCCTCGGTACTTTTCGTCTGCGCTTGCCTCCTTAGCACCAAAGAGGAAATGTGGACGCCAGCTTGACTTGGCGCCCACAGCACCCCCGGCACCGTTCATCATGGCTCACGTCACGAGTGCCTCGTGAGGTTTGCCCCGCCTTTATATCTCTGCTCCTCATGAGCCTGCCTGGCTAGGCTACTCCAGAGGAAGTCTTGTGTCGTCCGCCTCACGAGGCTTGGACCCTCACGAAGGTCTTGGATGCCTTGTTGATAACGATGGGCCGTACGACCCGCTGCCTAGACACGCTGTGGGCCGCAGGCAGGCAAGTCTGGGGACCCCCGTTCCCAGAACGCCGACAGTAGCCCCTGGGCCCAAGGCGCGCTCGGGCTTGGCTTCGCGGCGAATCCAAGGGTCAAGTTCGGAGCGCCGTGGGCCCCAAAAGCCTGCGGCCTCGATCGACGTGTGGCGGTTGATTTAGCGTGGGCGTCTCCGCTTCCCCACGCTGCCTCGGCAACTTCGCGATTTGACGATTCCCTGCGACATGCAAGGAAAACCATCATTACCAGCGATCGTGGGAGACGCCGGTTGGCCTTCTCTCGCTTAAAATGGGGAGGGGGGCAGAGCCCCCGTTGCCCATCTTCTCCTTGCTTGCTTGCTTCGTCCTCCTCGCTCCTCTGCTAACAAAAATGGCGCCCATTAGAAGGTTTTCCGCCGAAGAGAAAGGAAAAGCTCCCCGTGACGATCCGGAGCCACTTTCGCCGAGGAAGCGGTCGATCCATCGCCGTGACGAAGCAGCGATGCAAGTGGTGACGAGGCCTTGGTGCGAGCGGCCTCCACCAGGGTACCCGCTACCCTTGTACGCCCGAGCCGAGGGCTCGGGAGGATGGAGAGATGAGCAGCACCGCCCGCGCCGCGCCCAGGTTCGCCGCGCCATGGCGCCACGCTCCGTCGCCCCTGGGGTGCACGCCGCTGACTCCTCACACGAGTTGGTGCTGTGGGCGCCGATGCCTCCGAGCTCCTGGATCCGCTTCCCGCAGTTCTTTTTCGTCATGATGGCGCCGAGGGGGCCGCTCGAGCTCTGGCTGCAGCATGCAGACTGTAGTGCTCCGGCAACCGGAGCGGAGATCAAAGCGGTCTCCACCGTCATGATCTTCATGACCCATGGCTGGGGCGAGATCGCGCGGGTCTGCCGTGTGAGGGGGGCCCTCGTGATCCACTTCCAGCACGACGGCGCCTCCACACTCTTCTTCAAGGTCTTCGATGCCGAGGGCCGCCGATTGGAGTGCTGCCCAGGAGGGGAGCGCCAGGTTGATGCGCATCCCGCTCGCGAGCATTCCAGCAACAGCAACCCTTGGGAGTCCAGCAGCTCTCATGAGCTTTACGAGACTCCAGAGACGAGCGATGACAGCTACATCCCCCCGAGCTCTCGCCGCGCTTGGAGCTAGGCCACGGCGTCCGGTCGCCGCCGTCGCTGATCTGGATGGGGTTGGCGCCGGCCTCCCATGGACCACTGTTGATGATGGCGTCCGCCACGGGAGGGTGTAAACATGGCCACAACGGGGCTACGGCAAGGCGTGAGCGACCATGGTAAGGCGAGAAAGGGAGTAAACGTGGCCACAACGGGGCTACGACAAGGCGTGAGCGACCATCAGGCCTGAACGCTTAGTCAATCCGGGTGCAAGACTTATCTTACTGATTTCGTGGCGACTCATGACGTTGCGCTAGGGTTGTGCGCCAACTTGTGCGGCATAGGCAGGCCAGCCCGTACGAGTTTCCCTTACCCGTGCTCTCCTTAGTGCTCTACGTCCTCAGGTCCCGGCCCTCGAGCGAGCTCAGCTGCCGCTGATATGCCAGGTCGCGAAGCCGTGGACAAGGCCAGGGGGTGAGGGCTGGAGAGCCAGTAAGAGCTCCTGAGTCGCGATGCTCAGGAGCCCCCCTTTTAACGCACAAGCGGATCGCATGAGGAAAAGGAGACTCGTGGTGCCGTCTGCTATCCTTCCCTCAAGACTCCTATGAACAGTCACAAGAAGGAACACGGTTGACTGTTACAGCTGTTAGCCTGCCGCTGGTTGCTCTAGGTGAGGCGAAGGCACCAAGGGCCTGGTGAGGTGACGTGTGCGGCGCGTGCCGCGAGCCAGAGCTCGACCACTCAGATTTGGTGGTCGTGGCAGGGACGGACCCATGCACCAGCGTCGTGCCTGTGTGAAGGCCCCGGGGGAGGTGATGATCGAGCACGCGATAGCCGTTGGCAGGGTAAGCATAAAGGGCAGATCGACTTGGATAAATGCAGGAAGATACATGCCACTGGGTCTGGCCCGAGCGGCTTGGGGATGATGCAGCTCGAGGGGCGCCCCCAGCAAGGTGAGCTAAAGACTTAAGCAAAAGGGATACATGCCGTAGGGACGGACCCGTGCGGCCTGGGAATAATGCATCCCGAGGGGCGCTCCCAGCTTAAACTAACTTGGAAGGTGTCACCTGGTTCTGTAGACGAAGTAGAGTTGATGTAGCCGAAGCCGCGCGTTGAAGGAATGACTCCTCATGATCCACCGGGACCCTGAGCCTAGGGGGGCTCTGGGGGCTCAGGAGGTTCCCTGAAGAGCATCTCATTCTCCTCCTGAACGGCGTGGATCCTGGCCTCCTGAGACGCTAGGACCTGCCGCAAGTTGCGCTGATGGGCCGATGCCACGCTCGGCAAGCCGAAGCGCATGCAAACATAGATGTGTGATGGGCCCTCACAGAGGCCCGCACGTGATGGCCAGAAGCGCTCCTGAGATGCGTCCCTTTTGAGCCCTGGGACATCGACGCAAATACGCAGCCCGGCATCCTCGCCCGGATAGGGTGTTGCACCCTGTGTGCGGCTGTGGCCGCGCATGGCTCTTGCTTCTTGCAATTCTTGGGTGGTCTTGGTGATGAACTCCTGGGTGTTGGGCACTCCTTGCCCCGTGCACTCCTGAGGAAGGCATGCCGTGAAGCATGCTTCCAAGTGGTGCCCAACCGCCTCCCTCTTGAGGTTGGAAAGGTCTGAGGCCCTCCAGAAGAGAGCCCCCGAGCCCTGCCCGAGGAGGGCGTCGGGCGCGCCTTCCTATGCGATGGAGGGCGGCGCCCCTGGAACGGGCGCTGATCCTGACGAGGCTCCTGACGCGGCGCCATCTCCTTGAGGTCCTGCACGGCGCGGCAACTTCTTCTTGGGGACAGTCTCCCGAGGGCCTTCACTTCTTCTGTCGTGGTCGTCGATTGCTGCGGCTTGGAAGGCGCGCTCAAGAGAGCACACTTCATCCCTCTCTTCACACGGAACCGTGATGATTCCTCTGCTTCCTGGCATCTTGAGAACGTTGTAGCCATGATGAATGACTGCCATGAACTTGGCCAGGGCTGGATACCCGAGGATGGTGTTGTATGGCAGGCGGAAGTGCGACGTCAAAGTCTATGAGCTCGGTGCGGTAGTTGTCGCGCTTGCCGAAGGTGATGGGCTGGTGGACTTTCCCTATCGGTATGGTGGAACCATCAGTCACTCCTGAGAAAGGCTTGGTTGGCTGGAGCTGCTCATAGGGCACTTGAAGATTGTCGAACGTGTCGACGGATAGGACGTTGAGCCCTGCGCCGCCGTCGATGAGAGTCTCGGTAACTTGCACATTGCTGATGACTAGGGAGCACATCATAGGGAGTGCGCCTATGGTGGCCGCGCACTTGAGCTGGTCTGCCGAGTTGAAGGTAATGGCACATTGGGACCACCTGAGCGGGCGTGTGGCCTCGAGCTTGGGGAGAACAACGTTCACCTCGCGGGCAAACTGTTTGAAGATGCGTTGAGAGGCTGGGGCTTGTGCGCTGCCCAAGATGCAAGCGATCGCACGCGGCTCCTGGAAGCCCCCAGCCCCCTCGCCCTGGTGGTGGTTGTCGTTCCTATAGGACCTTGAAGTATGTCTAGAGGGGGGGTGATTAGACTACTTGACCAATTAAAAACTTAGCCTTTTCCCAGTTTTAGAGTTTGGCAGATTTTAGCTATCCTAGGACAAGTCAAGCAATCATCACACAATTCAAGCAAGCATGCAAAGAGTATATTGGCAGCGGAAATTAAAGCATGTAACTTGCAAGAAAGTAAAGGGAAGGGTTTGGAGGATTCAAACGCAATTGGAGACACAGATGTTTTTGGCGTGGTTTCGATAGGTGGTGCTATCGTACCTCCACGTTGATGGAGACTTCAACCCACGAAGGGTAACGTTTGCGCGAGTCCACAGAGGGCTCCACCCACGAAGGGTCCACGAAGTAGCAACCTTGTCTATCCCACCATGGCCGTCGCCCACGAAGGACTTGCCTCACTAGCGGTAGATCTTCACGAAGTAGGCGATCTCCTTGCCCTTACAAACTCCTTGGTTCAACTCCACAATCTTGTCGGAGGCTCCCAAGTAACACCTAGCCAATCTAGGAGACACCACTCTCCAAGAAGTAACAAATGGTGTGTTGATGATGAACTCCTTGCTCTTGTGCTTCAAATGATAGTCTCCCCAACACTCAACTCTCTCTCATAGGATTTGAATCTGGTGGAAAGAATATTTGAGTGGAAAGCAACTTGGGGAAGGCTAGAGATCAAGATTCATATGGTAGGAATGGAATATCTTGGTCTCAACACATGAGTAGGTGGTTCTCTCTCAGAAATGGTAAGTTGGAAGTGTAGGTTTAGTCTGATGGCTCTCTCCACGAATGAAGAGGAGGTGGAGGGGTATATATAGCCTCCACACAAAATCTAACCGTTACACACAATTTACCAATCTCGGTGGGACCGAATCAACAAACTCGGTCAGACCGACTTTAGTAAACCTAGTGACCGTTAGGGTTTTCGGTGGGACTAACATGCATCTCGGTAGGACCGATATGGTTAGGGTTAGGGCATAACGTAATCTCGGTGAGACCGATTACACAAACTTGGCGAGACCGATTTTGGAAATTAGCTAACCAGAGAGTTGGTCAGGTAAACTCGGTGGGACCGATTTGCTCTTTTCGGTGAGACCAAAATGTTACAAAGGGAAATAGAGAGTTTACATTGCAATCTCGGTGCGACCGATCCGCTCTTTCGGTGAGACCGAAAAGTTACGAAAGGAAACAGAGAGATTACAATCCCATCTCGGTGAGACCGAGATCCCTATCGGTAGAACCGATTTGCCTAGGGTTTGTGGCAGTGGCTATGACATATGAAATCGGTGGCGCCGGATAGGAAGAATCGGTGAGACCGATTTTGGCTTTAGGTTTAGGTCAAATGTGGATGTGAGAAAGTAGCTGAGGGTTTTGGAGCATATCACTAAGCACATGAAGAAAGAGGCTCATTAAGAAACACCTCATCCCTCCTTGATAGTATTGGCTTTTCCTATAGACTCAATGTGATCTTGAATCACTAAAATATAAAATTAAGAGTCTTGAGCTTTTGAGCTTGAGCCAATCCTTTGTCATTAGCATTTTGAGGGATCCACTTTCATCATCCATGCCATGCCATTCATTGAGCTTTCCTGAAATGTTCATCTTGGAATAGCATTAGCTCAATGAGCTATATGTTGTTATGAATTACCAAAACCACCTAGGGATAGTTGCACTTTCAATCTCCCCCTTTTTGGTAATTGATGACAACATATAGATCAAAGCTTCGACAAATGATAATAAGATTGAAAAACATAAATCGCTTTGAGAAGTATGTGACAAGCAAGAGCTCCCCTAAATTTGTGCATATTTTAATATTTGCTTTGGACTGCAAATGCACAAGGAATTAGGCTCATGGATTACTCTTCCATGTCACATACATCTTGGTGGAGCGCTCAAAATGATACTGAGAATGAATACATGCACTCATCACCAAGCACAGTGAATGATCACATAGGATAGATAAGATAATATCATCAAACATGCATAAGTGTAGCTTATGATCAAACACATGATCATCAATGTCTCACAAACATAGTATATCAAGCAACCAAAAGCAAACAAGTTTGAAAACCACCAAATCAAGAGAGAACAAAAGCAACACTCTCTCTCTCGAAGCCTATGATCTATACATTTTCTCCCCTTTGGCAAAAGTTACCAAAAGTTCATAGAAAATGCATAGTGCTAGATCGACTCTCGGGCTTGATCTTGGTGGTGGAGTCCGGATAACGCCGAGGACGAAAGCTTGAGTTGAAGTGGATGGAGCTGGAGCTGATGTAGGTCTTTGGAGCTGGTGGCACCGAGGCTGTAGATGGTGCGGATGAAGTTGCTCTGTGTCGAGGCTGCACAGAGATGACCTCTGGGCTCTAGGCACTCTGGCAAATGCATCGCTTGTTGTTTTGCCCTTCCTCTCCTGCATGTCATCTTGTAGTTCCTCCACTGCAGATGAATCTCGATTACTTTCACATCTAAGTTATAGAACTTGTGTTCTATGATTCTCTCAAGCTCTCCTGATTTTGAGTGAGGGTGGCCAATCCCTTCTCAATCCTCAGGGTTGATGCTATTAAGTATCCGAGCTGCTCCTGCTTGTTCTTCAGGAAATAATCAGATGCCTCCTCCTGAGTTGGCATCCTGGCAGCCTTCTCCTTCCTTGCCTTCTCCTTCCTTGCCTTCTCCTTCCTTGCCTTCTCCTTCTTCTCTTGTGCTTGAACTGACGATGGATCATTCTCATTCATGACAACCTCATTGCCCTCAAAGTCTGGATAAATTGGAAAATGTTCCTTATCCAATAGATATTTTCCTGTGCCCATCTTTGAGTTAATCAACTCATGGATCTGAGGGGCATATCCACAACTTCTTTTCTGATCAGCAGCAGTCCTCTTAATGGTTTCAACCATAAGGCTCATGACTTTGAATTTCTGTGGCACATCAAACAAATGCAACATGTTGATTGCATGCCCTCTGATCATGTTGTTGTCACCAGACTTTGGCAGTAGGGTATGCCTTAAGATGGTATTGATAGTAGGCAGCCCTGACAGAAGAAAGTGGACTGATCCAAAAGTGGAAGTCTCTAGGGCTTCGTCTGGGATCTCCTTGTACATGTGTGTCATGGTATTGTGTCCCATTTTCTTCTTTGCATATACATCCAGGTCATCTTCATTCTCCTTTGGGGCATTTATCAGCTTTGCCCACTCCTCAACAATTGACTGGTACCTTGTACCTTCAGTCATCCACACTATCCTGCCATCTGGATAAAAGTGTGTCGTGGAGTAGAACTGCATGATAAGTTCATCGTTCCAGTTGGTGAGCTTTTGCCCAACAAAGTCTGCAACTCCAACAGCAACAAAATTGTCTTGCACTCCAGGATAGTGCTCTACATTTTCTTTCATGTAGGTCCAGTCGACCCACCTCATGTCACACACTATGGGCTTCTTATCCAGCAGAACAGTCTCATAAAAGTCCTGCTGTTCCTTGGTGTGGAATCTGTAGTCCACAGCTGTTCTTCTCCTTGAGGCATATGGATCTGTCATCCTCCATAGCCTCAACCCATTGTCTCTTCTGCTCTTCATATCCTCAACCATAGGATGGGCATCATTGTGGTCTGGTATCTTTGGCTTGAGCTTCCTCAGAACTTGTCCTTCTTCATCTTCTTCTTCATCAACCTCAGGCACTGGGGCCTTGTTCTTCTCAGTAGCTGGAATACTCCTGGTATTCCTCTTTGGTGCAGACTTGGCCTTGGGGGCAGCTTTGGGTGCTTCCTTGGGCTTAGATGTGGCAGCCCCTGATCTTATAGCATCACCCATAAGCTTGGGTGCCTTTGGTGCTGGTGCAGCTATCTCTTCTTCCTCTTCCATCATGGAAGGCTTCCCAATAACTCTGACTGTGGTCTTCTTGACCCTCTCTTTCCTTTTCTTCCCTTCAGCAGCAGCTGGCTCTTTGGGATCTGGCTTTTCAGGAATTTGAGTTGATGCTCTGGCTTTTGGCATAGGTGTCCTCTTGGCAGGAACCTTCTTATTGAGTCCAGGCTTTGAGCTATGTGCTGAGCCATACTCCTTTTTTAGCACAACCTTCTTGGAGGTTGCTTCTTCCTCTTCTGCCCTATAATCCTCATCTTCTGAATCTGAGGGTTTCTTCTTCCTTTGCCTGGTGGCAGCTTTAGGCAAATTGCTTGGGGTGCTCTTGCTGCCTTCATCTGAAGAGCTGAAGGGACTAGTGCCCTCACTCATGTTCACCTGTTCCTCTGACCTGTTTGGACTGTCACTCTGGTGCGACATGCTTTGATCTGACCTCGTGAAGAGTTATAGATGAGGTAGAGTGGATGAACATCACAAAATGCAAAGATTTTTGCAAAAGAATGACTCAAAAATTCAGTTTTAGTTTTCCATAGAAAGCATTTCGGATCAACCGATTTTCAAACTCGGTGATACCGAAGCAGTTTTGGAACCTAAACTGATGAACTCGGTTGGACTGAGTCACAGTTCGGTGGCACCAAGACTGCTAGGGTTTCACAAAGTCCTAAAATCGGTATCACCGATTAGTAATTCTCGGTCAGACCGAGTCTCACTAGTGCAATGGCATAAGCCAAATCGGTGGGACCGAGTTTTTCAACTCGGTGGGTCCGAGATGGTTTCGGCGGAAACCTAACCCTAAATTTTCAAATCAAAACTATTCTAAGGATTGCATTGATTGGATAGGAGTGTTTCAATCGTGGAAAGAATCAATAAGAACACAATGTGCTGAGAATCGGACGAGGAAAGCACAGTGATCGAGTCCATACCCTAGTTCGGCGGAGACTCACTACGGCGGCAATGGCGGGGTTGATTTCCGTTGACGGCAGCGGATACCAGCGACAGGGGGCGGCTGGCGACGAGGAGACGATCCAGAGAACACAGAGGCAGAACGAGCTATTGCGCGGGCGAAGAGGTTCGGAGAAATTTCCAAATTTTTTGCCCGTGACTATATATAGCCCGACCTTGGCGGTGTGACCGAGTGGAACAACTCGGTGGCACCGAGATGCAAAACAGTGTACTGTTATTGCAACTCAATGTGACCGAAGAGTTCAAATCGGTTGCACCGAGATTGAAAACCTAGATCAACTAAGTGATCTCGGTAAGACCGAAATGGAGGAATCGGTCAGACCGAAAATCACAAAGAAGTTTTGGAAGTTTAAGTCTATAACGAATCGGGGACTCCGAGTGCTCCTCACACAGACTGGTTCGAATCTGACTTGATCAAATTTTGTGATGTAGCATGAACAGAGTTTGAGACGAGAAAAGCATAGATAGCTAGAGAAGGTTCTTCGGCATTCTTGTCCATCCACTTGGCCAAAGAAAAAGAAGCCAATCAATCAAAACAACAAGTGGATGTCCTTGAATGAGTAAAGTATGCAACCAACATGCTCACACAATAAGATGGCAAATAAAATATGTGACAAAGCATGCACAACCAATTCTAGCATCTATCAAGCAATTGGCGATGACTAGGTCATCTATATATGAGTATATTGACTTAGGAGTCAAATGATAGACATTTGATCGTAGGTCATACTCATCGTTTAAGCTCAAGTGGGGTTACCACTTTTACATAAAGCATTTATGTGTTCACATCATTAGAGTTTCTTTGACTCAATCTTAGAGTTAAGCTCCCCTAGATGTGAGATCCCCCCTTAGAGGGATGAACTAACCTTGGGTTTTGTCGATGATGACTTCATGTAGGTGTTGAAGATGTGGATGCTCAATGTTGATGTAGATCTTTTTGGAGCAATCCTTTGGAGTGAGTTGCACTTTCAATACCTACATGGGTTAGTCTCACAAGGAACAAACAAGTATATCCATAGACGTAGAGTGATGCCCACACAAAATGATGTCCATGAAATCATTAGGTTACCTTGTCCCTTGCCTTACCAACATGAGTGTTTGTGACTCCATGAACTAGTGCAAGATATGGAAGTTAATTTCACTTGTCCTTGCCGTAATGATATGAGTGAAATATGTTGGCGGAGTCACCCTCAAGAACTCTTTAGTTCTTCTTCTTCTGGATCCACATCATCTTGATGGGAATCCTTGGAGTTGTAGTTGTACTTGATGAGGTAGAACTTGACGTAGTCTTGGGAATTCACTTGACCGAGATCTTAGGTGCTTCTTAAAATGCATCAATCTCTTCTTGAAGCTTGTCCTTGCCTTTGTTCTTGTGGTCTTGTGGTGGAATATCATCTTGTTCCTGTGTTCCCTTGAAGGAAGTAGGATCATACTTCTCTTGTTGAGGAACAAACTTCGTCTTGGGGTATTGATCTTCTTCCCACTCAACTCCATTGGCATTGAACTTTTGTTCAAAACCAACACCTTGATTCTTTCGGTGCCTTCCTTGCTTGTGTACAATTTCCTCGAATTTCTTACTCCCGGCAAGGCTCTTGTATACACCTTTCTCTATAATTCCCTTCGATAAGCTATTTTCTTGCTCAAGTGTAACTTGGCTAAGAGAATCATTAGTGGAATCAAGAGAACTACTAGAAGCAACAATATTGGATATGACATTATTGTTGTTACTACTAGAAGAAGAATCTTTCTTGTTCTTGTTACTAGACTTGACTTGAGGCATGTAAGTAGATAAGAGTAAAAGCTTGGCAATGTAAGAAGAACTTTTCTTACGGAGATCATCATTGATTGCTTTTAAGAACTCATGCTCTTGCTCAAGATTGAGCTTTTCAAAGCGTAACTTCTCATGAGCCCTTAAAAGTTCTCGATGATCTTCAAAGATAGTTTCATGAGCTAACTTAAGAGTGTTTAGTTCTTTAGTTAGACGCTCAATTTTCTCCTTATCATTGTCATTCGTTTCAACTTGATTAGCATGATTAATTGACGTTTCATCATAGTATTCATCACTAGAGTTGTCAACAAGTAAATCATCATCACCTAGCAAGTCATCTTCATCAACATCAAAATCAATATACTCGGGGTGTGTTACCTTAGGACCTTTGGACATGAAGCATCTACCAATTCCTTCATTTGGTGATTCACATATGTCGTAGGAGTTGGTTGACACAAGTGCTAGATCGGCAACACCTTCATCTTGAGTGTATTTGGAGTCGGAGTGATAGCTTCTCTCGGAGTGATGGTCGGAGTCGGAGCCAGATACCCATTCACCAACATGAGCTTGATGTCTTCATTTTGTGTAGCTCTTTGATGACTTGTACTTTCTTTCTGAATCCTTGCTTCTCCGTGAGGATCTTCATTCATAACGATCATCTCTACTCCTTCTCTCTCTTGGTGGTGATTCTTCTCTTCTTTTGTAGGGTGTCGTACACTCATTGGAATAGTGTCCGGGTCTCCCACAATTGTAGCAATTTCGCTCTCGACTAGAAGATGTTTTGTCATTGTAAGACCTTGACTTGGAGCTTATTTCTTTGCTTCTACTCTTGTAGAATTTGTTGAAGTTCTTCACCATTAAGCTCAATTCTTCATTGAAGGTTTGTTTCTCACTCGATGATGTGGGGGCTTCACTTGAGGCTTTGTAAGCACCACTTGACTTGTTGTGAAGTTCCTCCTTATCCTTAAGTGACATCTCATGAGCAACAATTCTTCCAATAACTTCCGTTGGCTTGAGATCTTTGTAGTTTGGCATCATTTGAATCAATGTGCACACGGTATCATACTTTCCATCCAACGCTCTTAGGATCTTCTTGATGATGAATCTGTCGGTCATCTCTTCACTCCCTAAGCCGACAATTTCATTTGTGATAAGTGCAAGCCTAGAGTACATTTCAGCGACACCTTCACCATCCTTCATTTTGAACTTGTCAAGCAGACTTTGGAGCACATCCAACTTGGATTCCTTGACGGATTCGGTACCTTCATGCATATCAATCAAAGTATCCCAAATTTTCTTTGCATTCTCAAGATGGCTGATTTTGTTGAATTCTTCGGGGCACAATCCGTTGAAGATGATATCACAAGCTTGGGAGTTGTATTGCAACATATTTGATTCTTCCGCATTAGCTTCACGGTTTGACTCTCTCTCATCAAAGAAATCACCTTGCAAGCCAATACAAATAATTGCCCAAACGGCGGGGTTATGTACGAGAATATGATTTTCATCTTATGCTTCCAACTAGCAAAATTAGTACCATCAAAGTAAGGACCTCTACGGTGATAATTTCCCTCGCTAGACGCCATACTCTCCTAGGTTGTGAAACCAAGGCTATGACCACCAAAAGCTATGGAAATCAAAGCAAATGGAGACCAAAGCTCTGATACCACTTGTAGGACCTTGAAGTATGTCTAGAGGGGGGCGATTAGACTACTTGACCAATTAAAAACTTAGCCTTTTCCCAGTTTTAGAGTTTGGCAGATTTTAGCTATCTTAGGACAAGTCAAGCAATCATCACACAATTCAAGCAAGCATGCAAAGAGTATATTGGCAGCGGAAATTAAAGCATGCAACTTGCAAGAAAGTAAAGGGAAGGGTTTGGAGGATTCAAACGCAATTGGAGACACGAATCTTTCTGGCGTGGTTTCGATAGGTGGTGCTATCGTACCTCCACGTTGATGGAGACTTCAACCCACGAAGGGTAACGTTTGCGCGAGTCCACGGAGGGCTCCACCCACGAAGGGTCCACGAAGTAGCAACCTTGTCTATCCCACCATGGCCATCGCCCACGAAGGACTTGCCTCACTAGCAGTAGATCTTCACGAAGTAGGCGATCTCCTTGCCCTTACAAACTCCTTGGTTCAACTCCACAATCTTGTCGGAGGCTCCCAAGTAACACCTAGCCAATTTAGGAGACATCACTCTCCAAGAAGTAACAAATGGTGTGTTGATGATGAACTCCTTGCTCCTGTACTTCAAATGATAGCCTCCACGTCCTCCTCCATGGCCCTAGCCCCGGTCGTTGCGCTCAGGGCGTTGACCGTAGAGTCCTTCTCGTATGGCCCTGAGCTCTTGGCAGTCGATGGTGTTGTGGGTGTTCAGGTTGTGGAAGGCGTAGAACGGTCGGCCGTTCTTGGATGACTCAGGGTGATCTCTGCCTCGCTTGGTGTCGGGCTCCGCTGCGAGCACAACCGCCTCCTTGCGCTTCACGTCCTTGGCCTTGGCCTTCTTTTCTTCCGCTCCTGCAGCTGGCAGCTCGAGGAGAGAGAGACGCCCCTCCTCAGCTCTTGCGCACTTGGTCGCCAGGTTGAACAGCTCCTGAGAAGTGCAGAGCTCCTCGTGGATAGCCAGCTCTTCCATCATCTTGACGTCACAGATGCCGTCCAAGAACGCGGAGATGATGGCCTCGTGCGTGACCTTGGGGATCTTGAGGCGGGTGTTGTTGAAGCGCTGGATGTACTTCTGGAGAGTCTCTCTAGGCTGTTGCTTGATGCGGCATAGGTCACCCGCGGCCGGTGGGCGGTCGCGAGTGCCCTGGAAGTTGGCGACAAAGCGGTCGCGAGTGCCCTGGAAGTTGGCGACAAAGCGGTCGCGCATCTCGCCCCAGGAGGAGATCGAGCCATGCTGCTGGTTCAGGAGCCAAGAGCGGGCCCCATCCTTGAGAGCAATGGGAAACCAGTTCGCCATGACTTTTTCGTCGCCGTTGGCTGCTTTGATGCTCAGCTCGTAGAGCTGCAGGAACTCCGCGGGGTCCGCGGTGCCGTCGTAGCGAGAAGGCAGGTCTGGCTTGAACTTGTCTGGCCAGGCGACGCTACGCAGCTCGGGGGTGAAGGCACGGCAGCCGGCTGTGGTTGCCGGGGCCCGCTTCGGGGGTGGAGCTTGGTCTTGACGGGGTTCGCGCTGCACCGCTGCAGGCGGTGCGCGGTCTTGACGAGGTGGCGCGGAGAGCACCGGTGCAGCTTCTCGCGGCCGCGGGATTTCTTGGCGGCTTCTTTCTTCGCGCGCATGCGCCGGGCGCGGTGGATCACGCCGCGGAGGTGCGCGCCTTGGTGCCAAGGCACCGTCTTGGGGGTGAGGTGGTGGAGGCACGCCATGAGCCCCGTCGCCCATGGCTGGTTGAGGGGGAGGCAGAGAGTTGGACGGCGCTGGAGAGCCCCCTGCGGCGCGGACAAGCTCGGTGACGCGGTCGAGCCACTCCTCGTAGACATCGCCGACTGGGTGGTAGCGCAGGAGCTCGTTCACCGCGATGAGCGCAACTCATGCCACCATGGGAGCATGGTGCACGCGGGACGAAGAACCCGCAGGGGTGAGAGATGGAGTGGCGGTGCGGCCATCTTGCCGCACCGAAGGATGCAGCGAGGACGCCTGCTGCTCGTTCCCCGCCGGGCCGGTGGCGGCGTTGGCGACGGGTGACGGAGAGCGATGAGGTGGCCCGCCTACAAGGGCCGTCTGAGCAACGCGGGTGGAGAGGGCAGCCCAACGCTCAGCCCGAGCACGGCGAGCGTCCGCCATGGAAACAACGGAGCGATGGAGCAACAAACCGATGGAAGGGAAACTACGGCGCACCCCTACCTGGCGTGCCAAATGTCAGATGTGGGGTTCCGGCAGACCCTTAAGGTTCAAACACTGGGGTGCGCACGAAGTCTTTCCCTCCTACCGATCTACGCTCTAGCTCGCTAAGATCTTGCGAGCGAACTCGATTTAACTCACAACACGTAAAGAGACACGGGTTTATATCGGTTCGGCCACTGTTGTGGTGTAATACCCTATTCCAGTGTGGTGGTGGTGGATTGCCTCTTGGGCTGATGATGAACAGTACAAGGGAAGAACAGCCTCCTGAGGTTGAGGTGTTCTTACGACTAGGTTCTCGATCCCTTGGATCAAGCTAAGATCAGATTAGCTTCTACAATGGTGGCTAGCTCTACTTATATAGGCCCTGGTCCTCTTCCCAAATGATGAGCGGGAAGGGAGCCAACAACGGCGGGCAAATTTGAAGGGGGACAGCTAGTACAAGCTATCCTGACAAAAGCGGTCTTCGCCTACGAAAAGCCCTGGGATGACGCCGTCTTGGGCTCCACAATGACCTCTGCCTTGCCATCCTCCTGGTCTTGGTCTTGTTGCACCAATATGGCAACCTTTGCCTGATGCCTCGGTAATCTTTGTCTGTGCTTGCCTCCTTAGCACCAAAGAGGAAATGTGGACGCTGTGCGCACTGGCGCCCACCTGGCACCCGCCTGGCACCGTTCGTCATGGCTCACGTCACGAGTGCCTCGTGAGGTTTGCCCCACCTTGATATCTTCGCTCCTCGTGAGCCTGCCTGGCGAGGCTACTCCAGAGGAAGTCTTGCGTCGTCCGCCTCGCGAGGCTTGGACCCTCACGAAGGTCTTGAATGCCTTGTTGATAAAGATGGGCCGTACGGCCCGCTGCCTAGCCACGCTGTGGGCCACAGGCAGGCAAGTCTGGGGACCCCTGTTCCCAGAACGCCGACGGATAACCCACAAGTATAGGGGATCATTTTTAGCCTCAAGGTAGAACAAATATTCCCTCAAGTTCTAACGACCACTGATACAACTCTACGCACACTTGATGTTTGCTTTACCTAAAACAAGTATAAAACTATTTGGCAAGAATAGAACTACGAGTACTTTGTGAGACTAAAACTATGAATAAATTGCAAGGTAATAATAGTAGATAGCTTTTGTCAACAAGAAAGTCGTTTGTCCCTAGGAAATTGATAAGTAGACCGGTAATCATTCTTGGAATTTTACACGAGGGAGAGGCATGAGCTAACATACTTTCTCTACTTGGACCATACGCACTTATGATTGGACTCCTAGCAAGCATCTGCAACTACTAAAGATCATTAAGGTCATGAAACCCAACCATGCCATTAAGTATCAAGTCCTCTTTACTCCCATAAGCAACAACCCACTTACTCGGGTATGTGCTTCTATCACTCACGCCACCCACCATAAGCCAGTCATGAACATATTGCAACACCCTAATGCGGGGATCCCTCCGTTTGCGCGACATGGAGGGCACCGTAGGACAACACCATAAATAAAATATACATTCATACCAACCAAGATCATGATTAACCCACAGGACAAATGGATCTACTCAAACATCATGGGATAGCCAAATATCATTGGGAAATAATATATGGAGTTGAGCACCATGTTTAAGTAGAGATTACAGTGAGGAGAAGGGTTGTTACACCGCTGCATAGAGGGGAGAGAGTTGGTGTTGACAGTAGCAAGATTGTTGATGTAGAACATCGTCCCGATCCTTGCCCTGGCGGCACTCCAGCGCCGCCGGGAGAGAGGGGAAGAGAGCCCCCCCTCCTTCTTCTTCCTTGGCCCCCCCCTAGATGGGAGGACAATTCCCCCTCTAGCCCATGGCCTCCATGGCGGCGGAGGGGCTATCCCTCTATGTTTTCTTCTGTTTCGCGTTCCTCAGATCTGGCCGAAAACCGTTTCTTATATTCCCGGAGATCCATAAATCCGATTGTGCAGAGAACACAATTTTTTCTTGGATATAAGCTTCCTTGCGCCCTAAGTAGAGCTCCAACCAACATATGAGGTGAGCACAACCCACCACCCCACGCTTGGAGCCTGGGGCATGCCCTAGTGTTGTTGCCCACTGTAAGCCTCCATTTGCGTTGATTCCACCTCCCAAAAATCACATATATTCCAAAATAATTCTTCATAAATTTCCATATTTTTGGACTTTGTTTGATATGGATATTCTGCGAAACAAAAAACATGCAAAAAGCAGGAACTGGCACTAGGCACTGGATCAATAGGTTAGTCCAATAAATCATATGAAATGTTGCCAAAAATATGTGGAAGTTGTATAATATTGGCATGAAACAATCAAAAATTATAGATATGATGGAGACGTTTCAGCATCCCCAAGCTTAATTCCTACTCGTCCTCGAGTAGGTAAATGATAAAAAATAATTTTTGATGTGGAATGCTACCTAGCATAATCTTTATCATATGTCTAGTCATGGCATGAATATTAAGACATAAGTGATTCAAAGCAATAGTCTATAATTTGACATAAAGACATCAATACTCGGGCATCCGAACAAACAATCATGCCTTTCAAAATATCAACGCTAAAGAAAGCTATCCCTACAAAATCATATAGTCTTGTCATGCTCTGTCTTCTTAGCACAAAGTATTTATCATGCACAACCCCGATGACAAGCCGAGCAATTGGTTCATACTTTTTAACGCGCTTCAGCTTTTTCAACCCTCACGCAATACATGAGCGCAAGCCATGGATATAGCACTATGGGTGGAAAAGAGTATGGTGATAGGGGTAAATATAGAGAAGACAAAAAAGTAAGAAAGTCTCACATCGATGCAGCTAACCAACGGGCTATGGAGATGCCCATCAATTGATATCAATGCGAGGAGTAGGGATTGGCATGCAACGAATGCACTAAGAGCTATATAAGTGTATGAAAGCTCCACATTAAAACTAACTGGGTGTGCATCTAATCCTATAATGGAAAGTTCCCCACTAGTATATGAAAGTGACAACATAGGAGACTCTCTATATGAAAAACATGGTGCTACTTTGAAGCACAAGTGTGGAATTAGCATGCCCCTTCTCTTCCTTCTTTTTTTCATTTTTTTTATTTTTTTATTTTTTTTCTTTCGGTCCGGAGTCTCATCCCGACTTGTGGGGGAATCATAGTCTCCATCATCCATTCCTTACTGGGACAATGCCCTAATAATGAAAGTTGATGATCATCACACTTCTATTTACTTACAACTCGATACCTATAACAAAATATGACTCTATATGAATGCCTCTGGCAGTGTACCAGGATGTGCAGTGATCTACGTAACATGTATAAAAAATGATGAACGGTGGCTGAGCCAGAAATACTATGTCAGCTATATGATCATGCAAAGCAATATGACAATGAATGCTCAAGTCATCAAAACGGAAGCGGTGGAAGTTGCTTGGCAATATATCTCGGAATGGCTATGGAAAGGCCATAATAGGTAGGTATGGTGGGTGTTTTGAGGAAGATATAATAAGGCTTATGTGTGATCGAGTGTATCATATCACGTGGTTTGGATGCACCTACAAAGTTTGCACCGACTCTCGAGGTGAGAAAGGGCAATGCACGGTACCGTAGATGCTAGCAAATTGCGGAAAGTTAAGAGTGCGTATAATCCATGGACCCAAATTAGTCATAAAGAACTCACATACTTATTGCAAAAGTTTATTAGCCCTCGAAGCAAAGTACTACTGCGCATGCCCCTAGGGGGATAGATTGGTAGGAAAAGACCATCGCTCGTCCCCGACCGCCACTCATAAGAAAGACAATCAATAATAAAGCATGCTCCAACTTCATAGCATAACAAGAGAGTATACATGCATGCTTCGGGAATCACAAACCTTAACACCAATATTCTTACTAACCACAACCGTTTACTAGTACCTCCCACTTATTCCATCTCTATATCATAAAACTATTGCAAGGAATCAAACATATCATATTCAGTGATCCATAAGTTTTATGTAGGATTTTATGACTAACCATGCAAATGACCAATTCCTGTTGACTCTCTAAATAGATATAAGTGAAGCATGAGAGTTTAATTATTTCTACAAAAGACCATTCTCTAATAAATATAAGTGAAGCAAAAGAGGATTCTACGAATAACGGTTTTCCATGTGAAGAGAAATAGGCAATCCAAACTTCAAATGATATAAGTGAAGCACATGACTTGAGGTTGAGGATGATCGGCAGAAAAGAGGCACTCTTCCACTAACTAGAGAGAATCATGCCTGAAGTAGAAAGAACCAATTAAAAGTAGAGGATTCCTCGCTTCTTTCTCTCATGCAAAACCGTGCATGAGACTTTCATCTCGCACGTCTCCTACGTGATAAAAGAAAGAACAACTCGTCTTTTCTCTTTTTGATTACCTTCCTCGCGTATGTATAAGACCGAATCCATTCTTTTTCAAAACTGATTTTGAAAAAGAACTACTAATCCTTAAATTTTGGAGGAATCCTTCATCAGTGGTTGTGAATGACTGACTTTTTCAATCCTTTCTACCTTGGTTCCGTAGGAGCAAGTCAGAAAGGTTGAGAAGGCAGGGAGTGCGCAAATTGTTGTGTGGAGGAATCAATATCTCGACATAAGCCAAGAGGCCTTCTGGGGCATCCCCAAGCTTAGACGCTTGAGTCTCCTTGGATATTTACTTGCGGTGCCTTGGGCATCATCAAGCTTGAGCTCTTGCCTCTCCTACTTCTCCTCATATCGAGATCTCCTCGATCTTTGATCACTTCATCAACACAAAACGCAACAGAAATACTCGGTAAGATCCGTTAGTATAAGAAAGCAAATCACTACTCTAAGTATTGTTGCAAACCAATTCATATTTTGTTTCTGCATTGTAGCTACTGTAATATAACTTTTCCATGGCTTATACCACTGATAAAAATCGATAGTTTCATCAGAACAAGCAAAATAATGCATCAAAAACAGAATCTGTCTTAAACAGGACAGTCTGTAGCAATCTGAACATATACCATACTTCTGGTACTCCGAAAATTCTGAAAAATTAGGACAAAATAAAAATTTTGTATAGCAATACTGTCCAAGAAGTTTCAGAAACTTTCGACATTCTAGTAAAAAATGTAAAATCACGCACTACAGCCAAAGTTTATGTTTTTGCACCGCACATACCAACAAGCAATCTACTCATCCTAAAGGCAAATCTTGGCACAATAATTTTACAATACAATGGATTTGTACAAGTGGATAATTATTTTTATTGAAAATTTTATGTAATTCAAGATTCACAAAGTTTCCATCGGCATGAACAAAGTTCAAGGCATGCTCCGGATTCCACGGTGCTCGTCTTTCTTGCTTTCACTTTTCGTTTTGTCAAGTTTTAAGTTCCCCTCTATATTTTTTGTTTCTAAAATTTATAAAAGCACTCAAAAGAAATAAATGACTCGCTAAAACTTCGGGGTTGTCTCCCTGGTAGCTCTTTCTCTAAAGCCATTAAGCTAGGCATAAAGTGCTCAAGTAATGGATCCACCCGGATTCCAAGGTATATCAAAGCCAATTTTAATTAACAATGATTTATAATTTAGTAGTGAGCACAAAGCAACACATATCATGCAATGACGAAGTCTAACTCTCTTCCTATGTATCGGCATGTCATACAAGAACACTTCATGCACATCAAGTGAAGGCCAGTGCATAGTAGAAGCAATTTCTTGCAATTTTATCGTGTTGGAAACATAGAGAGGTGGAGATATAGTTCCTCTCTCATAATAATTGCAAGTAGGAGCAGCAAGCGCATGTATATTATATTCATCAAAATCATCATGTGCAATGGTAAAAGGCAACCCATCAACGTAATCCTTAATAAGAGCAAACTTCTCCGATATAGTGTAGTTGAGAGAATTCAAAAAGATAATAGGACAATCATGTGTGGGTGCAATAGCAACAATTTCATGTTTAACATAAGGAACAATAGAAAGTTCATCTCCATAAGCATAATTCATATTGGCATCATGGCCAAAAGCATAGCAAGCATCAAGTTCATCAAAAAGGAATATTTCAAACGAATCAACAGGGTCATAGCAATTATCATAGCATTCATCCTTCGGTAAGAATGAAGGGAAATTAAACAATGTATGAGTTGAAGAGTTACTCTCATTAGAAGGTGGGCACGGGTGATCAATCTACTCTTCCTCCTTTTGTTCTTCACTCTCCTCATCATCTTTTTCATCCAATGAGCTCACAGTTTCATCAATTCCTCTTCCATAGACTCCTGCAAAATATTAGTCTCTTCTTGGATAGCGGAGACATTCTCAATAAATACATCAATATCGGAATTGTATTTAGAATTCTCATAGCAATAGTTAAGGATAGCAAAATTTTCAGGTCTATAAACTGAATCATCAAAATCTTCAAACTTTTCAAAAAAAGATTCAATTTCATAAGCACCCTTAAAAGCAACAAATTATTGTATTCGTTCCACATCATAGTAATCATATATACCATTAGTATAAGAAGCCAAGGTTTCATTACCATTAAATTTGCAGGAAAAGGGAAGGTGTGGATCCTTCATCATAGAGCAACAAGTATAATCATATCTCAGGCATAAATTCCAAGCATACCAATGCAACATATCAATTTGATCCTATATAAGTTTCCCTTTTTGTGTCAACCGATAGTCCTTAAAGTATTCTCGTTGATCCAACATGTCTCCCATTATCAAGTTGAATCGGGTTTTCTCAGGATTATCAAAGTAGTGTTTAATATTTTTCTCATAACGAGCATCGAGGGTTTTAGAAGGTTCCCCATCTCCTTGAGAAGCAAGTACCACTAATTTTTTTGGTGTTTTCTGTTCCATATCCATAACTAAATATAGAGAACAACTTAGAACAGAAATTAAAAATTACTTAGTGATAAAGCAAACAAGCACACACGAGAATATACACCCCACGCGATTGCTACCCGGCAACGGCGCCAGAAAAATGTCTTGATAACCCACAAGTATAGGGGATCGTTTGTAGCCTTCTTCGATAAATAAGAGTGTCGAACACAATGAGGAGCTAAAGGTAGAACAAATATTCCCTCAAGTTCTATCGACCACCGATAC
Source organism: Aegilops longissima (assembly GCA_021605205.1). Classification (NCBI taxonomy): domain Eukaryota; kingdom Viridiplantae; phylum Streptophyta; class Magnoliopsida; order Poales; family Poaceae; genus Aegilops; species Aegilops longissima. The sequence goes on along the minus strand of CM038680.1, from coordinate 185,263,420 downwards.
AACTCTATGGACACTTGACGTTTGCTTTACCTAAAACAAGTATAAAACTATTTGGCAGGAATAAAACTACGAGTACTTTGCGAGAATAAAACTACAAATAAATTGCAAGGTAATAAAAGTAGATAGCTTTTGTCAACAAGAAAGTCATTTGTCCGTAGGCAATCAGTAACTAGACCGGTAATCATTCTTGCAATTTTACATGAGGGAGAGGCATGAGCTAACATACTTTCTCTACTTGGATCACACACACTTATGATTAGACCCCTAGCAAGCATACGCAACTACTAAAGATCATTAAGGTCATGAAACCCAACCATAGCATTAAGTATCAAGTCCTATTTACTCCCATAAGCAACAACCCACTTACTCGGGTATGTGCTTCTGTCACTCACGCCACCCACCATAAGCGAATCATGAACATATTGCAACACCCTACAGCGGGGTTCCCTCCATTTGCATGACACAGAGGGCATGATAGGACAACACCATAAATAAAATATACAATCATACCAACCAAGATCATGATTAACCCACAGGACAAAATGGATCTACTTAAACATCATAGGATAGCCAAATATCATTGGGAAATAATATATGGAGTTAAGCACCATGTTTACGTAGTGATTGCAGTGGGGAGAAGGGGTGTTACACCGCTGCATAGAGGGGGAGAGATTTGGCGTTGACAGTAGCAGATTGTTGATGTAGATCTCCGTCCCAATCCTTGCCCTGGTGGCACTCCGGCGCCACCGGGAAAGAGGGGGAGAGAGCCCCCTCCTTCTTCTTCTTCCTTGGCCTCCCCCCTAGATGGGAGGAGAGTGCCCCCCATGGCACCGGAGGGACGGGATCCCCTTCGAGATTGGATCTCCCTCTTTGTTCTCTTCTGTTTGGCGTTCCCCGGATCTAGCCGAAAACCGTTTCTTATATTCCCGGAGATTCGTAACTCTGATTGTGCTGAGATTTTAATATGAATTTCCCCGGATATAAGCTTGCTTGCACCCGAAGTAGAGCTCCAACTGACGTACGGGGTGAGCACAACCCACCACCCCGCGCCTGGAGCCTGGGGCGCGCCCTGGTGTATGTTTCCCACTGTGGGCCTCCGTTTCCATTGATTCCACCTCCCAAAAATCACATATATTCCAAAATAATTCTCTGTAAATTTTTATCGTGTTTGGACTTTGTTTGATATGGAGATTCTGCGAAACAAAAAACATGCAAAAAACATGAACTTGCACTGGGCACTGGAACAATAGGTTAGTCCAATAAATCATATAAAATGTTGCCAAAAATATGTGGAAGTTGTATAATATTGGCATGAAACAATCAAAAATTATAGATACGACGGAGACATATAAAAGATCAAACACGGGATCACTCTTGGGAGGAAGAGGATCTCCAAGAGTTTCAACAGGCAGGTTTTGTTTCAAAACATGCATTTTTTTAAAGAATATCTCATCTATTTCGTTTCTTTCATTAATAAACATATCATTTTCATGGTCTAGCAAGTATTGTTCTAAAGGATCAGTTGGAGGCACAACAATAGAGACAAGACCAATAATTTCATCTTTACTAGGAAATTATTTTATCATGAGGTTGTCTACGGAATTTGGAGAAACTAAACTCATGAGACACATCCCCGAAACTTACACTAACAGGTTCTTTCTCACAATCTAAGCATTAACGGTGTTCAAGAAAGTTCTACCAAATATAATGGGACAACAATCATCTTGTGGGGAACCAAGAACTAGAAAATCAGTAAGGTATTTTATTTTCCCACACAAGACTTCGACATCTCTAACAATCCCAAGTGGTGTGTAAGTATATCTATTAGCAAGTTTAATAGTAACATCAATATCTTCGGTTTCAGTGGATGCGATACCGTTCATAATTTCTTGATACAAAGTAAACGGGACTGCACTCACACTAGCACCCAAATCACACAAGCCATGATAACAATGATCTCCTGTTTTAATAAATACAAGAGGCATGCCAACAATAGGTCTATGTTTATCTTTTTAATCGGGTTTGGCAATTCTAATAGCTTCATCACAGAAATAAATAACATGCCCATCAAAATTTCACCCAAGAGATCCTTAACCATAGCAATATTAGGTTCAACTTAATTTGTTCAGGGGGTGTAGGTGTTCTTGTATAACTCTTACTGACCACATCTAAGGCTTTAGCATGTTATTTTATCCTAACAGGAAAAGGTTGTTTCTCAATATAAGCAGTAGGAATAACTGGATCAACATCATAAGTTGTGGTTTCTTCTCTAGCTTCAATGGGTTCTACTATTCTTACTTCATTGGGAGGATGATATTTAAACAACTTCTCCTTAGGGAGATCAATATGAGTAGCAAATGATTCATAGAAATAAGCTACTATCTCAGAGTCAAGTCCATATTTATTGCTAAAATTATTAAAAGCATCGATATCCATAAAAGTTTTAACACAATCAAACTCAAGCTTTATACCTGACTCATTACCTTTGTCGAGCTCCCAATCTTCAGAGTTCCGTTTAATTCTTTCCTAGAGATCCCATTTGAATTCAATAGTATTCTTCATAAAAGAACCAGTGCAAGAAGTATCGAGCATGGATTCATCATTACGAGAAAGCCGAGCATAAAAATTGGGAATAATAATTTCTCTTGAGAGCTCATGATTGGGGCATGAATATAACATGGACTTGAGCCTCCCCCAAGCTTGAGCGATACTTTCTCCTTCACGAGGGCAATATATATATATATATATATATATATATATATATATATATATATATATATATATATATAGTGATCCTATTCATCACCTGTGTGCAGAATAACTTATTCTTCACCGAGGTAATCTTACGATCATTTCATAATTAAATTACGTTTGGAATTCAAATAGTTACATTCCTATTCATTCACTACGTAATATTTGACATAAGAAAATAAAAATATAGGTCATAAGACAAGAAATTTTGCAGTTTATGTGTATTTTACACTATGTTTTTACGTTTGTAATTTTACATAACATAAAATATTTTTTACGATTATATTTTTCTTACGGTCTCTTTTATGTCGAAAATAAGGCAAAACTTACGAAACGTAAAATTACGTGTATTGGTGGTAAAATAGAGGTGAAGAATAACTATTCCTCACCTGTGGTGACGAATAGACAATCCTATATATATATATATATATATATATATATATATATATATATATATATATATATATATATATATATATATATATATATATATATATATATATATATATATATATATATATATATATATATATATAGGGGCACTATTCTGATCTCTGGATCAGAATAGTTATTTGGATCACAACGCTCTATATAGGGCCTAACGGTGGGTTCCCGAACTCCAAAACGCAAAAAAAACCAAAACAAGGCCGCCCATCGACCCCTCCGGCCGGTTTCATCCCCACATCACGAACTTCATGTAGCGCATACGTTCGAACTTCGCCCCACCCCGCCTCCTCCTCCCGCGCTCAAGCCGCCAGAGCCGCCGCCTCCACCCACGCTCACCGCCGCCGGCCGCCGCCTCCACCAGCCTCGCCCGGCGCCGGAGCCGCCTCCTCCTCCACGTGCTCACGGGACACCAGAGCTGCCGCCTCCTCCCAGCGCCGCCGGACGCCGGGCACCGCCCCCCCCCAGCCAGCGCTCACCGCCACCGGGCGCTCCTCGCCATGCAGGTTCCTCTGCCGCCGCCAGTCCCCACCACCGCCGATTTCCTCCCTTCAATGCTTCCACCACCACCGCCGCACATCACCGCCAGCCCCACGCCATCGCCCTCGTCACATAATGCATCGAGGCACCATCAGGTTCCCGCGGATCTGAGCGCACGGAGCGCGTTGCTGCTCCAGCTAGCTCCTCCGTCCACAAGGACGACGCGGCGGCCATGGCCTCCTCCCTCTTCTTCGCTCCTATGGGGAGGTAGGTTTCTATGGCCAGCCGCGTCAGTTCGATTCATCCACGCCCTGCACCCCTGGCCAGCCGGCAATATCCACGCGTCCGGCCACCAGTTCAGCCCCATCCCCCGAAGTACTTGTCAAAAGCAAAGGACGACGGTGAGATCCTCTCCTCCAGCGCCGGCGTCCTCGCCGGTTGCTATCTATTGTGTCGAGGACATTCGGAGGTCAAGGATCTAGCGGATGCTAGCGTGTGGGAGGTGCTTCTGCCTCCTCCCTCTCGTTGTATCCTCCAACGATCCATCAGGGAGGCGTTGTCAGTAAAGGACAATGGCACATCTTGCAGCAAAAAACTGCAGCGTTTTCTCAGTGTATTTCCGAAAGGATTTGCGTGTCACATCCCAGTTAGACCATGCATTAGGGTGTGCATCATGTTTAAATTTCATTTGAATTTGAAATGGGGAAGGCAGGAAACCCCAGAACACCCCGCCCCCTTAATTCAACTAGGGTTTACTAAAAATTATTTCAATGAACCTGAAATGCCCTTCAAAATGCTCATCATCTTTGCTTTGGTTCAGAACCTATGTCAAAGGAGGTGTATCATTTTCTAGGTCAACCAAAGGTCCTTGGATTAATTCACAAGTTTTGAACTTGAGCATTTAAATTATACAAAATATTTTAAATGTCCAAAATTGCCAAACTAAATGTTTCATGTTGGAAATATTCCAACAAGGGACCAGGAGCATTTTGGTGATTTTTAAAACTGTTTTGGTATTTTAGAAAACCCCACAAAGTTGCAGGAAATTAGAAAAGTTTAAAAACAGAAAAACTTACAGCGCGACCTACTCCCCACCTGCCGCCCAGCCCAAAAGCCAGGCCAATGAGCTGCTTGGCTCGGCCAGCAGCAGCCAGTGCTTTCGGCGGCGGCACCGCATGGGTGCCACGCACTGGTCGCCGCCTCGCCGCTCCTCTCGCCACCACCGAGGACCGACCTCCTCTCTCCCGAACCCCTGGACACTCCCTCTCCGCCTTGTTCCTCTCCCTCGAGCTCCCCGCCTTGGCCGACGACGCCACGCCGACCACCGCCAGTGTCGTGCTCCCGCCGTCCGTGCTCCTCCGCACCATGTCCAGAGCCCCACCCTCCACTACCCCTAGCCAGCCGAGTCCCTTCGCTCTAGTGCCCCGAGTCCATCCCACCGACCTCGACCGAGCTCACCGTCGCGGAGATCCCTTCGTCGCCGCCGTCGCTCCGGTTCATCCCGACCTCGACGAGAGCTTCTACGCGTCGCCTGTGAGCCCACCTAACTCCCTTCCCTCTCTCTCGCCCCTCGAACAACGAGCAACCGAGCCACGCTCACCAAGACTCGCCGCCATGGAGCTCGTCGCCGGCGTGCTCCCGTCCTCTCGCCACCCCATGGTGTCCGTCAGACTCACCGCACCCCAAGGGGTCTACCATGTACTTCCGCACCTCACCGAGCCCTCTAACCCAAAGCCCGTCGTTGGCGAACCCGGCGGCGCTTAGCTCGTCGCCGGCGCGCCAACTCCGCCACCCCGACCCCAACCAACTCCACTAGTAGACGCTGGTTGCTCCTAGCTACCGTAGCTACCTTCCGCGACTCATTTGGTCGCCGAATCGCAAAAAGCACTCCTCCGCCGTGTCGGGCTCGCCGGGCGGTTAGTCGCCGTGCAGCCGACGTGGGCGTTGACCATCGTGGGCCCTCGTTGACCCGACAAGTCATCGATGATGGGGCCCAGCCACGCTAACTAAATAGGGTTAGTTTTAATTAATTTTAGTTAAGTTAATTACCACGACATGCGGGACCCATCGTCAGTTTGACCTGGACGTCCTGTTGATTCTCGACGTCATCTTGACGCATGGTCGACGATTAATTCAATTCTGGATTTATTCTAATATAGTAAATTCCGAATATAATTCAAATTTCAAATGCTTATAACTTTTAATCTATAACTCCAAATGCAAAGATTTATATATGAAAAATTATCAGAAAAATCCACTCTATCCATTGGTACAGGTTTCATGCATGTTAAAGCAAGTTAACTATGCTGTTTAACCAGAATAAGATAATGCACCTTTAGGACTAACTCAAATGAGCTATCATTTGAATCTGTGATTCAAATAAGTTCATCCCCTGTTATTTCAGCTTGCATTAGGCCAACACACATCCATATTGCCATGTCATAGCATGCATCATATTGTTGCATATTGCCATGTGTGTTTACTTTCGGTGTGCTTTCATGATAGGTTCTGCCCCCGAGGATAACCTCGACTATCCATCGAAAGGGCGTACTCTACCCCAGCCCATCGTGCAAGCAACCCGTTAATCATTTCGATACAAACCCATGTTCTCGCTTCGCTCTCGCTTACGCATTAAGACAACGCGATTCAAACTGTTGTGTGCTGCGGTAGTTGAACCCACTTCCTTTGCATGACTGTCATTGCCACAAGAATTAGATGAAACCCACTAGTATGTGTAGGAGTTGATTGAGCCATGTTTGTGATTCCTACCATGCTATGCTTGCTATGCTTAGAGTTGTGTCGTCCTGCTCATCGGGATGATGAACTGGAGTGAAAGGTTGTGTTGGTTCGAGAGTGAAAGTGTTGAACACGATTTGGTAAAGGTATCGATGAGAGGCCATGTAGGAGTACATGGTGGGTTGTTTCATTGAAGCCGATCCTAAGAACTGAGATCTGTGTTTGTGATCCATGAATTAGCTACTACCACGCATTGGGCTCGAAACCAATGGACCCTCTCGCTTCTTAACCACCCTTGTTCTTAGTCCGGAGTTGCAAGTAGTTTCGTGTTTGTAGCATGCTGGGGGCCGCACGCAACGCTGACCTTAGGGGTGGGTTGTGTTGCGGTAGGCACGTGGCCCGTGTACCGAGTGCCCGTTTGGTATCTCGGGACCCTGCACATCGATCGGGCTGTATGGGAAACCTCGGCGGACTCCCTGCGGATGGAACCCGAATAGGCGATAAACCTGGACTAGGGACTTGAGTGTTTAGGTAGGCTGTGGCCGACACCCACGCTGGGCTTCCGCTTGAAGGTTGCCGAGTACATGTCGTGTAAACGGCGATAAGTGGTGAGAGCGTGTGTGAAGAGGTACACCCCTGCAGGGTTAAATATGATCTATTCGAATAGCCGTGTCCACGGAGAAGGACTTCTGGGTTACCTATATCAGTTCATAGACAAGTAAATGGATACTACTAAAAGCCTCAAGATAAGTGTGAGTATCGTGGATGGCCCTCTCGTGGGATGACGAGAGAGGATCCACGGTGGAGTATTGTGATGGTGTTTAGTGGACTCGTGTACGACAAATGCTTTACAAAGTGGTGTCACGTAGGATAGCTTAGCCAAGAATCAAAGCTGGCTTGCTGCAAATAACTCCACCACCTTCTTGAGAATGTGCATGTATGATAGGATTCTGTGGTAAGACTTGCTGAGTACCTTTGTACTCATGTTTGCTTAATTAATGTTTTTCAGAGGACAATACTACCCCCTCCGACGGATTCTATGTAGATATTGACTTCGACGAGTGAACTAGCCACCTGTGGCGATCTAAGACTTGTGAAGGGCCATTGTAGATAGAAAGGCTCCAACAAGCTTTCTTTCTTTCTAGAGTCTCAGACTCAGACTAGTTTGCTTCCGCATGTGCTTGTATGATTGTATGACTTGAGTGTTGGGTCATGTGACCCCTACCTGTATGACTATAGTTATGTATGGCTCCTCGGGCCTCTTAAATAAAGTACTTGAGTTGTAGAGTTTTGTTGTGATGCCTTGTTGTATTTACTCATATCGGGCATATTATGTGGATGATTGAAATGCTTGGTATGAGTGGGATCCGACAAACTAGTTGTTTATCCTTGGCAGCCTCTCATATGGGGAAATGTAGTCTCGTGCTTCGAGCGATAGTAGTCCGCTACAGCCCGGTTCACGAGTCCTGCTAGCCCAGACTACTGCTTGGACACTTGACTGGCGGCATGTGATTCATTTCGTTCTTATGTCTGTTCCTTCGGGAAATTTCACGCGGTGGTATTCAAGTCCTGCCTAACCTGCTACAGCCGGGATACCGAGTCCTGTTAGCCCAGTGCTACAGCCCGAGTTCATACGCTGATGACCGACATGCTCGAAGTGATTCATGTATGCCTGTCCCCATAGGTTAGTGCCGCTTTGGGTTCACGACTAGCCATGTCGGCCCGGGTTCTTTGTCATGTGGATGCTAGCGACACTATCATATACGTGAGCCAAAAGACGCAAACGGTCCCGGCCATGGTAAGGCGACACCGTGGGAATACCGTGCGTGAGGCCGCAAAGTGATATGAGGTGTTACCGCTAGGTCAATGTGACTTGAATCGGGTCCCGACAGCGTTGGCATCGAGCAGGGCTGCTGTAGGTTCGCTAAGCCAAACTGGTCAAGTTGAGTCTAGAAATGCTTTAGTTATATGTAGGGGAATTGATTGTGGGAGGGAACGTAAGGCTCTTTTTACTCCTTTACCTTATGCCCTCTTATCCGAGTCATCCTCTTCTCATTCGACGTGGGTTTAGGACTAGGCTCTCTTCTCTCTATCGAGTTCACGTGTTACTAATCCGTAGTAACTTATAGGATTGTTGGTTACATCCTCGATTCGGTCTTTGCTAAATTTTAGTATGCTATCGCTGAACCGTAACCTTGATATGATGTTGTTGAGTGGTTTTGCAATCTGATTTTGAATGTCTCAAATCTGATTTTGAGCATTTACAGATGTTATGCTGCCCGATTTTCCTAGAAATTCTAATGCCTTTGCATTGTGGCTGTGCTTTCAGATGGCCACCCGTCCCGAACCAAGTGGTTCGCCTGACCCGTTGCATTGGTGTGTGTGGTCACACGGCAATGCTGGTTCGGGTGATGATTGAGTCTGGTTATCGATGGTATCCTGAATATACCGTCGAGGAGCAGTTTAGGGATTTCAATCAAAGCCAATACCTTTGCACGGTCCGGATTTACCCATCTTATCCCGGAGCTACTGAGCCACTTCACCGTTCTTATGGGCTCGGAATCACTATTGGAATGTCTGTGCAAGATGCAGCCTATTCCATGATGACTATTATTCGGGCCAGAACTGCCTTGCTGGGCAACACTGATTTTCGCTATATGCCAGCATCCCTCCCTGGGGCGCATGGCTACCTCCAGGGTCTGTACAGCGATGCATCCCATGAGGACTCACTCCTTCGCACTACTACTGAGATGCTGGAGGACAAGGACCGTGAGAATCGGGCCTTGCGATGGAGCTTTTAATGCCCGCTCGACCACCGGGCTACTCGACTAGGTTTGCACCGCCGTGCAAGCGGATATATGGACATGAGGGACTTGTACCCTGTGCGGGTGAGTCTGCCAGACTTTATGGAGTGGCATGAGGTTGGAGGCATCACTCCTCCTCGTGGGCCTCGTCTGCCACCGTTTGCTGGACCACGACCACATCCGAGTCCCTATGGTCCACAGGCCCCACAAGATTGTCTGTTTCCGGACGATCATGTTCCACTTCCAGGCTTGGGTGGTGACTTTTATGAGGACTACTATGGAGCTGCCTGAGATAGTAGTAGTATTCCTAGTGTGCTAATAGTTGTGTTTCCACCGTCCTGCGTGACTCGTGGAATACGACTTAGTGTGTATCGCTCCGGAAGTGTAGAAAAATAATGTATAGAAGTTGGGATGTTTCCGATGAGATGTAACGCCTTTCCTTATAGTTGTACTCCGTCAGGCTTGTACTAAACTATGAATGGTGTGTATGACCATTGGTATATATATATGGCAGTTTTATATTAATTGTCATACGGATGAACATCTTTGCATTCCATGCTATCCATTACCTTCCGCACTTCCTTGTTAAATTCTGCCATCCTGGTTTAAACCTTTGCTTTGTCTCCTAGGATGGTCAACACCCGCAACACTCCTGCTGCTCCGGAGCAGGGAGAAGCTAGTGCAGCCAGAAATGTGAATCTGCCGCAACCGCCATCTTTGGCCGAGGTTATGCTGGAAGCAGAACGCAATAAGCGTGAAACCAACCGCTTACTGGAGCGGATCAAACAAAACACCGCACGCCAGCCAAGAAATGATTTGGTTTCACTCAATGACTTCGCCAAGCTGTATCCCCAAAGTTCAAATATTCCGCCGAGCCTCTCGACGCGGATGATTGGCTTCGCAAAGATCCACCACAAGCTGCGCTCCGCCAACGTGGCTGAGGCTGACAAGGTTACCTTTGCCGCTTATCATCTTGAAGGCCCCGCTAGTCTCTCGGTGGGAGAATTATGAGGCTATGCGTCCGCTGGACAAGTTACAACTTGGGCTGAATTCAGTGCCGCCTTAGTGAGCATCATATTCCGTAAGGTCTTATGGACCGCAAACGTGAGGAATTCTGCAGTTTCACCCAAGGTAGGTGACGGTGGATGCCTACAGCCGTGAATTTGGGAGGTTAGCACGTTATGCTCCCAAGAAGTTTCTACCGATGCCAAGAAGCGTGCAAGGTTCCGCAAGGGACTTAGCCCCGAGCTACGCCGAGACCTTCGTCTGCATGAGTGTACCTCTTTTTGAAGCTAGTCAATAAGGCTATCGGCACCAAACTGGGCAGACTAATTTTGAGGCTTCAGCAAGCACATCCGTGACTCGATCTTCATCCGCTCGATCCCGTGCGCCGGGTTTGGGTTCCAAATACTGCTCTACCACCTGTGTTCACCCCGAGGCCATCCTTTGAGGCGCCTCGCCCCAACCAGAGTATCTTCCGCCTAAGACTTATGGAGGTCCCATCGCTAATGCTGCTCCACGCCCAAATGTGATAACTTGCTTCAAGTGTGGAGAGACGGGCCACTATATCCGAGAGTGTCCCCGAAACAACCCCATCAAGTTGGAAAGTCTGTTGGCGCGGCAAGCCAGCAGAAAGGTGCCCTATGCTAAACCAGTTGCCACCACTCGTGGCCATGTCAATTATGTTTCTGCTGAAGAAACCTATGAGGATCCCAACGTCGTCCTCGGTACGCTTCTTGTTAATTGCCATCCGGCAACCGTTCTTTTTGATACTGGAGCATCCCATTCATTTATTTCTGAGAGCTATGCTCGATTGCACAACACCACATTCTGTGACATGCATACCTCCATGGAAATTCAAACTCCTGGCTCTAGATGGCAAACCTCTAGAATAAGTCATGGGAATGAAATTCTTGTCGACAGATTAGTCTTTCTTGCATCTCTAATAGCTCTTAAGTCCTCGGACATAAACATCATCTTGGGTATGGACCGGATGTCACCCATTATGCTAAGATTGATTGCTCTACTAGAACTGTTCAACTTACCCATCCTTCGGCAAGACAAAGTGAATGTTTTAACCCGAGTGTCTAAGCGCCACTTTACTCCTTAAATGCCAACCCCTTCGGACCTCAAGATATTCCGGTAGTCCGTGATTTCCGGATGTCTTCGGAGGAACTGCCAGTGTTCCACACGACAGGATGTCGAGTTCGTGATAGATCTTGTTCCGGAACCGTCCCAATCTCTAGAAGACCTTATAAGATGGCACCCCTAGAACTAGCTGAACTTAAGAAACAACTCGATGAGTCCTTGCAAAAGGTTTCATCCGTCCTAGTTCATCTCCATGGGCTTGCCCGTCCTCTTCGTCAAGAAGAAGGATGGTACGGATCGGATGGTTGTAGATTACCGACCTGTCAATTTGGTCACTATCAAGAACAAGTATCCTCTCCCCAGGATCAACGATCTGTATGATCAGCTCGCTGGATCCTCAGTCTTTTCAAAGATGGATTTGAGGTTGGGCTACCATCAAATCAAAATCAAGAATGGGGACATTCCTAAAACGGCCTTTGTCACTCGTTATGGCCAATACGAGTACACCGTCATGTCCTTCGGATTAACCAATGCTCCAGCCACCTTCTCTCGGTTAATGAACTCAATCTTCATGGAGTATTTGGATAAATCCGTCGTGGTATACCTCGATGATATACTCATCTACTCCAAGAATGAGGAAGAACATGCCGAACATCTAAGGCTAGTATTGATGAAACTTCGAGAGCACCGCCTTTATGCCAAATTCTCTAAGTGTGAATTTTGGTTACCGTATGACCTATCTAGGCCATGTAATCTCTGGTAAGGGCATTGCTGTCAATCCCGAAGCGAGTTCAAGCTGTCCTCGATTGGACTCCACCGAATCGGTCAAGCAAGTTCGAGTTTCCTCGGTTTAGCGAGCTATTGCCGCCGCTTCACGAGAATTTCTCCAAAGTTGCTAAACCTCTAACCGAACTCCTCAAGAAAGATAAGAAGTTCAATGGGCGCCATAGTGCGAGTTCAGTTTTCAGAACTGAAAAGACGCTCGACATCTGCTCCCGCATTTGTTCCACCAGATTTCTAAGGACTTTATTATCTATTGCGGCGCCTCGCGACAAGGACTAGGTTGCATACTCATGCAAGATCGTCATGTGATTGCCTACGCTTCTCGACGATTCGTCCACATGAGGATAACTACCCCACACACGATCTAGAGCTTGCAGCGATGGTTCATGCACTCAAAACCTGGCGACATTACCTTACGGGTAATCGTTATAAATCTACACCGATCACCAAAGTCTGAAATATATCTTCACCCAACCGGATTTGAATCTCGTGCAAAGACGTTGGGTCAAGTTGATACAGATTTCGACTTAGGAATATCCTACACCCGTGCAAAGCCAATGTCATGGCTGACGACTAAGTCGCAAATCTTATTGTAACAATCTGATGTTACAACAAAGTCAACCATTTCTCCACGAGGAATTTCGTAAGCTTAATCTTCACATTGTTCCTCGAGGATTCCTTTCCACCACGGTGGCGAAACCTACCCTACGGATCAGATCATCAAAGCACGGAAGGTAGATCCGGAATCTCCCGTGTCGGGAGAAACATCAAGAAAGGAGTCACAGATTGTTTCTCCATTGATGAACAAGGTGTCGTGTTCTTTGGAGACCGTCTAGTGGTTCCCAAGGTGCGCAATCTAAGGCGATTGATCCTTAAGGAAGCTCATGACTCTCCTCTCACCATTCATCCCGGTAGTACTAAATGTATCAAGACCTCGCCGAGGTTTTGGTGGACTAGGATGAAGAGAGAAATCGCTCAATACATTGCTAATTGCGACGTCTGTCGTCGAGTTAAAGCAGAGCATCAACGGCCTGCTGGTACCCTTCAACCTTTGGAAATTCCTGAATGGAAATGGGATAAAATCGGTATGGATTTCATTACCGGGTTTCCAGACCAAGAGAGGAATAATGCTATCTTCGTTGTCGTCGATCGTCTTTCCAAAGTAGCCCACTTCCTACCCGTTCGTGAGAATATAACCGCTAGCCAGCTAGCTGATTTGTACATCTCTCGAATAGTGTCTCTTCATGGTGTTCCATTAGAGATTAACTCAGACCGTGGAAGTCTCTTCACCTCTCGATTTTGGGAAAGTTTCCAAAACGCTATGGGAACTCGTCTCTCCTTTAGCACCGCTTTCCATCCCCAATCAAGTGGTCAAGTAGAACGAGTCAATCAAATCCTAGAGGATATGCTTGAGCTTCAGTCATCTCTTTCGGCATGAATTGGGAGAAATGCCTTCCAATCGCCGAGTTCGCTTATAACAATAGTTATCAAGCCAGCCTGGGCAAAGCCCTTCAAGTTCTTTATGGACGGAAATGTCGAACGCCTCTTAATCGTCGAAACCGGGAGAGACAACTCTTTGGCCCGGATATGATTCAGGAAGCAGAAGAGCAGGTTCACGTTATTCGTGAGAAATTGAAAACAGCCCAATCTCGTCAAAAGAGCCAATATGACCGCAAGCATAAGCCTATGACTTATGAAATTGGCGAGCAGGCTTACCTTCGGGTTACTCCTTTGAAGGGAACCCATCGATTCGGTATCAAAGGCAAGTTGGCTCCTCGTTACATTGGACCCTTTCGCATCCTTGCCAAACGAGGGGAAGTTGCCTACCAATTGGAACTACCTCCGCATCTTTCCAGAGTCCATGATGTCTTCCACGTTTCCCAACTCAGGCGTTGCTTCTCGGATCCTATCCGTGGAGTGGACCACGAAACGCTTGATCTCCAAGATAACCTCACCTATCGAGAATATCCCGTTCGTATCCTCGATCAAGCCGAGCGTACCACTCGACTTCAGAATATCAAGTTTCTAAAGGTTCAGTGGTCAAACCATTCCGAGCAAGAAGCAACTTGGGAAAGGGAGGATCGACTTCGACTTGAGTACCCCACCTTTTTCGCAACAGATCCTAAATCTCGGACGAGATTCTTTTGAGTGGGGTGAGTTGTCACATCCCAGCTTAGACCATGCATTAGGGTGTGCATCATGTTTAAATTTCATTTGAATTTGAAATGGGGAAGGCAGAAACCCTGAACACCCCCCTTAATTCAACTAGGGTTTACTAAAATTATTTCAATGAACCTGAAATGCCCTTCAAAATGCTCATCATCTTTGCTTTGGTTCGAACCTATGTCAAAGGAGGTGTATCATTTTCTAGGTCAACCAAAGGTCCTTGGATTAATTCACAAGTTTTGAACTTGGGCATTTAAATTATACAAAATATTTTAAATGTCCAAAATTGCCAAACTAAATGTTTCATGTTGGAAATATTCCAACAAGGGACCAGGAGCATTTTGGTGATTTTAAAACAGTTTTGGTATTTTAGAAAACCCCACAAAGTTGCAGGAAATTAGAAAAGTTTAAAAACAGAAAAACTTACTCCGACGCCTACGGCCCACTGCCGCCCAGCCCAAAGAGCCAATGGTGAGCTGCTTGGCTCGGCCAGCAGCAGCCAGTGCTTCGGCGGCGGCACCGCATGGGTGCCACGCACTGGTCGCCGCCTCGCCGCTCCTCTCGCCAATGCCCGAGGACCGACCTCCTCTCTCCCGAACCCCCGACACTCCCTCTCCGCCCGGTTCCTCTCCCTCGAGCTCCCCGCCTTGGCCGACGACGCCGCCACAGACCACCGCCAGAGTCGTGCTCCCCGCCGTCCGTGCTCCTCCGCACCATGTCCAGAGCCCCGCCAGACTCCACTACCCCTAGCCAGCCGAGTCCCGCCGCTCTAGTGCCCCGAGTCCATCCCACCGACCTCGACCGAGCTCACGTCGCGGAGATCCCTTCGTCGCCGCCGTCGCTCCGGTTCATCCCGACCTCGACGAGCTTCTACGCGTCGCCCGTGAGCCCACCTAACTCCCTTCCCTCTCTCTCTCGCCCTCGAGCAGCGTAGGAACCGAGCCACGTTCACCCGCACTCGCCGCCATGGAGCTCGTCGCCGACGTGCTCCGGTCACTCTCCGCCACCCCATGGTGTCCGTCGACTCACCGCACCCCAAGGGGTCTACCATGTACTTCCCAGACCTCACCGAGCCCTCTAACCCCAAGCCCGTCGTTGGCGAACCCCGCGGCCGCTTAGCTCGTCGCCGGCGCCAACTCCGGCCACCCCGACCCCAACCAACTCCACCAGTAGACGCGGGTTGCTCCTAGCTACCCGTAGCTACCTTCCGCGACTCATTTGGTCGCCGGAATCGTCAAAAGCACTCCCTCCGCCGTGTCGGACTCGCCGGCGGCTAGTCGCCGGTGCAGCCGACGTGGACGTTGACCACTGTGGGCCCTCGTTGACCCCGACAAGTCACTGACAGATGGGGCCCAGCCCTGCTAACTAAATAGGGTTAGTTTTAATTAATTTTTAGTTAAGTTAATTACCCTGACATGCGGGACCCACTGTCAGTTTGACCTGGACGTCCTGTTGACTCGACGCGTCATCTTGACGCATGGTCGACGATTAATTCAATTTCTGGATTTATTCTAATATAGTAAATTCCAGAATATAATTCAAATTTCAAATGCTTATAACTTTTAATCTATAACTCCAAATGCAAAGATTTATATATGAAAAATTATCAGAAAAATCCACTCTATCCATTTGTACAGGTTTCATGCATGTTAAAGCAAGTTAACTATGCTGTTTAACCAGAATAAGATAATGCACCTTTAGGACTAACTCAAATGAGCTATCATTTGAATCTTGATTCAAATAAGTTCATCCCCGTTATTTCAGCTTGCATTAGGCCAACACACATCCATATTGCCATGTCATAGCATGCATCATATTGTTGCATATTGCCATGTGTGTTTACTTTGGTGTGCTTTCATGATAGGTTACGCTTGAGGATAACCTCGACTATCCATCTGAAGGCGTTACTCTACCCCAGCCCATCGGGCAAGCAACCCGTTGATCATTTCGATACAAACCCATGTTCTCGCTTCGCTCTCGTTCTTGCATTAAGACAACGTGATTCAAACTGTTGTGTGCTGCGGTAGTTGAACCCACTTCCTTTGCATGACTGTCATTGCCACAAGAACTAGATGAAACCCACTAGTATGTGTAGGAGTTGATTGAGCCATGTTTGTGATTCCTACCATGCTATGCTTGCTATGCTTAGAGTTGTGTCAGTCGGCTCATCGGGATGATGAACTGGAGTGAAAGGTTGTGTTGGTTCGAGAGTGAAAGTGTTGAACACGATTTGGTAAAGGTATCGATGAGAGGCCATGTAGGAGTACATGGTGGGTTGTTTCATTGAAGCCGATACTAAGAACTGAGATCTGTGTTTGTGATCCATGAATTAGCTACTACCACGCATTGGGCCCAAACCAATGGACCCTCTCGGCTTCTTAACCACCCTTGTTCTTAGTCCGGAGTTGCAAGTAGTTTCGGTGTTTGTAGCATGTCAGGGGCATGCAACGCTGACCTTAGGGGTGGGTTGTGTTGCGGTAGGCACGTGGCCCGTGTACCGAAAGTGCCCGTTTGGTATCTCGGGAACCCTGCACACATCGTTCGGGCTGTATGGGAAACCTCGGCGGACTCCTGCGGATGGAACCCGAATAGGCGATAAACCTGGACTAGGGACTTGAGTGTTTAGGTAGGCTGTGGCCGACACCCACGTTGGGCTTCCGCTTGAAGGTTGCCGAGTACATGTCGTAAACGGCGATAAGTGGTGAGAGTGTGTGAAGAGGTACACCCTGCAGGGTTAAATATGATCTATTGAATAGCCGTGTCCACGGAGAAGGACTTCGGGTTACCTATATCAGTTCATAGACAAGTAAATGGATACTACTAAAAGCCTCAAGATAAGTGTGAGTATCGTGGATGGCCCTCTCGTGGGATGACGAGAGAGGATCCACGGTGGAGTATTGTGATGGTGTTTAGTGGACTCGTGTACGACAAATGCTTTACAAAGTGGTGTCACGTAGGATAGCTTAGCCAAGAATCAAAGCTGGCTTGCTTCAAATAACTCCACCACCTTCTTGAGAATGTGCATGTATGATAGGATTCTGTGGTAAGACTTGCTGAGTACCTTTGTACTCATGTTTGCTTAATTAATGTTTTTCAGAGGACAATACTACCCTCCGACGGATTCTATGTAGATATTGACTTGACAGTGAACTAGCCACCGTGTGGCGATCTAAGACTTGTGAAGGGCCATTGTAGATAGAAAGGCTCCAACAAGCTTTCTTTCTTTCTAGAGTCCAGACTCGGACTAGTTTGCTTCCGCATGTGCTTGTATGATTGTATGACTTGAGTGTTGGGTCATGTGACCCCTACCTGTATGACTATGTTATGTATGGCTCCTCGAGCCTCTTAAATAAAGTACTTGACTTGTAGAGTTTTGTTGTGATGCCTTGTTGTATTTACTCATATCGGGCATATTATGGTATGATTGAAATGCTTGGTATGAGTGGGATCCGACAAACTAGTTGTTTATCCTTGGCAGCCTCTCATATGGGGAAATGTAGTCTCGTGCTTCGGCGATAGTAGTCCGCTTCTGACCGGTTCACGAGTCCTGCTAGCCCAAAGACTACTTGCTTGGACACTTGACGGCGGCATGTGATTCATTTCGTTCCTATGTCTGTCCCTTCGGGAAATGTCACGTGGTGGTATTCGAGTCCCGCCTAGCCTGCTACTGCATCGGGATACCGGAGTCCTGTTAGCCCATTGCTACAGCCCGAGTTCATACGTTGATGACCGACATGCTCAAGTGATTCATGTATGCTGTCCCCATAGGTTAGTGCCGCTTTGGGTTCACGACTAGCCATGTCGGCCCGGTTCTTTGTCATGTGGATGCTAGCGACACTATCATATCGTGAGCCAAAAGACGCAAACGGTCCCGGCCATGGTAAGGCGACACCGTGGGAATACCGTGCGTGAGGCCGCAAAGTGATATGAGGTGTTACCGGCTAGGTCAATGTGACTTGGAATCGGGTCCCGACATTGCGGCAGTTCTTACAGACGATTCAACAAAATAATCGACAGCAGTTCCATGACTCAACGCTGGAATAAAGACTTTCAGATGAGGCGCTGTTGCCGATCATCGACCATATTCCCGATCGTCCACGAGGCCGCCTTTCTCTAGTACATGCTGCTGCTCAAGGTGTGCGTGTGCGATGTTGCATCTTGATGGCGTTGCGTGTGCTTGCGTGCGTATGGTGTGCATGTGTGCTGGCGTGTTGTGTGCTCCGTGTGTGTTGTATATGCATGTGGTGTGCATGCATATAACGGCTTGGTGTGCATCCGTAGGTAGCCTGTGTGATTGCTAGTGCTGCTACTATTGATGTTTTTCCTCTGAACGTACTCGTGTATTTCTTTCTCTGATTTTGCCTATTTGATCAATTGAATAATGTGTCGATAAATTATACTTTGTGGATGTCTAGAATTAAAACACTTCCCCTAATTTTGAAGTAAAAACATTTGAGAAGTTTTTTTGTCATGAAAGTTCAAATGCCATCGTATGCTGAAGTCAGATGTTTGCTAAAATAGTCGGTTGAGCAGAGCAGTTTGATATTTGTTTAAAAACTCGGTTTTTTCGGTTACTAAATAATAATACCAATAAGTTCAATTCAAAATAGCGAAGAAGTTCGATGTTTCTAACAAAACTCCAACTTTCACTTTTCTAAAAAGCACACAAAGAAGTTCAAATATAAAAGTTATAGAAATTTGATGTTTATAAAAAACTTAGACATTTTCCGTTACTAAAGCGAAATAGAAAGAATTTCAAAATAATAACAGCCAGAAGTTCATGTACTACACGGTGTGCGTTTTGTATGAAAAAAACAATGAAAAGGCAAAGGCTAAAAGTTTTTTTGCTAGAAGTTCAAGTACTCGGCTCGAGAATTTCAAAAATTCATGTGAGAGAGGTTGAACAAAAAAACGTGACAGAAGTTCAAGGTGAAAAGAGCGGGAAGTTCAACTACCACATGGAATGCGTTTCGCATAAGAATATAAAAATAGAAAACAAAAGGCTTAAAAGGTCTTTTGCAAGAAGTTCAAGTGCTCTGTCCGGGGAAGTTCAAAAATTCTTGAGAGAGTGGTTCACCTTGTATTTCCATGTTCGATTTTTACCGTATAAAAATTGAATACAATTCTTTACTCAAAATATAAAAAGGTGAAGTTCAAATTGAAATAACCGAGAAGTTCGGAGTTTATTAAAACATAGGATTTACCAGTTCAAAAAATAAGAAACACAACACCATTTTTTGCACTTTTAAAAACAACTCATAAACGAAAAAAATGGTTGCTAGAAGTTCAAGTGCTCGCGAGGAAAAGTTGAAAAATTCTTCTGAGAGAGGTTCACCGTGTATTTAGATGTCCAAAATACATAAAAAAATATGTTATTTTTGTGTTTTAAAATAATTCTCTCAAGCCAGAGAGAAGTTCAAAGTGATAACAACCGGAAGTTCACGTACTTCATGGTGTGTATTTCATATAAGAAAAATACAAAAAAGTGAAACAGGGTGAAGTTCAAACAGAGATGCCTCATAAGTTAAATTACTTCACGTAGTGAAAAAAACACCACATAAAAAATTAGCACGTCAAAAACAAAGTGAAGTTCGAACAGACACGTCCTAGAAGTTCAACTACTTCACACAGTGCAAAAAACAACATGTTAAAAACAGTGTGAAGTTCGAACAGACATGCACGAGAAGTTCAACTACTTCACGCAGTGTATTTCCATTTGGGATGAAGGCAGAAATCATGATCTCGTTATTTTCTAATTTACTTCAAAACAGTAGGAAATCTTTTGTGTAAGTTCAAGTCCTTCATTGGAGAAAGTTCAAAAAATTATTGTGAGAGAGATTTGTACAAAAGGAATATCATTTGTGTGACACTAGCAAATAGATGAGAAAATTACAAACGAAAATACGTCACAGAAGTTCAACTGAAAACAACAGGAAGATCAACTACTACACTGAATGAATTTCACATGAAAAGCTTTTAAAACCGTTGCGAGTATGAAAAAGTGATCAACACGGGAAAGTTGCGTGTCTACAGCAGCTTTCCATCAGTATATTACTTGCTCAATTCCGGTGAGTGTTCCGGTGCATGGATGGAGAGCCACGGGCAAAAAAAGCATGTGAAAAATAGAGTTAAGTTCAAGGTTTCATACCGAGAAGTTCAGGTACTTCACGCGAAGCATTTTTGACGAATCTGTTTCGCGATAAAGGCAGAACGAATGATCTCGCCATTTTTGAAATTACTTGAAAACAGCTAGGAATCAAAGAAAACTATAAACATGAAACAATTTCGCATTTTCCGTAGCTTTTCAACGGTATATCATTTGCTCCATTCCGATAAAGTTTGTAGAAAATACGGCGATAATAGGTTTTTCGCCATTTTCGTAACTGACTTAAAACTGTAAATAATTGGGAGAAATAATACATACCAAAAAGTTCGCATTTGTTCAGGCTTTCCAACGCCATATCATTTGCTGCATTCGGACGCACGGCTAAAAAATTAGCTCAAAAATACGAACTCGATAGGACTTGTACCGTTTTCTAAATTACTCTGGAACCGTTCAAAATTAGAAAAAACTTTCAAAATAAAAGAGTAGCGCATTTGCATAAGATTTCCAACGCCGTATCATATGCCTCAATTGGATTAGCCGTTTAGAAATGACGTCGAAAATACGAACTCGGCTGTTCGGTTTGCGAAATACGTTTTTTCAAATTACTCTTTAACCATAGAGAATTAGATAAAACTTTCAACAAGTGGAAGTATCGGTTTTGCAGCAGATTTCCAATGCCATATTATATGCCTCATTCCGATAAACGGTTTAGGAATGTGATCGAAAATACGATTCACGTTTTTTGTGTGAAGAAAAAACGGTTTTCAAAACTGCTCTTAAACCGCTTACATTTTGCCAAAAATTTAAGTTGGGTAATGATACTGGTGTCCATAGCTTTCCAACGGTATATCGCAAGCCCCATTTGGGCAATGTTGGCGGAAGTTCAACCTAGTTCACAGGGAAGTTCAACGTACTACTAGCGGGCAGTCAAAGTTGTGATCGAATATTATTCTCATCCCATGATCGAATAGTGTTTATGTATATATATATATATATATATATATATATATATATATATATATATATATATATATATATATATATATATATATATATATAATATCATCACGACGAACCACATGCATAGGATAAAACTTAAGATGAAATTCCAATTTCAATCGGTTATAATTCCAAGCTCCAATATTATCAGATAGCCTATACCATGCCAATGTCTTTCCTTCAAAGATAAATGGGAAGACCTTCTTCTTGACTTCATCCTCGGGTAAACCTGCAAGCTTAAAGAATCTACATACTTCATCCACATAGATTAGGTGCATATTAGGACGTAGTGTTCCATCTCCCGCATAAGGATTAGTCAGCAGTTTCTCTATCATACCCGAAGGAATTTCATAATAAATGTAGGTGCAGTAGGTTGAGGAGAAACCCTTTGTTCTTATGGTCGAGGGGAATATACCCCTAACAAGCCCCTCAATGGATTGTTTTCCATAGTGACAAGTGACAATAAATTTTAGCACATAATATAAGTGCTTCCTTACCAAATTCCACTCACCAAAGGTGCTTCACTTCCCGGCAACGGGGCCAGAAAAGAGTCTTGATGACCCACAAGTATAGGGGATCAATTGTAGTCCTTCAGATAAGTAAGAGTGTCAAACCCAACAAGGATCAGAAGGAAATGACAAGCGGTTTTCAGCAAGGTATTTTCTGCAGCCACTGAAATTATTGGTAACATATAGTTTTGTGATAAGATAATTCGTAACGGGTAACAAGTAACAAGTGTATAAAAGGTGTAGAAAGGTGGCCCAATCCTTTTAATAGCAAAGTATAAGCCTGGATGAACTCTTATATAAAGCAAAGCGCTCCCGAGGACACATGGGAATTATTTTCAAGTTAGTTTTCATCATGCTCATATGATTCGCGTTCGTTACTTTGATAGTTTGATATGTGGGTAGACCAGTGCTTGGGTGCTGTCCTTAATTGGACAAGCCTCCCACTTATGATTAACCCCTCTCGCAAGCATACGCAACTACGAAAGAAGAAATAAGATAAATCTAACCATAGCATGAAACACGTGGATCCAAATCAGCCCCTTACGAAGCAACACATAAACTAGGGTTTAAGCTTCTGTCACTCTAGCAACCCATCATCTACTTATTACTTCCCAATACCTCCCCCTAGGCCCAATTCATGGTGAAGTGTCATGTAGTCGACATTCATATAACACCACCAGAGGAAAGACAACATACATCTCATCAAAATATGGAATGAATAACAAATTCACATGATTACTTATAACAAGACTTCTACCATGTCCCTAGGAACATACATAACTACTCACAAAGCATGCTCATGTTCAAGATCATAGGGGTATTGAATATGATTAAGGATCTGAACATATGATCTTCCACCAAATAAACTAACTAGCATCAACTACAAAGGAGTAATCAACACTACTAGCAACCCATAGGTACCAATCTGAGGTTTTGAGATAGACTACATACAAGAGATGAACTAGGGTTTGAGAGGAGATGGTGCTGGTGAAGATGTTGATGAATATTGACCCTCTCTTGATGAGAGGATCATTGGTGATGATGATGGCTTTGATTTCCCCCTCCCGGAGGGAAGTTTCCCCGGCAGAATAGCTCCACCGGAGCCCTAGATTGCTGATGTCTACTACGCAATCTTCTTCTTGTAGACTCTTGTTGGGCCTCCAAGCGCAGAGTATTGTAGGACAGTAGCAAATTTCCCTCAAGTGGGTGACCTAAGGTTTATCAATCCGTGGGAGGCATAGGATTAAGATGGTCTCTCTCAAACAACCCTTCAACCAAATAACAAAGAGTCTCTTGTGTCCCCAACACACCCAATACAATGGTAAATTGTATAGGTGCACTAGTTCGGTGAAGAGATGGTGATACAAGAGTAATATGGATAGTAGATATAGGTTTTTATAATCTGAAAATAAAAAAAACAGCAAGGTAACTAATAACAAAAGTGAGCAAAAACGGTATTGCAATGCTTGAAAACAAGGCCTAGGGTTCATACTTTCACTAGTGCAAAGTCTCTCAACAATAATAACATAATTAAATCATATGGCAATCCCTCAACGTGCGACAAAGAATCACTCCAAAGTTTCTATCGGAGAACCTAGGACAAAAACGTGCATCAACCCCTATGCATAGATTACCCCAATATCACCTTGGGAATCCGCGAGTTGAGTGCCAAAATATAAATCAAGTGAATCAATAGAACATCCCAGTGTCACCACAGATATCCCATCGCAAGACATACTCAAGTGTTCTCAAATCCAGTACTCAATCCAACATAACGAAACCTCAAAGAGCAAGACTCGATTCATCACAAGAAGATAGAGGGGGAAGAACACCATAAGATCCAACTATAGTAACAAAGCTCGCGGTACATCAAGATAGTGCCAAATCAAGAACACGAGAGAGAGATCAAACACATAGCTACTGGTACATAGCCTCAGCCCCGAGGGTGAACTACTCCCTCCTCATCATGGAGACCGCTGGGATGATGAAGATAGCCAACGGTGATGGTTTTCCCCACCGGCAGGGTGCCAAAACAGGCTTCCGATTGGTTTTTCGTGGATATAGAGCCTTATGGCAGTGGAACTTCCAATCTAGGTTCCTTTTTGGGGGTTTCTATATTTATAGACATTTTTGGCGTCAGAAACAAGTCAGGGGGTTCTCGAGGAGCCCACAAGCCATAGGGGTGCGCCCTAGGCTTGTGGTTGCCTCGAGACTCTTCTGGCCTAACTCTGATGCTCCGTGGATCTCTTCTGGTCCACAAAAAACCACCATTAATTTTCAGCCCGTTTGGACTCCATTTGATATTCCTTTTCTGTAAAAATTCAAAAACAAGGAAAAATAGAAACTGGCGTTGGGCTCTAAGTTAATAGGTTAGTCCCCAAAATAATATAAAATAGCATATTAATGCATATAAAACATCCAAAACAAATAATATAATAGCATGGAACAATAAAAAATTATAGATACATTGGAGATGTATCTAGCATCCCCAATCTTAATTCTTGCTCGCCCTGACGTCGAAAATACGAACTCGGCGGTTCGGTTTATAAATCGCTTTTTCAAATTACTCTTTAACCATAGAGAATTAGATAAAACTTTCAACAAGTGGAAGTATCGGTTTTGCAGCAGATTTCCAATGCCATATTATATGCCTCATTCCGATAAACGGTTTAGGAATGTGATCGAAAATACGATTCACGTTTTTGTGTGAAGAAAAGCGGTTTTCAAAACTGCTCTTAAACCGCTTACATTTTGCCAAAATTTAAGTTGGGTAATGATACTGGTGTCCATAGCTTTCCAACGGTATATCGCAAGCCCCATTTGGGCAATGTTGGCGGAAGTTCAACCTAGTTCACTACTGTTGGAGTAATGGGCCACGGTAGGCAAACCGAGCCCCGGACCTTTCAAAACATCGGGGCATCGCGCCTCATGACCCCAAGACGAAGAGCCGCTTTTCGAGAGTTTCCGACGGAGTCGCCGACCGCCTGCTCCAAATGAGTCCCAGAGACGGCCTCAAGACAAGCCGACTCAAGCGATTTCCGGACGGTTTACCACAGGAGTCGGCTCCGCAACTCCCACCTCCCCGCCTCGAAAGTGACTACGTAGCGGATGGAATAAAGCCGCCACGCGCCCGGCTCCACGCCCGCCATAAAGAGTGTGCATGGCCACAGAGCGCCATACCGACGGAGATCTCCGTCCGCGGCACTATTGCCACGCTGCCTCGACACAGCCCTGCGGGCAGATTCGTATCCACGATGGCCTGTCTGCATTTAATTCAAGATGGCGAGATTGCCTGCAAGCGGAGTGCAAAAGACGGCGAGAGCACCCAAAGAAGGACCTGCTGGAGTTGGCCGCCCTCCCATCGGGCTCCGCGGCGCCATTAACCGTACAAGATGTGGAATGGCAAGTGATCGCCCGCCAGCGGCGCATGACGCTGCTACGACCCCGTGACCAAGCTCGCCATTAGAAGAGTGGCTAGGACCCGCAGCGGCAAGACTACCGCTCACGTGACGAGGGCTGTCGCCCCCATGCCGATCGTCAAGGGCCCTCTAGTCGGCGGGCCCCGTAGTCGGCAGAAGACGGCAACTTAAGAGATCGGGACGGTCGACCTCACAAATTATGCCATTACTATTTCGGGGTAGGCCTATATAAACTTCCGGGCACCCATGCAAAGGGTTGGAACCTAGTAGTTTGACACACACACATAAAGGGAAGAGAAGAGCTAGTCGGCGTTCTTCTCCTTCCTCACCAACAGCTCAAGGAGCAATCTTGTACTCACCTTGCCATAGTGATCATGCGGAGACCGCAGAGCAGCAAGAGAGGTTATCTCCTGAGAGCCCCGGGTAAGATTCGCCGCGCGTGTCTTCGCCATCCCGCTTTCCAGCACCGCCATGAGTTCTACTCGCCTCCATGATAATCCATCATTTGGCATATGTCCGACCCAACCCCGACAATGTTCAAATATGAACTAAAGGATATGATTTTTGGTGACATGCATTAACATTTTTTAGTTAAATAGATGGTCAAAGTTTGACACAAAATATTAGTAGTACTCCTACATAATTGGCGACGGTGCCTTGCTATTGGACAGATGAGAGTAGAGGCATAGGCATATTGTAGATAGGAAGTTTTACATCCATTATTCCCCATGATCGTCGAGAGAACTATTCAACTAGTCTTCATAGTGAAGTGACAATACACCGCAGCAGATGGGACAATTAGTTAATAAGTTGAGCCGCGGTTTGTGTTACAAAATCAGCCTTACCCAGTATGCCATCATGTTTTCCAATGGAGCACGCTCCAAATAGGCCTATATGCACTTCTTCATTAACTGCATATGGGCGCTCTTGAGGTAGACCCACATGTCATCGGCTTAACTATTTACACTGGCGACGGTATATCCTGGTAGTAGTACTAGTAGAATTGAGATTTAATGGACCTTCTTGCCCGCTCTTCCTCTCTTCTTCTTCCCTCTTCCCCATCGCCGGCTTGCACACCATTTTCCCCACTCATTGCTCTCGTCACCGCGCTTATCTTCCTCTAGCTCAAGGCATCATATGTCCCTCACATCGCTCTACCACCGCCGTCGCCCCGAATGGTGGTACCTGCACCTGCTGCCCTCAGCCCACGACGCTGCTCCACCAAACGGCCCGGTATGACCCATCTTCAGCAGCAACCACTCAAGACCTCACGGGGCTGCCACGCGAGGCGGACGACATACAAGATCTTCTCGTGGGCAGCCTCACAAGGCTGGCTCCCGAGAAGCCGGAGATATCTATGCAAGGCACTCGCGAGGTTCACGGACGGAGCCATGACAATCAAGGGCAGGCGGGCGCCAACGGCGAGAGTACCGGCTCTCTTCGCGCTAATGAGGCAGAGCAAGCGAGGATTCCCGAGTCATCAGCAAAGTTGTTCATATCGGTGCAACGACCAAGACCACCGTGACGGAGGACGGCGGTCACTGTGGAAGCCACGGGCGGCCACTACCGTGAGCCTTTGGCACGCAAAGACCACCTTTTGTCGATAGCTTGTACTAGTTGTTCCTTCAAAATTAGCTATTGTGGGATCCTTCCAAACATTTGGGAAGAGGACCAAGGCCTCTATAATAGGACTAGCCACCACAATAGGAGGCAACTCATATTGATCTGATCCATTCCACCAAGGCCATCCCACCAAGCTCATCGAAGTTCAAGAACACCTCTCCTCGAGGCTGTTCATACCTTGTACTTGTTTATCCTCCAAATTTATAAGGCAATCCACCACAGCACACTCGAGTAGGGGGTATTACACTGCAACTGGGTCTTAACCAAAGATAAACTCCCCGTGTCTCTTGTTCTTTGGGTTCGCCGAGCTAGTCCTGAGATTGTTGTGCGAAGCGATTGAGAAAGAGAGTTCTTCGTATGCACCTGCAGATTGAACCTCAAGGGTTTTCCCGAACTCATGATCCACATTTGCGCGCTGTAGGTGCGCCAAACTTTCCCTTTGTTGATCCATGCTCCATGCTCCGCCAGATCCATGGCTGATGTCGCCGGAGCCTGCGGCGAGCTGGCTGCCCTTACCACTGTGGTCGCCAGACGGTGCCCGCTAGGCAGACTCTCCCCGCCGCTTCTTCCATCACCCGCCGCTGTTGCCACCAGTTCCCGCCGCAACGAGCAGCAAGTTTATCGCTGCACTTCTCCGGCGCGATTAACGCGCACCGCCACCCGGCCGCCGACCCGCCGGCTGCCGTTCCACGCCGCGCGCCCACGGATGCGCAGCCGCGCTGCTCATGCGGGCAATGAAGCTCTCATACTGTCCCGTCGACGACCCTACAAAGATTGGTTGATCGCATCGCCGAAAGCTCGCTGCCGCTGAGGCTTCTCTCGCACCGCCCTCTCGCTACTCGCCCCACCTCCACTGCGGGCCGACGAGCTCATGGAGCCCCCACCACCGCGATCAAGACGCGCGACTCGCACTAAGACGCGCGGCCCTCAAGGGCGTGACTCCACGCGCAGGCACACGCGACAAAGAAGGAAGCTAAGAAGTCCTCGCCCCAAGAAACACTCTCGCGGCCCAAAGACTACTCAGTGTCAAGACCGCGATCGCTCGCGACGGGCGCTGATACTGTGACAAGGCTATCTGACGGGCTCCGGACTACAAGCAGTTACCGTTTTCACTCCCCGAAGCGCGCAACGCCGCTCGCCCGGAAAGTTCGTTCGACCTGCCGCCACGCCATGACGGCACCCCCGACCGCAGTTCCGCAGTTTATGAACTGAGACGAGGCGCCAACGGAAACGGTGAACGCCATGGCGTAACTTGTTTCCATGGCCTCAAGGATGGCGCTTGCTCAGAGCTCCCAAACCTCGCCAGGATCGATCTCCTCCGGGTAGATGAGGAGTGTTTTGTCGCCCACTTCCAAGGCACTTGCGATCGCCCCACCGCCGCAAGTGACTAAGCAAGATCAAGCAAAGATCAAGGAGACTCGGCAGTATACATCCAACTTTAGCAGCGCTCCACCTCAAGATCCCCAAGGTGACGGACGAGGCCATTATCACCGGTTTCTCCGATGGCGGCCCGTGGACGCCAAGATGAAGGAGGAGATCGCCATCACATCAAGACCTATGCGGCCCAGAGATGTTCAACACGGCAACTAAGTGCGCGAGGGTCGAGGAAGGCGCCTTTCTCTCCTCGAGCCTTAGCCACCAGAGGACAAGAAGGCCAAGATCAAGGACGGAAGCACAAGGGGCTTCCGTGCTCGCCGCGAGCCAAAGATAAAGCACAGCCATGACCACCCGAGTCATCCAAGACCCACCGCCCATTATGTGCCTTCCACAACGCTCACAACCACAACACCAACGACTGCCGGAGCTCAAGGATCCGCGAGGGCGCTGGTCAAGACTGAAGCGCGAACGCACCGAGCTACGGCCGAGGAGGAGGACGGCGGAGGATGCTAGGATGACCGCGTTCTCGCGGGAGGGCGCGATCACCTCGTGGAGGACTGGCCGGTGACCAGCCTCGCGAGGGCGCCTCGAGGGACCAGCCTGTGAGGACCGCCTTAGGGCAACGCTTAGCCTTCTCTGCCCCACCAAGAAGGAACGACACCATCATCAGACGCAGGTGGCTGGGGTTCATGAGCCGCGCACTCGCCGCTTTGATCTTGGTGGCGCCAGCCCCACCTCTCAACATATGTTCAAGTAGTTTGTTCGTGAGGTGAACGCGTCCCTTCCTGTGCTCGGCCACGCACCCGCTTTAGGTGGTCCAAGTGCGCCATAACCCTTCAGTCACGACCAGATCAAGGCGCGAACTGCCGTAAGTGCTCCTCCGATGCTCCGGTTCGGCCATCAGCAATGACCAAGTCACTAAGACCTCGCCGACGGGCGGCAAGGCTCAATGTCCTGTCCGCTGAGACGAGTCAGCCTGCGCCATACGATCAGCTACAGCCTACCAAGCCCTTCTCGGGGAGTGACCGATGGCTCCACCACCCCAATAGGGCAGGTCTGCCTCGCTTCACCTTCGCCAACACAACAACTACCGACCGAGCTCATTGACTTCGGACGCTACCCATTATCCGCCGATAACGCCATCCTTGGGTATCCAATACAATAAGTTTATGGCAGTGACCATCACGGCCATAACGCCCTCAAGATGCTGTGGAGCCGGGCGGCATCATCATGGCGCCATGCGAAAGGACGTGGGTGCCTCTCGAGCCCGCTACCAAAGCGGCAGCAAACAAGACCTGCATAACGAAGCAAAGCATACCCCTCCCGAGGCCATTCCCAAGAACAAAAAGCAACGCTCCATCGTGGCTCAGAGAGCGGGCGTTTCAGCGGAACCACCTCAGACTTGCGCCCATGGATGGGGTGCCTCCTCCAAGATAGGAAGGGGCGCCGAGCGCCTCAGCTGGGCTCGGGCTTCTTCGGGAGGCCCCACCCAGCTAACGCCACGAGGGAGGCGCCGCGCGACCACATGGGAGGCGCAGCCACAAGACGCTTTCTCAAGAAGGCATGAGAAGTGGAGCGCCTAGTGCTCAGGAGTTCATCGAAGGCAACCTGTGAGCCTCAAGAAGGTGACGACATGCACGGCACCATCACCCATCACTCCGGCGCAGCCTCCCCATCCCGCAAGGATGGCGGGCGGCTCATACGACATACCAGCCTCAACAGGCCGCATCTTAGGCGCTTGGCTCAAGCGTGTTGGACGTAGGGGTCCACTCACAGCTATGTTCGATGCCATTTGGCTTGCTCAACGCCAAGGTCACCTTCCACTAATTTCACGGAGCATTCTCGCGGCTCAGAGGCCAGACATCACGCAGCCCGGCAGAGAGGGCGATGAGCCATGAGCCGCCTGGCCCCCGTGAGCCTCCCGAGGCTCGTGACCTCGCGACTCATGAGGAGCAACCTTCAAATAAGGTGGCATCTTCACTACTCCAACACCTCTCCAGAACGACATCAGTGACTCTAATCCAGCTCATTCTCATTAGGGCTCTTTGGCAGCATTATCCCTGTATGACGCACGGCCCTGCAGGCGACGTGTATCCTTTTTGCATCTTTAGCTATTTGTTGGGTGCGCCTGGGTGCCTTCATCCCTGTGCCACCGGTTCCGCCCCAGGGCACGTCGCTCATGCATCTATCCAACTAGCATGCCCCTAGCATAATTTACCTATGATTTTCATCTCCGCCCGGCATTCGATACCATGAACGCTGGCGGCACACAAGCCCACCGACCACCACCCTTGCCACAACGGGAGCTGCGCCAGCTAGTTGTCTTTTTGTAGGATTTTTTGCATGAGAAGACTAGGGCACGACATTCGTGCTCGGATCCGGCCCCAAGAAGGCCAAGAACCTGCCAGTTTCAAACCGCGGATCTCGGTAGGGGGTCCCAACTGTGCCTAGGCGGATGGTAATAGGAGACAAGGGACACGATGTTTTACCAGGTTCGGGCCTCTCGATGGAGGTAATAATTACTCCCCGCTGATTAATATTGATGATATGGGTAGTACAAGAGTAGATCTGCCACGAGATCGAGAGGCTAAACCCCAGAAGCTAGCCTATGGTATGATTGTTGTTCGTCCCCACGGACTAAAAACCTTCGTTTATATAGACACCGAATAGGGCTAGGGTTACACGTAGTCGGTTACAATGGTAGAAATCTACATATCCAGACGCCAAGATTGCCTTCCACGCCAAGGAAAGTCCATCCGGACAAGTGACGGGTCTTCAATCTTGTATCTTCATAGTCCAGAGTCCGCCAAAGATGATAGTTCGCCCCCAGTCCGTGACTCCTCAGAGGCCCCTAATCAGGCTTCAATGACGACGTGTCCGCGCGTATATTGTCTTCTCGCATTGCAAGGCGGGTTCCTCCTCCAATACTTAGAAGGTTTTGAACACAAGGATAGTGTCCGGCTCTACAAAACAAGTTCCACATACCACCGTGAGAATAATTTTTGCAAAGATCGCTAACGATTCCGCCACGTGACATCACACCACCGCCAAGCCTTTATTTGAATCGTTTTTACAGCCCACCTCAAGACGCTTAGCGAGGCGTCCTTTGGCACGCCTTATCAAAGCGTAGATCGTGCCCCTTATTCGGGATTCTCATCAATACGGGCGGTAACCCAACCGTGCTCGCGGACGCTCTCCTCTATCGGCGTAGTCCCAATCGCACATGGAGGGCTCTTGGTATTCAACCTCTTATAATGAGACCAAGGTCTTCTTCTTTTTCCACTCCATCGACCGCGCCTGAAGTTCTAACACCCAAAGCTTCAGATTTAGGCACTTCGACCTTCGACGATGTCCGCCCGAATTAGCCTGGTCGATGGATGTCTTCTTCCATCACGAAGAAGATGTGCTAGCCGCGAGACGCCAGTATCTAACCGGCGAGATTTCAGATAGGCTCGCCTCCAGGCAGGTCATTCCTACTCCCGAGCCCGGCGAGAGCGTGGTCTTCGTGTCTCACTTCCTTCGGGTTTAGGGCTTCCGACGGATCCCTTTGTGCGGGGCTCATGTTTTATTATGGGCTGGATTTCATGACTTGAATCCGAGTCCATCCTCCATATCTTGTCATTCATTGTCCAGATAGAAGCCTTCCTCCATATTACATGTCGTGTCAAAACCGCGGATCTCGGTAGGGGGTCCCGAATCGGCATCTAGGCGGATGGTAACAGGAGACAAGGGACACATGAATGTTTTACCCAGGTTCGCCCTCTTGATGGAGGTAATATCCTACCTGCTTGATTAATATTGATGATATGGGGTACAAGAGTAGATCTACCACGAGATTAGAGAGGCTAACCCTAGAAGCTAGCCTATGGTATGAGTGTTGTTCGCCCTACGGACTAAAACCCTTCTGGTTTATATAGACACCGAATAGGGTTAGGGTTACACGTAATCGGTTACAATGGTAGGATATCTACATATTCAGATCGCTAAGCTTGCCTTCCACGCCAAGGAAAGTCCTATCCGACACGGACGGGTCTTCAATCTTGTATCTTCATAGTCCAGAGTCCGCCAAAGATGATAGTTCGCTATCCGCACACCCCTAGCCCAGACTCCTCTCAGAGCTTTCGAACCAAAGCTTCAATGACGACGAAGTCCGGCGAGATATTGTCTTCGCATTGCAAGGCGGGTTCCTCCAATACTTAGAAGGTTTTGAACACAAGGATAGTGTCCGCCTGCAAAACAAGTTCCACACGCCACCGTGAGAGAATAATTTTTGCACAGATTCGCTGACGATTCCGCGGGCGTGACATCACACCACGGCCAGGCCTTTTATTAGAATCGCGTTTACCGTTCCCGCCAACAAGGCGAAGCAGGCGTTTTTGGCACGCCTTATCAAAGCATAGATCATGCCCTTATTCCGGATTCTCATCAATACGGACGTAGAACTCCAAATCCGCATTGATTGCGGGCGCTTTGGGAGATAAGTGAGTTTTATCACGCCGTGGGGGACGATAGCCTCGCCCGGCCCATATAAGGGGATAAGGATCCACCTTTTCACTTCCACGCCTCCTCCTCTATCCATTTCTGCGCAAGCTCCAGCAACTAAGCACGCACATCTTCCTCAACCATCTCCAGCCATGTCCGGAGCGGAGGCAGTGGATGGTCTCCTCCACACGGAGGGCCAAGTAAAAGATTGCGGAAGGCCGGATACTTTTTCCAAGCATCCAAGACATCGGCGCCTGACGGCGGCAGCTCATCTCACCCCGAGCCCCATGAGCGGGTCGTATTTCTTGCCCACTTCCTCCGGACTGGGTTTTCCACTTCACCCATTTGTCCGGGGCTCATGTTCTACTACGGCCTAGACTTTATCTGGCCTCGAATTTCATCCTCAACATCTCGGGCGTTCATCGTGCGTAGGCTTTCCTCTCGTGATCCAGCCACGCTCGCTTATGGTTGAAGACCTTCAATGTCGTCGTCAGGGCGGCCAAAGGAGTGCGGAGGCGCCATGGTCGGCAGGATCACCAACGCCTTATGGCTCGATGGCCTTTGTGGAGACCGTGAAGGGTGGCAATTGGGGTGGTTCTACATCACCGAGCAAGGCTGACCCTAAATGGGCGGCGGCCCTCAATTTTGGTCTGGTATTCCCATGCGGCTCACCTTGGAAGGAGACCTGGCTCGTGGGGGTACTTAAGAGCTGACCGACTCCAAACCTGCATGACCTTGGTAACAAGAATCTCGTGCTCACAACGTGGTCCAGTGTTATGCTCATCCGCCGGATCCTCCCATGCCAACACGGGCCTTCAAATTGTGGAGTTCGATCCGACAAAGATTCAATCAAGAGGCTCTTCGACACTACGCATTTAAGATGCTCGAAGGTGTCACTGGTTACGCCGAGGCTCCTCATCCGCCATGTATCGCGATTCAGCCAAGCAACGCTGCTACCGAGGTAAGCTTATTTTGCCCTTCACGGGAATCTTGCTTTTAATAGTTTGACACTATGTGAGATCTAAACCCCTTGCTATTGACAGGATCGGGCGGAGCACATCCGAGTAGGTTAACCGTCTGCCTTTTCCTGTGAAGACTCAGACGCTGGCGGGTTGCTGGCCCAAGGCCACGGGTGCCGAGAAGAAGGTTGAAGAAGGCCACGGGGACTCAAGGAGTGCCCGACGCCAAAAGGGACTCATCGTCCACGACACTGAGGCGACTCTCCTCCGTGAAAACGAGGAGGAGGAATGAAGCCTCGCCAAAGAAAGGTCGCCCACCGGGAGGCCGGAGGGTTCAAGAAGGAAGAAACCCTCCGGACGCCTCTACCAATGCCAACGACGCACAGGAGGAGTGGCCTTGAGGGCCAAGCTCCCTAGCGAGATCGTAAGTGTCCGGATACCCATGGCTTTTTTTCATTGCATAATGTTCTCTAATGTCAACAATCATGCAGCTCGCCTTAAGGACGAGCTTGCCGCCTGTCAAAGCAGGTCCCAAATTGCCAAGTGGAGAGTACATCCCGGCCGCCTCACCTCACGCCGGTGACGACGCCGACGTGGGCCCCAAGGGGGCCTGGTCAAGAGGAGGTGGCAGGAGGCCGCAAGGCAGCCTCCCTGACTCCAGGCGCGAGGGGAGCGAGACCCTTGGGCTTTAAGCTGACCCTGTCCGACTCCATCGAACCTTCAAGTTCCAAGTCCTGCAAGCGGCCCTTTAGTAGGAAGTGGAAGCCGGTGTCTCTCCGCCCAACCGAGGCACTGGATAGCATCGAGGTGCTTAATAGCCGCCCATCGAGGAGGAGCACCGCATCAAGATGAGTGTGTGGTGATCCGTAGTTCACCGCCAAGAGCGGGCTGACAAGCTCAGAACGCCTTCTAATGTGCTTTGAGGTAAGTTTTCCATATATGTAAGAAGATTACAATGCATAGACAAGAGCCCCCGATGCTTAGTTAGGTGTTCGGAAAGAAAAGCTGACCGAGGATCTAAAAAGATATACATGGAGTCTAACATAATTATGTCAATATAATCCAAAGGCCTGCTGACCTCCTCGCCAAGACTGATCAATGAGGTCAATGCATTGAAGGAGAGCCTCGAGCTGCCGGAGAACGAGCGGCCAAGCCAAGAAGCAGCTCGAGGACAAGGAAGGTAATACCTATGGAATTTAAAAAATGTGGTTGCAAATATAACATGAATAATATGGGTACTGTAGGCCACTGAAGCAGGTGGCGACTCCCGGGAGGAGAGGTGTGTCCATGTCAAAACAAAGCGGCTGAGCGAGCGATCGAGCGAGAGAAGGGAGGCGAATCATGGAGGTGACGGCAAGAGCCTGTGCCTCGTGGAAAAACACGAGGTTTGAGCGACTCAAGACCGAGAGTCCGAGCTTGCCTCGGCTCTGAGAGTGCCAAAGCTGCCAAGGCCGAGGCCCAAAAGCCTCCAGATTGAGGCACAAAGAAGATCAGCATGGTAAGGCATTCTTTATGCAGCAAGAATGTAAAAGTCAATTATCTAGTACTTACCCCGAACTGAGCCAAGAAGGGAGCTCGACGGATATGGTGTTTTGGCCTCAGATGTCGAGGTCGTAACAACGGCACACCCTTGAGCCACCAATCAAGCAATTGGTCGAGCTCACAAGGTCACCTAATGCCAAGAAGGGCTATATAGCTCGGCCAGGCTAAATGAGGCCATGCCTGGAGCTACTTTTGGGCTTAGGCGCGCGGGTGGTGGATGTCGTCCATGGATCGTCATCAAGCCCGCTCAGATTGGAAGCTCAGAGGCCTTGCCCGCCTAGGTGCACTGGGCAAGCCGACGCTGAGAAGCCGATGACGACAGGCGCCACGGGCAAAGAACATCGAAGCCCGGAGAAGTATTATGAGGGTCCTCAAGGGTGCCCGCCCTATAGCGGTGAATGCTCCAAAGATGTAATATTTGAGTAGACTCGATTTTTTATCCGCACGATGAAACTTTTCATATGCGCTTAAGCAACGCTTTTGAATTTAAAATATTACCTTCAGGCGGCCGCTATCAAATTTGAGAGGCGAATCGTTGGCTTTAGCCCCATGCCACGAAAGTGCCGGGTGTTCGGGATAAACTTGAGCGCTTGTTCCTATTCTTGGGTCCTTCGAGGGAGGCGCCAACGCAACGTAACCAGGCAACCGGACTATAATGCTTGAATACTCACTTAGCCATAGAATTTATAATTTTAAATTTCGCGGCCCCTAGTATTCGAAGACCGAGTTCGGGCGCTTATCCACGCCTTGGCCGGACAATGCCGCCTTCGCCTAAGCATAAGTCTTTAGGGACTCAAGAAATCTCGAACAGCGTATCGCTCGCTCTTTATCTTAACGGTCAGTTTTAGCCCAATCGAGGTGCTCAACCCAGCTCAACCGGGCACAATCGAGTGGTTCTCCAGCTACTTAGCCGATATAACGAACGAAGGCATGGGAGCAAACCCAACTATTGACCCAAGACATGATTCGAGCCGATCCATATAATGCTATAAGTTCGGGTGCCGACTTGTGAAAGTGTTCGACTTGTCACACCATGTTTTGGGGGTACATAAGCCCTCGTGTATTGGCCGCACTAAATTGTACGGTTGCACAATGTCATAGATGAACATATATAATGAAAGAATGCAATAATAGGTAAGAGCTATATATTAGTTATTCAAAAGAAACTGCAAATAAAAAAGCGTAACGACAAATTGTGCGATAAGCAAGGTACGGACTTTGATATGTCCTCTTCCAGGTAAGTTTATGTGTGGTATGTAAAATGTATATCAGCTTCATTAGAGACCACCGACACTGACGAAGTTTTCTCGCTTCCTCGCTGTTGCATCGTATTCTTGCTACACGCCTGGACAGTATTTCGGAGAATGAGTCCCCGAAGTAAAAGGAAGAAAAAAGAAAAAAAGGAATGACACAAACGGAGCCTTTAGTGCGGCTTAGTTTATTCGGGCGCGTCGCGTGGTCGTGGCCTGGCCCCCATGCCCATGGTGCTTCGTGATGCCAATTACGCGCGCAGTAGTACCGGCTTCGCGAAGTTCCCGAGGGCTGGGTTGGGGCTGTATTACACGCTTGTTCGAACGCGCTGTGGTCTTGTTGTAGGTTACCCGGCGCGCTTTATTGTCCGATTGTTTATTGGCCGGATCAAGAATTGCCTTAAGAGGCTGTTCTGCATTAAGGCGGCCGTTATGCTCCTCCGCTCGAGGGAGCGTCAGCGGTTTCCATTGACCGTGATTACGCCTCTAGGGCCTGGCATCTTGAGTTTGAGGTATCGCTGTGAGTGCGGCAATCGCATTGAATTTTGGCGAATGCGTCGTCCGAGCAGCGCGTGATAGCCGCCGCGAACGACTAGCGTCGTAAGATTAACTCTCACTCCCGGTTATCCGGGATCCAAGACCACTTGCGTAACGGTAATCGCCTCGATAGTTATATCTCCCACGTGTCGGGCACTTACTTAGAGGCATAACCGCATTGAAAGCAATGTCGCAAGTGAGGTAATCACACAACCCATGTAATACATAAGGAAAGAGATACATAGTTGGCATACAACCACTTCCACACAAAGACATAAATAAACATCCATCATTCAGATTACACTCAAGGTCCGATCACGGAACCAAAATAAAAGAAGATACTCTAAATGCTACACGTATCTCGATCGCCCCAACCGGGCACCACCATCGTGAAAGACACATAGTAACGACCACGCCTCATCGAATTCCACTTGAGCCTTTGGCTAGGCCACCTGCACCGCATCGCCGGCACCTGCAATCGCTTGGTAGAATCTGTGAGTCACGGGACTCAGCATCCACACCGCGAGATCAAGACTATTTAAGCTTATAGGAAGGACAGAGTTGTAGGTGGAGCACGCGTTTACTCAGATATATGGTGGCTACATCGCAAAGAGGCTAGAAGAGAAGCAAGGCACGGACGTGAAGCTAGTAGCCATCAAGAAGTGATTCCGAACTACTTACGCCAAACATAACTCCAACATCGTTCACTTCCCGGACTACCAGAAGAGACCATCACGGTTACACACGCGTTGATGTGTATTTAATTGAGGTCAACTTCGGTTTTCTACAACCGACATTAACAACAAATTCTATCCTTCTATAAACCGCTGGCACGGTTAGATAACACACCGCAGGGGTGTCCTAACTTAGCCCATTATAAGCTCACGGTCAACTAAGGATATTCCTTCACCGAAGACCATCAATCTCGAATCCCTGACTACAAGACATTTCGACAAAGAATAAACAAGACCAGAAGTCACTAATGTGCCGACAACCCGATAGGAGCTGCACATATCTTCGCTCAGAGCACACTGATTGTCCAAACTCCGATAGGCCATCTCGTGAGTTGCCCCGATACACCGCGGTCGATAGTTTGGACCAGCACTCGAGAGAACTGGCCCGGGTTAAAATAAAGATGACCCTGCTCGCGAAACCCGGGGAAAAGGCTTAGGTGGCTAATGGTAAAACCAAAGTTGGGCCTTTGCTGGAGGAGTCTCATCTCAGCTTAACTGTCAAGGGGTCCTATAAATCACCCAACCGCAAGGAACGCAAAATCAAGGAACATAACACCGGTATGACGGAAACTAGGGTGGCAAGAGGGAACAAAACACTGTATAAGGCCAAGCTTCTTCACCCTTTACCAAGTATATAGATGCATTAATTATAGCAGATATATATTGTGATATCCCAACAAGTAAACATGTTCCAATAAGGAACAACATCTCCATGTTCCAACAAGGAACAAATCAATCTTCACTGCAATTAGCAACGCTTATAAGAGGGGCCGAGCAGCGTAATATAGCCAATCAACGGTTTGCTAGAAGGGATGGTTAGGGCTGACATGGCAATATGGGTGGCATGATAAGCAAGTGATAGGCATCGTAGCATAGGCATAGCAAAAGAGCGAGCAACTAGCATAGCAAAGATAGAAGTGATTTCGAGGGTATGGTCATCTTCGCTCGCAATGTTCTCGAGTTGTCGAAAGCTTGATCCTCGTGAAGCGTTTCAACAGGTTCCGCCACGCATTTCGCCTCCGGCTCTACCCAAAGCAAGAACACAAACAAAGGAACCACAATAAACCACGTGCAATGCATAAGCAACATGATGCAAAAACATGACATGATATTGCAGATGTGATATGCAATGCGCATTCCTAGAAAATGATGAACTAGGCATCAACTTGGCAAACCAAGTATGCCACTGAAAGATGAGATGATCGTTGAAATCGACATAAAGATCAATGAATCGATGCACGGTTTGCAAATGACAAGCAAAACAAGAATGGCAATAAACCGCCATTAATAAAGATGATACCACTTAGCAAGCAACAAGAAATTAAGCTATCACCCAAACGCATCAACAAAGTATATATGGCAGTGATCTACTCAAGATGCTTGAAAAAGATGAACACCGAGCACGGCTAAATCACATCATAACAGGTCCAAACAAGCATGGCAAAAGTGCAAATATATCACCACAAGATTTGGTGAAATTACTAAACATGGCAAAAAACAAGCATCGTGCAGCAATGTTCAGAGCAAGAAAACAACATGCTACAGGAACTTATATAGCAAAAACATGGCATGGCATGAATCTACTCAGCATAGAACAAAAGTCCTTACTGATTATAAGACAAAAAAGGATCAAAAATATAGTAACACCCATGTCAATATCGCAGTTTCTGCTAATGTATCAGCAAACATGGCATGTCAAAAACAGATAAGTAGGCATGTTTGAGAGCTCAAAGCACTACTACATGAGCCTTTCATGATAAACTAAGCATACAGATCAGGGAAGACATGGCATAGAAGACATACACGGCAAGAATAACATCATAGCATAAACGATCAACTACAACAACCTGGCAAAATTGAATAACATGTAAACAATCTGCCAGAAACATTTGGTAGCAAAAGTAGAGCCTGATTGACCAAGCTATGGCACTATAATTGCAAACAAAGGCATGGATGGATAGAGCATAACCACATGTTCAAAACTTCATCAAGTATCTCAAAATATGCATGGATCTCTCGTAGCATCAAGTTAACATGGCATCAAAATATCGAAAAACAGAAATGAAACAGAACATCAGACACCTACTTTGCATGCTCTGTGCTAGTCACCACATAGATCACAAAATACATGGCATACACCCCTCTGTAAAGATGGCATCGCATATTACAAAACACATGTAGGACTCAAATTCATAGGGTACACATCAATCATAGCAAAATAACAAAAGTGCAAGTTCTCGTTAAGAAATGTAACTAACATCACATTGCCTCTTCCAACAATTTCTGGCATCAAGATGAGCTCAAATGAAAATGATGCAATGAGATGAACGATCTACTTTCGAGGCTAACATTTTGACATATTACACGCACGAACGGAGCTACGGATGCAAAGTTATGATGCTGAAAATGCCACAAATTAATCAACTAGACAAACTTAGACGAATTTTGAGGGGAAAAGTCAACTCCTTCCCCGATCTATCGGGCCCGAAGCTGAGCGGCGGGCGGCGAACACTCATTGAGGAGATGTGGGGCCGGCGCGAGGAAGGGAGGCGGCGACGGATCGGGCCGCACGCATGAGGTATACAAGTGCCCACGCCCCATGATTTAACCCACGACGCTATCGAGCGCAGAACGGCATGGGGAGCCCAACCGCCCGCAGCGGATCTCTCTCAGGCGCCGAGGCGCGAGCAGTGGCGGGTCTCGCCCGACGGGCCTGTCTTGTCACGCTGCGGGCTGGCAGATCGCCCCGCCAAGGTATGCTGGCGTGGTGGGCCCGCGACGGCAGCTACCGAAGCTTATCACACGCCGCCCGGATCCCGCCGCGACCTTCAAATCTTTGAGGAGCAAGACGGCTCGCAAGGCCGACTCCAGCTTAGTCGGCTCAAGATAGAGACGGCAAGCCGAGCCCAGATTCTTCCATTGAAGGATGAAATCATTGAGGCTCTCAACATGTTGCCCTCGGCGCCACCAGCTTCGGGACTACTGTCCGAGTAATGGGCCACGGGTAGGCAAACCCGAGCCCCTCGACCTTTCAAAACATCAGGGCGCATCGCCTCATGACCCCAAGACGAAGAGCCGCCGAGAGTCGGCGACGGAGTCGCCGACCGCCTGCTCCAGCCGAGTCCCGTAGACGGCCTCAAGACAAGCCGACTCCAAGCCAGCGATTCCGACGGGCCGACCATAGGAGTCGGCCCGCAACTCCCTCCACCTCCCGCCCGAGTGACTACGAAGCGGATGGAATAAAGCCGCCACGCTGCCTGGCCCACGCCTGGCCATAAAGAGCAGTGCATGGCCACAGAGCGCCATACCGACGAGATCTCGTCCGCGCTGCACTATTGCCACGCTGCCCTCGACACAGCCCTGCGGCAGATTCTCGACCCACGATGGCCTCGGTCTGCACGCAATTCAAGACGGCGAGATCATACCGTCGGCGGGAGTGCAAAAGACGGCGAGAGCACCCCAAAGAAGGACCTGCTGGAGTTGGCTGCCCTCCCACGGGTTCGCGGCGCCATTAACTGCATAAGACAGGAATGGCAACAGTGATCGCCACGCCAGCGGCGGCATTGCTGCTATGACCCCGACCAAGCTCGCACATTAGAAGAGTGGCTAGTGGACCCGCAAGGCGGCAAGATCGGCCACAAGCGGACGAGGGCTGTCGCCCCATGCCGGATCACGGCGGGGCCTCTAGTCGGCGGGCCCCGTAGTCGGCAGAGAAGACGGCAACTTAAGAGATCGACGGCCGGGACCTGCGCCCAGCCGGATTATTGTATTGTACCTGGGTAGGCCTATAAACCCCCGGGCACCCATGCAAAGGGTTGGAACCTAGTAGTTTGACACACACACATAAAGGGAAGAGAAGAGCTAGCCGTGCCTCTCCTTCCTCACCTCAACAGCTCAAGGAGCAATCTTGTACTCACCTTGCCATAGTGATCATGCGGAGACCCCGAGCAGCAAGAGGGGTGTTATCTCCTGAGAGCCCCGGCTGGGTAAGATTCGGCCAGGCAGCGTGTCTCGCCTCATCCCGCTTCCTGTGCACCGGCGATGTTCTACTCGCCCCCTCCATGATAATCCATCATTTGGCATATGTCGCACCCAACCCCCGACAATGTTCAAATATGAATCCAGTGATATGATTTTTGGTGACATGCATTAACATTTTTTTTAGTTAAATAGATGGTCAAAGTTTGACACAAAATATTAGTAGTACTCCTACATAATTGGCGACGGGTGCCTTGCTATTGGACAGGATGAGAGTAGAGGCATAGGCATATTGTAGATAGGAAGTTTTGGCGATCCATTATTCCCCATGTCGATCAGAGAGAACTATTCAACTAGTCTTCATAGTGAAGTGACAATACACGCTGCAGCAGATGGGACAATTAGTTAAT
This sequence comes from Aegilops longissima, assembly GCA_021605205.1. Classification (NCBI taxonomy): domain Eukaryota; kingdom Viridiplantae; phylum Streptophyta; class Magnoliopsida; order Poales; family Poaceae; genus Aegilops; species Aegilops longissima. The sequence continues at coordinate 185,221,243 of CM038680.1, read as the reverse complement.
AAGTTGAGCCAGCGTGTTTGTGTTACAAAATCAGCCTTACCCTGTACTGCCATCATGTTTTCCAATGGAGCACGCTTCCGCAAATAGGCCTATATGCACTTCTCTCTTCCATTAACAGACATATGGGCGCTCTTGAGGTAGACCCACATGTCATCGGCTTAACTATTTACACTTCGAAGGACGGTATATCCTGGTAGTAGTACTAGTAGAATTGAGATTTAATGGACCTTCTTGCCCGTCTTTCCCTCTTCTTCTTCCTCTCTTCCCCATCGCCGGTTGCACACCATTTTCCCCCACTCATTGCTCGCTCGCCTGCGCCATCTTCCTCGGTAGCTCGCGCTGCATTCATATGTCCTCCGCCATCGCTCGGCCACCGCCGCCGCCCGGAATGGTGGTACCTGCACCTGCCTCGCCAGAGCCCACGACGCGGCTCCACCAAACGGCCTGGTATGACCCATCTTCAGCAGCAACCACTCAAGACCCTTACGAGGGGCCAAGCCACGCGAGGCGGACGACACCAAGACCTCCTCAGGGGCAGCCTCACAAGGCTGGCTCCCGAGAAGCGGAGATATCTATGCAAGGGGCACCTCGCGAGGTTCACGTGACGTGAGCCATGACAATCAAGGGCAGGCGGGCGCCAACGGGCGTAGAGTACCGGTTTCCTCTTTCGTGCTAATGAGGCAGGAGCAGGCGAGGATTCCCGAGTCATCAGGCAAAGGTTTCCATATCGGTGCAACGAGACCAAGACCACCAGGACGGCAGGACGAAGGTCACCGTGGAAGCCACGGCGGCGTCACCACCAGAGCCTTTGGCACGCAAAGACCACCTTTTGTCAGGATAGCTTGTACTAGTTGTCTCCCTTCAAAATTAGCTATTGTGGGATCCCTTCCCGCCAAACATTTGGGAAGAGGACCAAGGCCTCTATAAATAGGACTAGCCACCACAATAGGAGGCAACTCATATTGGATCGGATCCATTCCACCAAGGCCATCCCACCAAGCTCACCGAGTTCAAGAACACCTCTCCTCAGGAGGCTGTTCATACCTTGTACTTGTTTATCCTCAGCCTATAAGGCAATCCACCACAGCACACTCGAGTAGGGTATTACACCGCAACGGTGGCCCGAACCAGTATAAACTCCCGTGTCTCTTGTTCTTTGGGTTCGTCGAGCTAGTCCTTGAGATTGTTGTGCGAGCGATTGAGAAAGAGAGTTCTTCGTGCGCACCCAGAGATTGAACCTCAAGGGTTTTCCGGAACCGATGATCCGACATTTGGTGCGCCAGGTAGGGGTGCGCCGAAACTTTCCCTTTGTTGATCCATGCTCCACTGCTCCGCCGCATCCATGGCTGATGCTCGCCGAGCCTGCGGCTGAGCGCCGGGCTGCCCTTACCACTGTGGTCGCCAGACGGTGCCCGCTATGCAGACCTCCCCGCCGCTTCCATCACCCGCTGCTGTTGCCACCAGCCCGCCGGCAACGAGCAGCAAGTTTATCGCTGCACTCTCCGCGCGGCGGGATTTAACGCATCGCCACCCCTGCCGCTGACCCGCCGCCTGCCGCCCCACGCCGCCGCTACCCACGGATGCGCAGAGGCCGCTGCTGCTTCATGGCACGAAGCCTCAAGCATCGTCCGGCCGACGACCTTACAAAGATTGGTTGATCGCATCGCCGAGCTCGCCGCTGCCGCCGAGGCTCTTCTCGCACCGCCCTCTCGCTACTCGCCACCTCCACCTGTGGCCGACGAGCCCATGGAGCCCCCACCACCTCCAGATCAAGACGCGCGACTCGCACTCAAGACGCGTGGCTCGCGGGCGTGACTCCATCGCAAGCAGGCACACGCCAAGACAAAGAAGGAAGCTGCCAAGAAGTCCTCGCCCCAAGAAAACACTCTCGCGCCCCAAAGACCACCAGGTCAAGACCACAGATCGCCTCGCGACGGTGGCGCTGTGGATACCGTGACAAGGCTACGCCCGCGACGGGCTCCGTGACTACAAGAAGTTACCGTGTTTCACTCCCGAAGCTGCGCAACGCCGTTCGCCCGGAAAGTTCGTTCGACCTGCCGCCACGCTATGACGGCACCCCCGACCCTGCAGAGTTCCTGCAGCTCTATGAACTGAGCATCGAGGCGGCCAACGGAAACGAGAACGTCATGGCGAACTTGTTTCCCATGGCCCTCAAGGATGGCGCTTGCTCGTAGCTCCTAAACCTGCCAGCAGGATCGATCTCCTCCTGGGGCGAGATGAGTGAGTGTTTTGTCGCCCACTTCCAAGGCACTCATGACCGCCCACCGGCCGCAGGTGACCTGCAGCGCATCAAGCAGCATCAAGGGGAGACCCTGCAGAAGTACATCCAGCGCTTTAACAGCGTCCACCTCAAGATCCCCAAGGTGACGGACGAGGCCATTATCACCGCGTTCTCCGATGGCGTCCGTGACGTCAAGATGAAGGAGGAGATCGCCATCCACGAAGACCTATGCATGGCCCAGGAGATGTTCAACACGGCAACCAAGTGCGCGAGGGCTGAGGAAGGGCGCCTTTCTCTCCTCGAGCTCCTAGCTGCCGACCAGGAGGACAAGAAGGCCAAGATCAAGGACGTGAAGCACAAGGGGGCTTCCGTGCTCGTCGCGGAGCCAAAGATAAAGCACAGCCATGACCACCCCGAGTCATCCAAGACCCACCGTCCATTATGTGCCTTCCACAACGTTCACAACCACAACACCAACGACTGTCGGGAGCTCAGGGGCATCCGCGATGGGCGCTTTGGTCAGCACCCTGAGCGCAACGACCGGAGCTACGGCCGAGGAGGAGGACGAAGTGGAGGATGCTAGGATGACCGCGGTTCCTCGGGAGGGCGCGACCACCTCGTGAGGACCGCTGGCAGACCAGCCTCGCGAGGGCGCTCGAGGGACCAGCTCGAGGACCGCCTTTAGGGCAACGCTTAGCTCTCTCGCCGCCCACCAAGAAGGAACGACGGCCATCATCAGACGAGGTGGCTGGGGTTTCATGAGCCGCGCACCGTCAGCTTTGATCTTGGTGGCGCCAGCCCCAGCCTCTCAACATATGTTCAAGTAGTTTGTTCGTGAGGTGAACGCGGCCCTTCCCAGGCTCGAAGCCACGCACCCGCTTAGGTGGTCCAAGTGCGCCATAACCTTCAGCTGCCGCACTCAGATCGCGCGCTGCAACTGCCGGTGCCTCCCGATGCTCGCTTGCTCGGCCATCAAGAATGACCAAGTCACCAAGACCCTCGTCGACGGCGGCGCAGGGCTCAATGTCCTGTCCGTTGAGACGTTCAGCCGCCTCCAAGTGCCATACGATCAGCTACAGCCTACCAAGCCCTTCTCAGGAGTGACCGATGGCTCCACCACCCCAATAGGGCAGGTCTGCTCTGTTTCACCTTCGGCCAACACAACAACTACCGCACCGAGCTCATTGACTTCGACGTCACCCACATCCGCCAGATAACGCCATCCTTGGGTATCCAGCGCCGCCAAGTTTATGGCTGTGACCCATCACGCTACAACGTCCTCAAGATGCCAGGGAGCGGCGGCATCATCATGGTCGCCATGCGAAAGGGACGGGTGTGCTCTCGAGCTCGCTACCAAAGCGGCAGCAGCCAAGACCTGCATAACGAAGGTGCTATGTACCTCCCCGAGGCCATTCCCAAGAACAAAAAGCAACCGCTCCATCGTGCTCTCAGAGAGCGGCGTCAGCTGAACCACCTCAGACTTGCGCCCATGGATGGGGTGCCTCCTCCTCAAGATAGGAAGGGGCGCCGAGCGCCTCCTCAGCTGGGCTCGGGGCTCTTTCCGAGGCCCGACCCAGCTAACGCCACGAGGAGGCGCCAAGACCACATGGAGGCGCAGCCACGCACGCTTCTCAAGAAGGCATGAGAAGTGGAGCGCCTAGTGCTCAGGAGTTCATCAGCAAGGCAACCCAGGAGCTTCAAGAAGCAAGGACCATGCACGGCGACCACCGCCCACCACCCGGCGCAGCTCCCCATCCTGGCAAGGATGGCGGGCTGCGCGTCTGCGTCGACATACCAGGCCTCAACAGGGCCGCATCTTAGGGGCGTTTCTGGCCTTCGCGTGTTGATCGGTGTAGGGGTCCACCTCACAGCTATGTTCGCATGCCATTTGGCTTGCCGAACGCGGCTGTCACCTTCCAGCGCCACTTACGGAGCATTCTGGCGGCTCAGGAGGCCAGACATCACGCAGTCCTGGCAGAGAGGGCGATGGTTCTTCATGAGCCGCCCGGGCCCCCAGAGCCTCCCGAGGCTCAGGACCCTGGCGACTCATGAGGAGCAACTCCTTCAGCGTGCATCTTCAGCTACTCCAACACCTCTCCAGTAACGACATCAGGTGACTCTAATCCAGTTCATTCTGTTTAGGGCGCCCCTTGGGCAGCATTATCCCCAGGGCGCACGGGCCTGTCCGTGCGACGTGTATCCTTTTGCATCTTTAGCTTACTTTGTTGGGTGCGCCTCGGCTGCCTCATCCCCGTGCCACTGGTTCGTCCCAAAGGCACGGTCGCTCATGCATCTATCTGAACTAGCATGCCCCCTAGCATAATTTACCTTATGATTTTCATCTGCCTGTCCGGTACTTCGATACCATGAACGTCGTGCGCCCTCACAAGCCCACTGACGACCACCCTTGCCACAACGGGAGCCGCGCGCTAGTTGTCTTTTGTAGGATTTTTTGCATGAGAAGACTAGGCACGACATCTCGTGCTCGGATCCGCCCCAAAGAGCGCCAAGAACCTGCTGCTTAAACCGCGGATCTCGGTAGGGGGTCCCAACTGTGCCTAGGCGGATGGTAATAGGAGACAAGGGACACGATGTTTTACCTGTGTTCGGGCCTCTCGATGGAGGTAATACCTTACTCCCGCTTGATTAATATTGATGATATGGGTAGTACAAGAGTAGATCTGCCACGAGATCGAGAGGCTAAACCCTAGAAGCTAGCCTATGGTATGATTGTTGTTCGTCCCCACGGACTAAAACCCTTCGTTTATATAGACACCGAATAGGGCTAGGGTTACACAGTAGTCGGTTACAATGGTAGGAAATCTACATATCCAGACGCCAAGATTGCCTTCCACGCCAAGGAAAGTCCTATCCGGACAAGTGACGAAGTCTTCAATCTTGTATCTTCATAGTCCAGAGTCCGCCAAAGATGATAGTTCGCTATCCTGATACCCCTAGTCCAGACTCCTCAAGAGCTCCCTGAATCAGGCTTCAATGACGACGAGTCCGGGCGGTATATTGTCTTCGCATTGCAAGGCGGGTTCCTCCTCCTAATACTTAGAAGGTTTTGAACACAAGGATAGTGTCCGGCTCTACAAAACAAGTTCCACATACCACCGTAGAGAGAATAATTTTTGCAAAGATCTGCTAACGTATTCCGCGACGTGACATCACACCACGGCCAAGCCTTTATTTGAATCGTTTTTTTACAGGCCCACCTCAGCACGTTTAGCGAGGCGGTTTCCTTGGCACGTCTTATCAAAGCGTAGATCGTGCCCCTTATTCCGGGATTCTCATCAATACGGGCGCAGTAACTCCAACTGCGTTTCGCTGGCACGCCTCCTCTATCGGGCGCAGTCCCAATCGACCATGGGGAGGGCTCTGGTATTCAACCTCTTTATAATGAGACCAAGGCCTCTTCTTTTTCCACCCTCCATCGACTCGCTTTGCGCTCGAAGTTCTAACACCCAAAGCTTCAGATTTAGGCACTTCGACCTTCGACGATGTCCGCCCGACCAGCTCGGCCGATGGATGTCTTCTTCCATCACGTAAGAAGATGTGCTAAAGCTGCGAGACGCCAGTATCTAACCGCGAGATTTCGTGATAGGCTGCCTCGCTCCAGGCAGGTCATTCCCACTCCCGAGCCCGGGCGAGAGCGTGGTCTTCGTGTCTCACTTCCTTCGGGTTTAGGCTTCCGACGGATCCCTTTGTGCGGGGCTCATGTTTTATTATGGGCTGATTTCCATGACTTGAACTGGAGTCCATCCTCCATATCTTGTCATTCATTGTCGATAGAAGCCTTCCTCCATATTACATGTCGGTGTCAAAACCGCGGATCTCGGTAGGGGGTCCCAACTGCATCTAGGCGGATGGTAACAGGAGACAAGGGACACGATGTTTTTACCCAGGTTCGGGCCCTCTTGATGGAGGTAATATCCTACTCGTGCTTGATTAATATTGATGATATGGGTAGTACAAGAGTAGATCTACCACGAGATTAGAGAGGCTAAACCCTAGAAGCTAGCCTATGGTATGAGTGTTGTTCGTCCTACGGACTAAAACCCTTCGGTTTATATAGACACCGAATAGGGTTAGGGTTACACAGAATCGGTTACAATGGTAGGATATCTACATATTCAGACGCCAAGCTTGCCTTCCACGCCAAGGAAAGTCCTATCTCGACACGGACGAAGTCTTCAATCTTGTATCTTCATAGTCCAGAGTCCGCCAAAGATGATAGTTCGCTATCCAGACACCCCTAGCCCAGACTCCTCTCAGAGCCCTGAACCAGGCTTCAATGACGACGAAGTCCGGCGCGATATTGTCTTCGCATTGCAAGGCGGTTCCTCCTCAATACTTAGAAGGTTTTGAACACAAGGATAGTGTCCGCTCGCAAAACAAGTTCCACACGCCACCGAGAGAGAATAATTTTGCACAGATCTGCTGACGATTCCGTGGCGTGACATCACACCACGGCCAGGCCTTTATTAGAATCGCTTTTATCGTCCCCGCCTCAGCCGCTTAGCGAGGCGGTTTTTTGGCACGCCTTATCAAAGCATAGATCATGCCCCTTATTCCGGGATTCTCATCAATACGGACGTAGAACCCAACCGCGCCATTGATTGCGGGCGCTTTGGGAGATAAGTGAGTTTTATCACGCTGGTGGGGACGATAGCCTCGCCCCGCCCATATAAGGGGATAAGGATCCACCCTTTTCACCTACGCCTTCCTCCTCCCTTGCTCATCCATTTCTCGCACTCTCGAGCTCCAGCCGCCTAAGCACGCACATCTTTCTCAACCATCTCCAGCCATGTCCGGAGCGGGAGGCAGTGGATGGTCTCCTCCGCCACGGAGGGCCAAGTAAAAGATTGCGGAAGGCCGGATACTTTTCCGCAACGTCGCACATCGGCTGCCCGACGAAGGCAGCTCATCCCCACCCCGAGCCCCATGAGCGGGTCGTATTTTGCCCACTTCCTCCGCTGGACTGGGTTTTCCACTTCACCCATTTGTCCGGGGCTCATGTTCTACTACGGCCTAGACTTCCACGATCCGCCCCAATTTCATCCTCAACATCTCGGCGCTCATCATCGTAGGTGCGAGGCTTTCCTCTCGCATCCAGCCACAGCTTCGCTTATGGTTGAAGACCTTCAATGTCAAGCCGGTTGTGGGCGGCCGCCAGCGGAGTGCGGAGGCGCCATGGTCGGCAGGATCACCAACGCCTTATGGCTCGATGGCTCTTTGTGGAGACCGTGAAGGGGTGGCAATTGGGGTGGTTCTACATCACCGAGCCGCTGACTTAAATGGGCGGCGGCCCCGAATTTTGGTCTGGTATTCCTACGCGCTCACTTCTTGAAGGAGACTGCCTCAAGGTGGGGTAATTCGAAGAGCTGACCGACTCCAAACCTGCATGCGGACCTTGGTGAACAAGAATCTCGTGCTCGCCAATGTGGTCCAGGTTATGCTCATCCGCCGGATCCTCCCATGCCAACAACGGGCCTTCAAATTGTGGAGTTCGATCCGCACAAAGATCCAACTCAAGAGGCTCTTCGACACTACGCACGAAGATGCCCGGAAGGTGCTGTTCAGGGCGCCGAGGCTCCTCATCCGCCATGTAATATCGCGGATTCAGCTCGCAACGTCAAGCTACCGAGGTAAGCTATTTTGCCCTTCACGGGAATCTTGCTTTTAATAGTTTGACACTATGTGAGATCTAAACTCCCTTGCCATTGACAGGACTGGCGGAGCACATCCGAGTAGGTTAACTGTCCGGCTCCTTTCCCAGAAGACCCAGTAGACGCCCGCTTGGCGGGAGGTGCTGGCCCCGGCTTTTACGTGGTGCCGGAGAAGAAGGCTAAGAAGAAGGCCACGGGACTCAAGGAGTGCCCGACGCCAGTGTTGGGGACTCATCGTCCCACGACTCGAGGCGACTCTCCCGTGAAAACGAGGAGGAGGAATAGAAGCCTCTCTCAGCCGGGGAGAGAAGAAAGAAAGGTCGCCCCACCGGGAGGCCGGAGGGTTCAAGAAGGAAGAACCTTCCTCCCGGACGCCTCTACCAATGCCAACGACGGCGAGGAGGAGGGCCCTTGAGGGCCAAGCCCCTAGCGAGATCGTAAGTGTCCGGATACCCATGGCTTTTTTCATTGCATAATGTTCTCTAATGCCGAACAATCATGCAGCTCGCCAAGGACGAGCTTGCCGCTCACGAAAGCAGGTCCCTAAATTCGCCGGAAGTGGAGAGTACATCACCGGCCGCCTCACCTCACGCTGGTGACGACGCTGACGTGGGCCCCAAGGGGCCTGGTCAAGAGGAGGTGGCGCAGGAGGCGCCGCAAGGCAGCCTCCCGACTCCAGCGCGAGGGGAGCGAGACCCCAGGGGTCTAAGCCCGACCCTTGTCCGACTCCATACCGAACCTTCAGCGTTCCAAGTCCGCAAGCGCCCCTTAGTAGGAAGGGTAAGACGCCGTGTCCTCCGGCCCAACCGAGGCACCGGATAGCTTATCGGAGGTGCTTAACAGCCCATCGAGGAGGAGCACCGCACTGTTATGAGTGTGGTGATCCAAAGTTCAGTCCGCCAAGAGCGGGCTGACTGAAGCCTCGCAACGCCTTCTAACAGGCTTTGAGGTAAGTTTTCCATATATGTAAGAAGATTACCGTGACAGACAGAGCCCTCGATGCTTAGTTAGGTGTTCGGAAAGAAAAGCCGGACCGAGGATCTAAAAGATATACACAGGAGTCTAACATAATTATGTCAATATGGGAATCCAGGCTGCCCTGCTGACCTCGCCAGACCGATCAAGGAGGTCAATGCATTGAAGGAGAGCCTCGAGCTGCCGAGAACGAGCCTCGCCAAGCCAAGAAGCAGCTCGAGGACAAGGAAGGTAAGTAATACCTATGGAATTTAAAAATGTGGTTGCAAAATATAACATGAATAATATGGGTACTGCAGGGCCACGAGCAGGTGGCGACCTCAAGGAGGCGTGTGTCCGCGGCCGAAACAAAGCGGCCGCGGAGCGACCGAGCGAGAGAAGGGGAGGCGAATCGGCGGAGGTACGGCAAGAGCTCCGTGCTCGTGGAAAAACACGAGGGTTTGGAGCGTGACTCAAGACCTGAGAGTCCGAGCTTGCCTCGCTCTTGAGAGTGCCAAAGCTGCTAAGGCTGAGGCCCAAAAGCCCTCCAGGAGATTGAGGCAATAAAGAAGATCGCGGCGGGTAAGGCATTCTTTATGCAGAGCAAGAATGTAAAAGTCAATTATCTAGTACTTACCCGAATCCGGAGCCGAAGAAGGGAGCTCGACGGATATGGTGTTTTGGTCTCAGTATGCTGAGGCCGAACACCCGGTGCCCTTGAGCGACCAACTGAAGCAATTGGTCGAGCTCCACAAGGTCACCTAACAGGCCAAGAAGGGCCTTATAGCTCGGCTGTGGCCAAATGAGGCCATGCCTGGGAGCTACTTTGGGCTAGTGCGGCGGGTGGTGGATGCCTGTCCATGGATCAAGTCATCAAGCGCCCGCTCTGTATTGAAGGTGCTCAGGGCCTTGCCCGCGCTTAGGTGCACCGGGCAAGCTGGACGCGAGAAGCTGATGACGGACAGGCCGCCGCAAAGAACATCGCAGTTCGAGAAGTATTATGAGGGCGCCTCAAGGGTGCCCGCCCCATAGCGGTGAATGCTCCAAAGATGTAATATTTGAGTAGACTCGCATTTTTATCCCGCACGATGAAAACTTTTTCATATGCGCTAAGCAACGCTTTTGAATTTAAAATATTACCTTCAGGCGCCGCTTATCAAATTTGAGAGATGGCGAGTCGTTGGCTTTAGCCCCCATGCCACGAAAGTGCTGGGGTGTTCGGATAAACTTGAGCGCCTTGTTCCTATTCTTGGGTCCTTCGAGGGAGGCGCCAACGCAACGTAACCAGGCAACCGGACTATAATGCTTGAATACTCACTTAGCCATAGAATTTATAATTTTAAATTTCGCGAAGCCCTAGTATTCGAAGACCGAGTTCGGGCGCTATCCACGCCTTTGGCCGGACAATGCCGGTTCCTCGCCTAAGCGCATAAGTCTTTAGGGACTCAAGAAACCTTCTCGAACAGCGATCGCTCTCGCTTTATCTTAACGGTCAGTTTTAGCTTTCTCCACCGAGGTGCTCAACCCAGCTCAACCGGGCACAATCGAGTGGTTCTCCCAGCGCTACCTTAGCCGATATAACGGAACGTAAGGTACAAAACATGGGAGCCGGGCAAACCCAACTATTGACCCAAGACATGATTCGAGCCGATCCATATAATGCTATAAGTTCGGGTGCCGACTTGTGAAAGTGTTCGACTTGTCACACCATGTTTTTGGGGTACATAAGCCCTCGGTGTATTGGCTGCACTAAATTGTACGGTTGCACAATGTCATAGATGAACATATATAATGGGAAAGAATGCAATAATAGGCAAGAGCTATATATTAGTTATTCAAAAGAAACTGCAAATAAAAGCAGTAACGATACAAATTGTGCGATAAGCAAGGTACGGACTTTTGATATGTCCTCTTCCAGGGGTAAGTTTATGTGTGGTATGTAAAACAGGTATATCGCTTCATAATAGAGACCACCGACACTGACGCAGTTTTCTCGCTTCCCTGGCTGTTGCATCGTATTCGGGCGCTAATGCCGGACAGGGCTTCGGAGAACAGAGTCCTGAAAGTAAAAGGAAGAAAAAGAAAAAGGAATGACACAAACGGAGCCCCTAGTGCGGTTCTAGCCGCATTCTGGGCGTGCCGTGGTCGTGGCCCGCCCCTATGCCCATGGTGCTTCAGAGCGCAATTACGCGCGCTGTAGTAATGGCTTCGCGAGTTCCCGAGGGCTGGGTTAGCTGCATTACTACGCTTGTTCGAACGCGCTGTGGTCTTGTTGTAGGTTACTCCGGCGCCGCTGATGTTGTCCGATTGTTTATTGGCCGGATCAAGAATTGCCTTAAGAGGCTGTTCGCACTTCTGCCACAAGGGCGTCGTGATGCTCCTCCGCTCGAGGGAGCGCTCAGGTTTCCATTGACCGTGATTACGCCTAGGGCCTGGCATCTTGAGTTTGAGGTACGCGAGAAAGCGGCACCGCATTGAATTTTGCGAACGCGGTTCGTCTGAAAGCAAAGGCGTGATAGCCGCCATGAACGGGACTATGTCAAGATTAACTCTCACTCCGAAGTTATCCGGGATCCAAGACCACTTCAAGTGTAACGGTATCGCCTCGATGCGGCTATATCTCCCACGGTCAAGCACGACTTAGAGGCATAACCGCATTGAAAGCAATGTCGCAAGTGAGGTAATCTTCACACAACCCATGTAATACATAAGGAAAGAGATACATAGTTGGCATACAATGCCACTTCACACAAGACATAAATAAACATCCATCATTCAGATTACACTCAAGGTCCGACTACGGAACCAAAATAAAAGAAGATACCCCAAATGCTACACAGATCCTCGATCGTCCCCAACTGGGCACCACTACGATCATCAGGAAAGACACATAGTAACGACCACGCTCTCATCGAACTCCCACTTGAGCTCGGTTGCGCCACCTGACCGCATCGCCGGCACCTGCAACTGTTTTGTAGAATCTGTGAGTCACGGGACTCAGCAATCTCACACCCGCAGATCAAGACTATTTAAGCTTATAGGAAGGACAGAGTTGTAAGGTGGAGCTGCTGCAAGTTTACCAGCATATATGGTGGCTACATCGCAAAAGAGGGCGAGAAGAGAAGCAAGGCACGGACGTGAAGCTAGTAGCGATCAAGAAGTGATCCTGAACTACTTACGCCAAACATAACTCCAACATCGTGTTCACTTCCCGGACTACCGAGAAGAGACCATCACGGTTACACACGCGTTGATGTGTATTTTAATTGAGGTCAACTTCGGTTTTCTACAACCGACATTAACAAATTCCCATCTGCCTCATAACCAAGGGCACGGCTTTCGATAGATAATACCCGCAGGGTGTCCCAACTTAGCCCATTATAAGCTCTCACGGTCAACGAAGGATATTCTTCTACCGGAAGACCCGATCAATCTCGAATCCGGACTACAAGACATTTCGACAGAATAAAACAAGACCAGCAAAGTCACCGAATGTGCCGACAAATCCCGATAGGAGCTGCACATATCTCGCTCTCGTGAGCACACCGGATTGTCCAAACTTCCGATAGGCCATCTCAGAGTTGCCCTCGATACACCGGCGGTCGATAGGTTTGGACCAGCACTCGAGGAGAACTGGCCCGGGTTAAAATAAAGATGACCTCGGCTCGCGAAACCCGGGGAAAAGGCTTAGGTGGCTAATGGTAAAACCAAAGTTGGGCCTTGCTGGAGGAGTCTTATTCAAAGCGAACTGTCAAGGGGGTCCCATAAATCACCCAACCGTAAGGAACGCAAAATCAAGGAACATAACACCGTATGACGGAAACTAGGTGGCAAGAGGAACAAAACACTGCATAAGGCCAAGCCTTCCACCCTTTACCAAGTATATAGATGCATTAATTATAGCAGATATATATTGTGATATCCCCAATAAGTAAACATGTTCCAATAAGGAACAACATCTCCATGTTCCAACAAGGAACAAACTTCAACTTCACCGCAACTAGCAACGCTTATAAGAGGGCTGAGCAAAGCGGTAACATAGCCAATCAACGGTTTGCTAGGAAGGGATGGTTAGGGCTGACATGGCAATATGGGTGGCATGATAAGCAAGTGATAGGCATCGAGCATAGGCATAGCAAAAGAGCGAGCAACTAGCATAGCAAAGATAGAAGTGATTTCGAGGGTATGGTCATCTTGCTCGCAATGTTCTCAGAGTTGTCGAAAGCTTGATCCTCGTAAGCGTTCTCAACAGGTTCTCGCCCACGCATTCGCCTCCGGCTCTACCCAAAGCAAGAACACAAACAAAGGAACCACAATAAACCACGGTGCAATGCACAAGCAACATGATGCAAAACATGACATGATATTGCGAGATGTGATATGCAATGCGAGCAAGGCCCGAAGGAAAATGATGAACCAGGCATCAACTTGGCAAACCAAGTATGCCACTGAAAGATGAGATGATTTCGTTGAAATCGATATAAAGATCACCGAATCGGATGCACGGTTTGCAAATGACAAGCAAAACAAGAATGGCACAAACCGCCATTAACAGATGATACCACTTAGCAAGCAACAAGAAATTAAGCTACTGCACCCAAACGTACCAACAAAGTATATGGCAGTGATCTACTCAAGATGCTTGACAAAAGATGAACACTGAGCTACGGCTAAATCACATCATAACAGGTCCAAACAAGCATGGCAAAAGTGCAAAATATATCAGCTTCACAGACTTGGTGAAATTACTAAACATGGCAAAAACAGCATCAGGTAGCAATGTTCAGAGCAAGAAAACAACATGCTACAGGAACTTATAATAGCAAAACATGCATGGCATGAATCTACTCAAAGCATAGAACAAAAGTCCCTTACTGACCATAAGACAAAAAGGATCAAAAAAATATAGTAACACCCATGTCAATATCGCAAGTTTCGTTAACAGATTCAGCAACATGGCATGTCAAAAACAGATAACAAGTAGGCATGTTTGAGAGCTCAAAGCACTCACTACAGAGCCTTTCATGATAAACTAAGCATACATAGATCAGGAAGACATGGCATAGAAGACATACACGGCAAGAACAACATCATAGCATAAACGGATCAACTACAACAACCTTGGCAAAATTGAATAACATGTAAACAATCTGCCAGGAAACATTTGGTAGCAAAAGTAGAGCTCGATTGACTCAAGCTATGGCACTCCATAATTGCAAACAAAGGCATGGATGGATAGAGCATAACCACATGTTCAAAAAATCCTTACTGAAGTATCTCAAAATATGCATGGATCTCTCGGTAGCATCAAGTTAACATGGCATCAAAATATCAGCAAAACAGAGCTGAAAACAGCAACATCAGGACACCTACTTTGCATGCTTGTGCTAGTCACCACATAGATCACAAAAATACATGGCATACACCCCTGTAAAGATGGCATCGCATATTACAAAACACATGTAGGACTCAAATTCATAGGGTGCACACATCAATCATAGCAAAAATAACAAAAGTGCAAGTTCTGTTAAGAAACAGAAACTAACATCACATTGCCCTCTTCCAACAGAATTTCTGGCATCAAGATGAGCTCAAATGAAAATGATGCAATGAGATGAAACGATCTACTCTTCGAGGCGAACATTTTGACATATTACACGCACGAAACGGAGCTACGGATGCAAAGTTATGATGCGCTGAAAATGCCACAAATTAATCAACGAGACAAAACTTAGACGAATTTTGAGGGGGAAAAGTCAACCTCGGTTCCCGATCTAGATCGGGCCCGAACCGAAGCGGCGGCGGCGCTGCTCGCCGGAGGAGGAGATGCCGGGCGGGGCCGGCGGAGGAAGGGGAGGCGGCGACGGACCGGGCCGGGCCGGGCGAGGTGGCGGCGGCGGGCGGCGCGCGGCGGCGGGTCGCCGAGATGCTGCTGGCGGCCGGAGGCGCCGGTGCCTGTGGCGGTGCTCGCCGGCGGAGGCGCCGGGCGGCGGGCGGCGGCGGCTCGCCGGAGACGGGCGCGGCAAGGCCGCGCGCCATGAGGCGGCGGCGCGGGTGATGGAGCTTGGGAGGCCCGACTGGCTCGGCGGCGGCTGCGCGCGCTGGTGGCGAGGAGGCCAATTGGCGGCTTGGGATCACGGCGCGGGCGGCGCGGACGTGTCCGGCGCGGGCGATGGACACGTCCGACGCGGAGGAAGAAGGAGGCTAGGGTTTGATCCGGATTTGGAATGGGGGTGTATATATAGGCATAGAGGGAGCTAGGAGAGTCCAAATGAGGTGCGGTTACCACACGATCGTGGATCGAACGATGGAGAGCATGGAAGTGACTTAGATGGGTTATTGGGCTGTTTTGAAGGGTGTTGGGCTGCAACTTAAAAGAGGCCTTTGCGAGTGCGGTTAACCGCTGAGTATTAAACGAGCTCCAAATGACCAACTTGACCGGTGGTTCACCGTGGTATACCAAGGCCACTTGACAAACCTCGGTCCATTCAGAGAAAGCTTAGTACCCGCTCACGGAAAAACGTAAAAGGGGGCGCCGGGGGACATAGGAGTGCCGGATTGCAAAACGGACAACGGGAAAAATGCTCGGAATCATGAGACAAACATGTATGCAAATGCGATGCACATGATGACATGATATAAAATGCATGACATGGACAAAATGCAAAATGAAGAAAAACCCAACCACGGAGGGAATATCATATCACGATGCCGAAAATGGCAAGAGTTGGAGTTACAATTATGGAAAGTTACGTCCGGGGTGTTACAAACCGAGCCTGTGCAGTTGGCCTCTACACCTGGAATGACGCCTTTAAAGGTCGTCTTTGTGGGTTTGATCCTTGACGGGTCTATGCCCATTTTGCATTAATCGATCCTCGATAAATCAGGTTTAGGTTGCCGCCGCCCATCGTGACTCGTGAGGTGAACCACCAATAATTGGGTCAAGAACCAATGCGTGAAACCGCCGCGACGATGTTAGTGGGTGGTCCTTCGATCGAAGGTGATCGGGCAGGAAGACCATGGGTTGAACTGGGGCGATCGCTCCATCGCAGATACGCCCTTTAGTGCACGCTCCGCCCCTTTTGGGTATGTGTGTTGGTATATCATGTTCACCGTCCGCACTTGTGTGGGAAAGCCCTTCGTCCTCTATTGTTCGCGGCCGGGATCTTCCTCGCTATCGCTATGCAGCCCCTTGTTGTTGTTTTCGGCGCTTAGCTTGCCTTCTTTCGGGGATGTGGTTGGCTGGTTTTTCTCTATGAACACCCAACAATCCCTGTTGGTGTGGTTGGCTGGTTTTTCGGGGGTGTCATCTATCTGGCACAAGCGATCGAGTATTCGGTCCAAGTTGGACGGGCCCCGGGTATTTCTTTTGAATGGCTTCTTCCACGACCGGTTTAGAGCCTCTGAATTTGGCATTTATCGTCAGATCTTCAAGATTATCACCGCACGCGGCGCTTATGCTTGTTGCGACGCCGACCGCCATTGTTGTCCTTGGTATCCGAACTACCAGGGTGTTTGGCCAAGTTGTTGCTTCGAGCTAGCCAGCTGTCCTCTCCCGCGCAAAAGCGGGTCATGAGTGTGGTGAGGGCTGCCATGGATTTCGGCAACATGGCATGTCAAAAACAGATAACAAGTAGGCATGTTTGAGAGCTCAAAGCACTCACTACAGAGCATTTCATGATAAACTAAGCATACATAGATCAGGAAGACATGGCATAGAAGACATACATGGCAAGAACAACATCATAGCATAAACGGATCAACTACAACAAACTTGGCAAAATTGAATAACATGTAAACAATCTGCCAGGAAACATTTGGTAGCAAAAGTAGAGCTCGATTGACTCAAGCTATGGCACTCCATAATTCCAAACAAAGGCATGGATGGATAGAGCATAACCACATGTTCAAAACATCCTTACTGAAGTATCTCAAAATATGCATGGATCTCTCGTAGCATCAAGTTAACATGGCATCAAAATATCAAGAAAATAGAGCTGAAAACAGAACATCAGACACCTACTTTGCATGCTTGTGCTAGTCACCACATAGATCACAAAAATACATGGCATACAACCCTGGAAAGATGGCATGGCATATTACAAAACACATGTATGACTCAAATTCATAGGGTGCACACACCAATCATAGCAAAAATAACAAAAGTGCAAGTTCTGTTAAGAAACAAAAACTAACATCACATAGCCCTCTTCCAACAGCATTTCGGGCATCAAGTAGAGCTCAAATGAAAATGATGCAATGAGATGAAATGATCTACTCTTCGAGACGAACATTTTGACATATTACACGCACGAAACGGAGCTACGGATGCAAAGTTATGATGCGCTGAAAATGCCACAAATTAATCAACGAGACAAAACTTAGACGAATTTTGAGGGGGAAAAGTCAACCTCGGGTTCCCGATCTAGATCGGCCCGAACCGGAAGCGGCGGCGGCGCTGCTCGCCGGAGGAGGAGATGCCGGGCGGGGCCGCCGGAGGAAGGGAGGCGGCGACGGACCGGGCCAGCCGGCTGGCGGGCGGGTCGCCGAGAGGCTGCTGCGGCCGGAGGCGCGGTGTTCGGGCGGTGCTCGCCGACGGAGTCGCTGGGCGGCGGGCGGCGGCGGTTCGCCGGAGACGGGCGCTGGCGCTGGCGCCATGGGGCGGCGGCGCGGCGATGGGCTTGGGATCAATGGCGCGGGCGGCGCGACGTGTCCGACACGGCGATGGACACGTCCGCGCGCTGAGGAAGAAGGAGGCTAGGGTTTGATCCGGATTTGGAATGGGGTGTATATAGGCATAGAGGGAGCTAGGAGAGTCCAAATGAGGTGCGGTTACCACACGATCGTGATCGAACGACGGAGAGCATGGAAGTGACTTAGATGGGTTATTGGGCTGTTTTGAAGGGGTGTTGGGCTGCAACTTAAAAGAGGCCTTTGCGAGAGTGCGGTTAACTGCTGAGTACCAAACGAGCTCCAAATGACCCGAACTTGACCGGTGGTTCACCGTGGTATACCAAGGCCACTTGACAAACCTCGTCCATTCAGAGAAAGTTTAGTACCCGCCACGGAAAACGTAAAAGGGGCGCCGGGGACATAGGAGTGCCGGATTGCAAAACGGACAACGGAAAAATGCTCGAATCATGAGACAAACATGTATGCAAATGCGATGCACATGATGACATGATATAAAATGCATGACATGGACAAAATGCAAATGAAGAAAACCCAACCATGGAGGGAATATCATATCACGATGCCGAAAATGGCAAGAGTTGAGTTACAATTATGGAAAGTTACGTCCGGTGTTACAAACCGAGCCTCGTGCAGCTGGCCTCTACACTGGAATGACGCTTTAAAGGTCGCCTTTGTGGGTTTGATCCTGACGGGTCTATGCCCATTTTGCACAATCGATCCTCGATAAATCAGGTTTAGGCTGCTTGCCGCCGCCCATCGTGACTCGTGAGGTGAAATCACCAATAATTGGGTCAAGAACCAATGCGCGAAACCGCCGTGACGATGCTAGTGGGTGGTCCTTCGATCAAGGTGATCGGGCAGGAAGACCATGGGTTGAACTTCGTGGCGACTGGCTCCATCGCAGATACGCCCTTTAGTGCGCGCTCCCTCCCTTTGGGTATGTGTGTTGGTATATCATGTTCACCGTCCGCACTTGTGTGGGAAAGCCCTTCCGTCCTCTATTGTTCGGGCGGCGGGATCTTCCTCGCCATCGCTATGCAGCCCTTGTCGTTGTTTTCGGCGCTTAGCTTGCCTTCTTCGGGGTGGGTTGGCTGGTTTTTCGCTATGAACACCCAACAATCCCTGCTGGTGTGGTTGGCTGGTTTTTCGGGGTGCTCGCGTATCCGCACAAGCGATCGAGTATTCGGTCCAAGTTGGACGGGCCCTGGTATTTCTTTTGAATGGCTTCTTCCACGACCGGGTTTAGAGCCTCCGAATTTGGCATTTATCGTCAGATCTTCAAAGATTATCACCGCACGCGGCGCTTATGCTTGTTGCGACGCCGACCTGCCATTGCTGTCCTTGGTATCCGAACTACCAGGTGTTTGGCCAAGTTTTTGCTTCGAGCTAGCTAGCTGTCCTCTCCGCAAAAAGCGGTCATGAGTGTGGTGAAGGCTGCCATGGATTTCGCAACATGGCATGTCAAAAACAGATAACAAGTAGGCATGTTTGAGAGCTCGAAGCACTCACTACAGAGCCTTTCATGATAAACTAAGCATACATAGATCAGGAAGACATGGCATAGAAGACATACATGGCAAGAACAACATCATAGCATAAACAGATCAACTACAACAACCTTGGCAAAATTGAATAACATGTAAACAATCTGCCAGGAAACATTTGGTAGCAAAAGTAGAGCTCGATTGACTCAAGCTATGGCACTCCACAGTTGCAAACAAAGGCATGGATGGATAGAGCATAACCACATGTTCAAAAATCCTCATCAAGTATCTCAAAATATGCATGGATCTCTCGGTAGCATCAAGTTAACATGGCATCAAAATATCAAGAAAACAGAGCTGAAAACAGCAACATCAGACACCTACTTTGCATGCTTGTGCTAGTCACCACATAGATCACAAAAATACATGGCATACACCCCTGGAAAGATGGCATGGCATATTACAAAACACATGTATGACTCAAATTCATAGGGTGCAAACATCAATCATAGCAAAATAACAAAGTGCAAGTTCTCATAAGAAATGTAAACTAACATCACATAGCCCTCTTCCAACAGCATTTCGGGCATCAAGATGAGCTCAAATGAAAATGATGCAATGAGATGAATGATCTACTCTTCGAGACGAACATTTTGACATATTACACGCACGAAACGGAGCTACGGATGCAAAGTTATGATGCGTTGGAAATGCCACAAATTAATCAACGAGACAAAACTTAGACGAGTTTTGAGGGGGAAAAAGTCAACCCTCGGGTTCCCGATCTAGATCGGGCCCGGAACCGAAGCGGCGGCGGCGCGGCTCGCCGGAGGAGGAGATGCCGGGCGGGGCCGCCGGAGGAAGGGGAGGCGGCGACGGACCGGGCCGCCGGGCGAGGTGGCGGCGGCGCCGGTGGCCCTCGGGCGGCGGCGCGCGGCGGGTCGCCGAGATGCTGCGCGGCCGGAGGCGCCGGTGCCGGGCGGTGCTCGCTGGCGGAGGCGCTGGGCGGCGGGCGGCGGCGGCGCGCCGGAGACAGCGCTGGCGCCGGGCGCCATGGGGCGGCGGCGCGCGGCGATGAGCTTGGGAGGCCCGACTGGCTCGGGCGGCTGGCGCGCGCGGGTGGCGAGGAGGCCAATTGGCGGCTTGGGACTGGCTGCAGCGGCGGCGCGACGTGTCCGACGCGGGCGATGGACACGTCCGCGCGCGAGGAAGAAGGAGGCTAGGGTTTGATCCGGATTTGGAATGGGGGTGTATATAGGCATAGAGGGAGCTAGGAGAGTCCAAATGAGGTGCGGTTACCACACGATCGTGATCGAACGACGGAGAGCATGGAAGTGACTTAGATGGGTTATTGGGCTGTTTTGAAGGTGTTGGGCTGCAACTTAAAAGAGGCCTTTGCGAGAGTAAGTTTAACTGCTGAGTATTAAACGAGCTCCAAATGACCCAACTTGACCGGTGGTCACCGTGGTATACCAAGGCCACTTGACAAACCTCGTCCATTCAGAGAAAGTTTAGTACCCGCCACGGAAAAACGTAAAAGGGGCGCCGGGGACATAGGAGTGCCGGATTGCAAAACGGACAACGGAAAAAATGCTCGGAATCATGAGACAAACATGTATGCAAATGCGATGCACATGATGACATGATATAAAATGCATGACATGGACAAAATGCAAATGAAGAAAACCCAACCACGGAGGGAATATCATATCACGATGCCGAAAATGGCAAGAGTTGGAGTTACAATTATGGAAAGTTACGTCCGGTGTTACAAACGGAGCCTCGTGCAGCTGGCCTCTACACCGGAATGACGCTTTAAAGGTCGCCTTTGTGGGTTTGATCCTTGACGGTCTATGCCCATTTTGCATAATCGATCCTCGATAAATCAGGTTTAGTTGCCGCCGCCGCCCATCGACTCGTGAGGTGAAATGGCCAATAATTGGGTCAAGAACCAATGCGCGAAACCGCCGTGGACGTATGCTAGTGGGTGGTCCTTCGATCAAGGTGATCGGGCAGGAAGGCCATGGGTTGAACTTCGGGGCGACTGGCTCCATCGCGTATACGTCCCTTAGTGCGTGCTTCCGCTCACTTTTAGGTATGTGTGTTGGTATATCATGTTCACCGTTCGCACTTGTGTGGGAAAGCCCTTCTGTCCTCTATTGTTCGGCGGCCGGGGATCTTCCTCGTCATCGCTATGCAGCCCCTTGTCGTTGTTTTCGGCGCTTAGCTTGCCTTCTTTCGGGGGTGTGGTTGGCTGGTTTTTCGCTATGAACACCCAACAATCCCTGTTGGTGTGGTTGGCTGGTTTTTCGGGGGTGTCATGTATCTGGCACAAGCGATCGAGTATTCGGTCCAAGTTGGACGGGCCCTGGGTATTTCTTTTGAATGGCTTCTTCCGCTGACCGGGTTTAGAGCCTCTGAATTTGGCATTTATCGTCAGATCTTCAAAGATTATCACCGCACGCGGCGCTTATGCTTGTTGCGACGCGACCTGCCATTGCTGTCCTTGGTATCCGAACTACCAGGGTGTTTGGCCAAGTTGTTGCTTCGAGCTAGCCAGCTGTCCTCTCCCGCGCAAAAGCGGGTCATATGTGTGGTGAGGGCTGCCATGGATTTCGGCAACATGGCATGTCAAAAACAGATAACAAGTAGGCATGTTTGAGAGCTCAAAGCACTCACTACAGAGCCTTTCATGATAAACTAAGCATACATAGATCAGGAAGACATAGCATAGAAGACATACATGGCAAGAACAACATCATAGCATAAATGGATCAACTACAACAACCTTGGCAAAATTGAATAACATGTAAACAATCTGCCAGGAAACATTTGGTAGCAAAAGTAGAGCTCGGTTGACTAAAGCTATGGCACTCCATAATTGCAAACAAAGGCATGGATGGATAGAGCATAACCACATGTTCAAAACATCCTTACTGAAGTATCTCAAAATATGCATGGATCTCTCGGTAGCATCAAGTTAACATGGCATCAAAATATCAAGAAAACAGAGCTGAAAACAGCAACATCAGACACCTACTTTGCATGCTTGTGCTAGTCACCACATAGATCACAAAAATACATGGCATACACCCTGGAAAGATGGCATGGCATATTACAAAACACATGTATGACTCAAATTCATAGGGTGCACACATCAATCATAGCAAAATAATAAAGTGCAAGTTCTGTTAAGAAACAGAAACTAACATCACATAGCCCTCTTCCAACAGCATTTCGGGCATCAAGATGAGCTCAAACGAAAATGATGCAATGAGATGAAATGATCTACTCTTCGAGACGAACATTTTGACATATTACACGCACGAAACGGAGCTACGGATGCAAAGTTATGATGCGTTGAAAATGCCACAAATTAATCAACGAGACAAAACTTAGACGAATTTTGAGGGGGGAAAAGTCAACCCTCGGGTTCCCGATCTAGATCGGGCCCGGAATCGAAGCGGCGGCGGCGCGGCTCGCGGAGGAGGAGATGCCGGGGCAGGGGCTGGCCGGAGGAAGGGGAGGCGGCGACGGACCGGGTCGGCCGGCGGAGGTGGCGGCGGCGGCCGGTGGCCGGGCGGCGGCGCGGCGGCGGGTCGCCGAGAGGCTGGCGGCCGGAGGCGCCGGGCTCGGCGGCGCCGCCGGCGGGAGGCGCTGGGCGGCGGGCGGCGGCGGCGTCGCGGAGATCGGCGCTGGCGCCGGGCGCCATGGAGGCGGGCGGCACGGCGATGGGCTTGGGGGCCGACCTGGCTCGGGCGGGCGGGCGCGCTGGTGGCGAGGAGGCCACGTGGCGGCTTGGGACTGGCTGGCGCGGGGGCGCGGACGGTCCGCGCGCGGAGGAAGAAGGAGGCTAGGGTTTGATCCGGATTTGGAAAGGGGGTGTATATATAGGCATAGAGGGAGCTAGAGAGTCCAAATGAGGTGCGGTTCTTCGCCCACACGATCGTGATCGAACGACGGAGAGCATGGAAGTGACTTAGATGGGTTATTGGGCTGTTTTGAAGGGGTGTTGGGCTGCAACTTAAAAGAGGCCTTTGCGAGAGTGCGGTTAACTGCTGAGTACCAAACGAGCTCCAAATGACCCGAACTTGACCGTGGTCTACCGTGGTATACCAAGGCCACTTGACAAACGCCGGTCCATTCCGAGAAAGTTTTGTACCCGCCACGGAAAAACCTAAAAGGGGCGCCGGGGACATAGGAGTGCCGGATTGCAAAACGGACAACGGAAAAATGCTCGAATCATGAGACGAACATGTATGCAAATGCGATGCACATGATGACATGATATAAAATGCATGACATGGACAAAATGCAAAATGAAGAAAAACCCAACCACGGAGGGAATATCATATCACGATGCCGAAAATGGCAAGAGTTGGAGTTACAATTATGGAAAGTTACGTCCGGGGTGTTACAACACTCCACCACTACAAGAGGATCTCGCCTCGAGATCTAGGACCGAAAGAACTCCGATATTCGAACGGAGGTGATCCTCGCGCCCTGTGTGGCTTCACGGTCGGAATGGTGTGACCACTTCACTTTCAGGAATTTGATTGACTTGTTGCGAGTCTTGCGCCGGTTTCTTCAAGAATAGAAACGGGTTCTCATGATAAGACAGATCTTCTTGAAGGTCAATCTCTTCAAGTTGATAGTGCGTTCAGAGTCTTGAAGCACTTGCGGGCTGTGACACGTGAAACACATCGCACGCTTGCAAAGTTGGATGGAAGCTCGTTGATAGGCTAGATCGCTTTTGCCAATGATCTTGAAAGGACCCACGATCTAGGGGCAAGCTTCCTTTGATACCGGGTTGACGAGTGCCTTTCATTGAGAGACGCGAGGTAGACATGGTCTCGATTTCAAAAGCCACATCACGGTGCTTATCATCATAATAGCTCTTCCGGCGTGATTGCGCGGCTTTGAGATTCTCACGAATGACTTTGCACATTTCTTCCGCTTCGTGATCAAGTAATTGCCAAGAAGTTGGCGCTCACCTGTCTCGGACCAATTGAGAGGAGTACGCACTTTCGCCATAGAGAATTTCGAATGGGGCCTTGCCCAACTCGCTGGAAGCTGTTGTTGTAGGAGAACTCGCATATGGAAGACAATCTTCCCACTTCATACCAAGGAAATGACACAAGCCCCGAGCATATCTTCAAGGATTTGATTTACTCGCCGACTTGGCCACTTGTTTGAGGATGGATAGCTATGCTGAAACGAATGTTGGTGCCCATGGCCTTCTCAAAAGAATCCCAAAACTTGAGATAAAGATGCTGCCACGGTCTCAAGAGATCACTTGTGGAATGCCGCAAGGAGACAATCTCGAGGTGTATAGCTCGCCAACCGAGCTGCTGTGATAGATTCTTTGATTGGAAGAAAATGAGCCACTTTAGTAAGCTTGTCAATGACAACGAAGATAGCATCATTTCCACGCTTGGACTTTGGAAATCCAGTCACGAAGTCCATTTCAATATGATCAAACTTCCATTCGAATAGCAAGAGGTTGAAGGAGACCAGCTGGTCTTTGGTGTTCTCGCTTTCACTCTTCTCGCAGACATCACATTCATTCACGAATTGAGCAATTTCGCTTCATTCGAGTCCACCAATATGACCGCTTGAGGTCCTGGTACATCTTCGCATTTCCAGATGAATGGATAGAAGCGAATTGTGAGCCTCGCTCATAATGAATTGTGAGCCTGGTAGATCACCCTTAGGAACCACAATCCGTCCTCAAAGAAAAGAGTATCTTTGTCATCAACGTGGAAGCACTTGTATTTGAATGCCCTTGTCGATACCACGCTTCACCTTTTTCACCATGGTATCCAGAAGTTGAACCTCACGAATCTGATCTTCCAAAGTAGGAGAGACTATGAGGTTGGCAAGAAAGCCTTGAGGAACAATTTGAAGATTCAGCTATGGAAAGCTTCACAAAGATCCGTTGGAAGGGCTTGAGGATTAAACTATTGCAGTAAGCCTTCCTGCTCAAAGCATCTGCAATCACATTGGCCTTGCCCGAGTATATTCAATACTTGGGTTGTACTCTTGAATCATTTCACCCATCGAGTCTGCCTCGAGGTTGAGGTTGGGTTGAGTGAAGATATACTTGAGACTCTTGTGATCGGTGAAAATGTCCACTTTCCTTCCCAACAAGAGATGTCTCCATGTTATCAATGCATGGACAACGCCGCCAACTCAAGATCGTGAGTGGGGTAGTTCTTTTCG
Organism: Aegilops longissima; assembly: GCA_021605205.1. NCBI lineage: Eukaryota > Viridiplantae > Streptophyta > Magnoliopsida > Poales > Poaceae > Aegilops > Aegilops longissima. Next base: position 185,195,975 of record CM038680.1, on the reverse strand, counting down.
CTGGGCTTTAGCTGACGAGAGGTATAAGCCACAACTCTCTTCTTACATTAACACAGCACCGAGACCTTGAAGAGAAGCATCACGTAAAACTTCAAATGGCTTGGATTCATCAGAGGAGTCAAGACAGAGCTGTGACGAGTTTCTCTTTGAGGGTATTGAAAGCAACGCCACACTCGTGAGACCGTATATACTTCACATGCTTCGAGAAGGTTGGAAAGAGGCTTTGCAATCTTGGAGAAATTCTCAACGAATCTTCGCAATAGCTTGCAAGACCAAGAAAATCATGGAGCTGCTTGACATTCGAGGAGGTTCCCAATTCACAATCGCGGACACCTTCTCGGATTAACAGCGATGCCCTTGGCGGAGATGATATGACCAAGATAAAGCACTTCATCAAGCCAAAATTCACATTTGGAAAACTTCAGATAGAATTGATACTCTCGAGCTTGTCTAGCACCAATCGCAAATGTTTGGCATGATCCTTCTTATTCTTGGAGAAGACCAAAATATCATCAAGATAGACCAAGACGAATTCATTGGTGTAGGGGTTGAAGATGAAATTCATCATCCGAGAGAATGTTGGAGGAGCATTGACAAGGCCGAAAGACATGACAAGATATTCATAAGAACCAAAGCTTGTTCTCAATGCTGTCTTGGGGATATCTTGTTCACGAATGCGAATCTGGTGATAACCCATACGAAGGTCAAGCTTGGAGAACACTTTAGCACCTTTGAGTTGCTCGAAAAGCTCATTGATGTTGGGAAGTGGATACTTGTTCTTGATTGTCTTCTTATTCAATGGACGGTAATAGACGCAAAGTCGGTCCGTGCCATCCTTCTTCCGACAAAAGAACACCACAACCCCAAGGAGGTGAACTCGGTCCGATCAAGCCCAGACGCTCTTGTTCATCGAGCTGCTTCTTCAATTCCTTCAGCTCATCAGTCCAAGCTTGTATGGACACTTGCAACGGGTTCAAAGCCGTGCTCAAGATCGATAACGAACTCAATCGGCCGATGAGGAGGCATACCCGAAGCTCTTCCGAAAGACATCTTGGTACTCACAAACGATCGAATCGAGAGATAGCATCCAATTCGCCTTCTCATTGAGAGAAAACAACCAATGGTTTCATCACGAAGCGCATAGATGATCACATCATTAGAAGAGTGAGTCAATTGAATTTCCCGGCAGCACAATCAAGCTGAGCTTTGTGCCGATAAAGCCACCCATCCCGAGAATAAGATCAATATCCGAGTCACCAAGGACAATTGGTTTAGCGAGAAATCTATAGTCGCCCATCTTGATAGAAACATCCGAACCATGTAGCTTATGCTCATGCATTTACCCGGAGAGACAACTGCTAATGGTCTAGGCAAATCTTGGAAAGACAACTCATGCTTAGATGCAAATGGTTTAGAGATGAAACTAAGCGATGCACCAAAGGTCAAAAAGAACTTTTGCAGGAATATCATTAACAAGAAGATTACCCATGATCACATCTCAAGAATCCTCCGCTTGGCTGCATTCATCATGTTCACCTTTGCAAACTTGGGATTATGCTTGACCACCGCATTGCTGGAAGATTTCACAGAGGAGGAGGCGAAGGCGCTTTGGTTGAAGCACTTGTTCGTGATAGTGACCTTTTCACGACACTTGTTGCAAGTCACCTCCGAGAGCGGTCGGTGGTAAGGAGAACTTGACCTTGGAGCTTGAGAATTAGACTTGTTCGATAGCCTGGTTGGGCGGGTGGGAAGATCCACGACCACCTGAGTTCTTCTCGCGATAAGGCTGATGGAACGGAGGAGGAGGAAGGTAGAACTTCGCTGCTTAGCTGCCACTTGAGAGGAAGAAGAAGACTGAACTGCATCCCCGATTCTCTTCTTAGAAGCCTCACATTTGAGCTGGGCAGCTTCTTGCTTCAAAGCCATGTTGTAGAATTCGCCATACTTTTCTCGCTCAAAAGCACAAGAGCTAATTGCAGATCTTCTCCGAGACCACCTCTGAATTGATAGATCATACTCTTTTCATCGTGGACGCCTTGCTTAGCAAAGCGAGCGAAGTTTCGAACTGGATATTGTATTGATATACGACATGTTGCCTTGCTTGAGATTGCGGAACTCCTCATGCTTGCTCTCAACAACACTTTTCGAATGTGGTGAGCTCAAATCTCGGCGAACTCATCCTGTAATGACACGACCTCCTCTCGAATCTTTGTATTGCTGGTACCACTCAGCAGCTTGGTCCTTGAGTGGAAAGGATGCAAACTTGACAAAGTCCTCGTGTCCGACATTGCTACAATCAAAATGCTTGCAGATGTCCACAAGCCAATCGTCGGCGTCTGTGGCCTCGGCTACGTAAACCGAAAGACTTCACCGATTAGCGAGGAACCGACCGAGAGTAGCAAAGTGTGGTTGGTTGTTGCCTTGACCTTGATTTCCTTGACTGCTTTTCCTTGAGTACGCTCTTGCAAGAGCTGCAAAATCATCTCGAGCATTGGCATTGGTGGCTGCCATGATAGTTGCCAGCCTCCGGAGGCGGAGGTGGAGGTGGAGGGTTCGACCGATTCCCATCATTCCGCCCGGATTCTAACGCTGGCGGAGCCATCCTGAAGAGGGTGACATCCGTTAGCACTTTGATAGACAAATAGTCAAGTAGAATCAACGGATAGAAATTGCAACATATAGTCTTCACAATAAACATTCGAACAATGATGAACGAATGAATTCCAAAAGCTAATCATCACACGTCCATTAAGGTGAGAAGCCACCTAGATAAAGATATGGAAACACCATCTGTCTTTGAAACAACTCGAATAACACAACTGAAAACAAAACAAAAGATTGGCTTCTAGAATAAGCCGGAACAAACACATGATAGAGATTTCGCCCAAAGTGTTTGTGGTGGGGCCCACACGGGCACGACGTACAGTGGACGTCATGAATGACAAACAAGACGCCCCGAATCAGCATAGCCAAGGATTCTTTAAGACGCCTCGCACCACTCAGAATCGATCGTGAATGGGCGGACCACTAGACGTTGAACCCCAATCTCAAATCATACATCCGTCGGAAAGATATCCCGTAAGCTACTAGAATTCCACCTATAAACTCCCAAACTTTCGGTTATGCAATCTGGTGTTGGGGATACAGGGACACAAAATATATCACCCAAACTAACAATACCTAGATCCAGTTGTATCCATCCGTCAACACATAACCAAGAAACCTTCGAAATCGTGGTACCTCGACCTTCAAAAACATCTGTTATACGAAGTCATGGCAATACTCCCGAGCTCGCCTCTAGTATCGGGTTATCGGGTTATCTCACCAACAACTGCACAAAAGAGATTTCGATGTTGGTAAAACTCAGTATTCCAGAATCTGCAACGATAAAATTGTGACGACAACACCTCGGAGCTCAACTCCCCGGACACCGCCACAACCCCTAAATGTCGAGGCACCAAGAACAATGTTCTCGCCACAAAACCATCGAACGATTCCAAGATACCCGCGTGATCCTAAAAAATTTTTTAGTGAAATTTGAGGAGAGGAGAGTCAAAACTTCTACGTCAGAGACCTCACAGAGCGATTTAAGGACTGGGAGTAAAAAGAATCCTACTCTCGATATATATAATCCTAAGACTCAAAACATTTTCCGTTCTAGACTCAACAACGCCAAAGAAACAATCAAGTAGGGGCTCCTAAGTCGGGAAGGCTCGATTACCAACTTGTAGCGCCTCGATGCGGCTATATCTCCCACGTGTCAAGCACGACTTAGAGGCATAACCGCATTGAAAGCAATGTCGCAAGTGAGGTAATCTTCACACAACCCATGTAATACATAAGGAAAGAGATACATAGTTGGCTTACAATGCCACTTCACACAAGACATAAATAAACATCCATCATTCAGATTACACTCAAGGTCCGACTACGGAACCAAAATAAAAGAAGATACCCCAAATGCTACACAGATCCCCGATCGTCCCAACTGGGCACCACTATCGATCATCAGGAAAAGACACATAGTAACGACCACGCCCTCATCGAACTCCCACTTGAGCTCGGTTATGCCACCTGACCGCATCGTCGGCACCTGCAACTGTTTTGGTAGAATATGTGAGTCACGGGACTCAGCAATCTCACACCCGCGAGATCAAGACTATTTAAGCTTATAGGAAGGACAGAGTTGTAAGGTGGAGCTGCTTTAAGCGACAGCATATATGGTGGCTACATCGCAAAAGAGGCGAGAAGAGAAGCAAGGCACGGACGTGAAGCTAGTAGCGATCAAGAAGTGATCCTGAACTACTTACGCCAAACATATCTCCAACACCGTGTTCACTTCCGGACTCCGACGAGAAGAGACCATCACGTTACACACGCGTTGATGTGTATTTTAATTGAGGTCAACTTCGGTTTTCTACAACCGACATTAACAAATTCCCATCTGCCTCATAACCGCGGCACGGCTTTGAAAGATAATACCGCAGGGTGTCCCAACTTAGCCCATTATAAGCTCTCACGGTCAACGAAGGATATTCCTTCTACCGGAAGACCCGATCAATCTCGAATCCCGGACTACAAGACATTTCGACAAAGAATAAAACAAGACCAAGAAGCCACCCGAATGTGCCGACAAATCCCGATAGGAGCTGCACATATCTCGCTCTCGTGGAACACCGGATTGCCCAAACTTCCGATAGGCCATCTCGAGTTGCCCTCGATGGCACCGGGCGGTGACAGGTTTGGACCAGCACTCGAGGAGAACTGCCCGGGTTAAAATAAAGATGACCCTCGGCTCGCGAAACCCGGGGAAAAGGCTTAGGTGGCAAATGGTAAAACCAAAGTTGGGCCTTGCTGGAGGAGTCTTATTCAAAGCGAATCGTCAAGGGGTCCCATAAATCACCCAACCGTAAGGAACGCTAAATCAAGGAACATAACACCGTATGACGGAAACTAGGTGGCAAGAGTGGAACAAAACACTGTGCATAAGGCCGAGCCTTCCACCCTTTACCAAGTATATAGATGCATTAATTATAGCAGATATATATTGTGATATCCCCAACAAGTAAACATGTTCCAATAAGGAACAACATCTCCATGTTCCAACAAGGAACAAACTTCAACTTCACCGCAACTAGCAACGCTATAAGAGGGCTGAGCAAAGCGTAACATAGCCAATCAACGGTTTGCTAGGAAGGGATGGTTAGGGCTGACATGGCAATATGGGTGGCATGATAAGCAAGTGATAGGCATCGAGCATAGGCATAGCAAAAGAGCGAGCAACTAGCATAGCAAAGATAGAAGTGATTTCGAGGGTATGGTCATCTTGCTCGCAATGTTCTCGAGTTGTCGAAAGCTTGATCCTCGTAAGAGTTCTCAACAGGTTCCTCGCCCACGCATCGCCTCCGGCTCTACCCAAAGCAAGAACACAAACAAAGGAACCACAATAAACCACGGTGCAATGCACAAGCAACATGATGCAAAACATGACATGATATGCGAGATGTGATATGCAATGCGTATGCGCGCTCCGAAGGAAAATGATGAACCAGGCATCAACTTGGCAAACCAAGTATGCCACTGAAAGATGAGATGATTTCGTTGAAATCGATATAAAGATCACCGAATCGATGCACGGTTTGCAAATGACAAGCAAAACAAGAATGGCACAAAACTGCCATTAACAAAGATGATACCACTTAGCAAGCAACAAGAAATTAAGCTACTGCACCCAAACGTACCAACAAAGTATATGGCAGTGATCTACTCAAGATGCTTGACAAAAGATGAACACTGAGCTACGGCTAAATCACATCATAACAGGTCCAAACAAGCATGGCAAAAGTGCAAAATATATCAGCTTCACAGACTTAGTGAAATTACTAAACATGGCAAAAACAGCATCAGGTAGCAATGTTCAGAGCAAGAAAACAACATGCTACAGGAACTTATAATAGCAAAACATGGCATGGAATGAATCTACTCAAAGCATAGAACAAAACTCCCTTACTGACCATAAGCCAAAAAGGATCAAAAAATATAGTAACACCCATGTCAATATCGCAAGTTTTGTTAACAGATTCAGCAACATGGCATGTCAAAAACAGATAACAAGTAGGCATGTTTGAGAGCTCAAAGCACTCACTACAGAGCCTTTCATGATAAACTAAGCATACATTGATCAGGAAGACATGGCATCGAAGACATACATGGCAAGAACAACATCATAGCATAAACGGATCAACTACAACAACCTTGGCAAAATTGAATAACATGTAAACAATCTGCCAGGAAACATTTGGTAGCAAAAGTAGAGCTCGATTGACTCAAGCTATGGCACTCCATAATTGCAAACAAAGGCATGGATGGATAGAGCATAACCACATGTTCAAAACATCCTTACTGAAGTATCTCAAAATATGCATGGATCTCTCGGTAGCATCAAGTTAACATGGCATCAAAATATCAGCAAAACAGAGCTGAAAACAGCAACATCAGGACACCTACTTTGCATGCTTGTGCTAGTCACCACATAGATCACAAAAATACATGGCATACACCCCTGGAAAGATGGCATGGCATATTACAAAACACATATAGGACTCAAATTCATAGGGTGCACACATCAATCATAGAAAAAATAACAAAAGTGCAAGTTCTGTTAAGAAACAGAAACTAACATCACATAGCCCTCTTCCAACAGCCTTTCGGGCATCAAGATGAGCTCAAATGAAAATGATGCAATGAGATGAAATGGTCTACTCTTCGAGGCGAACATTTTGACATATTACACGCACGAAACGGAGCTACGGATGCAAAGTTATGATGCGTTGAAAATGCCACAAATTAATCAACGAGACAAAACTTAGACGAATTTTGAGGGGGGAAAAGTCAACCCTCGGGTTCCCGATCTAGATCGGGCCCGGAACCGAAGCGGCGGCGGCGCGGCTCGCCGGAGGAGGAGATGCCGGGGCGGGGGCCGGCCGGAGGAAGGGGAGGCGGCGACGGGACCGGGGCCGGCCGGCGAGGCGGCGGCGGCGGGGTGGCCGTGGCGGGCGGGCGCGGGCGGCGGGTCGCCGAGAGCCGGCGGCCGGAGGCGCCGGTGCCGGGCGGCGCTTCGCGGCGGGAGGCGCCGGGCGGCGGGCGGCGGCGGCACGCCGGAGACGGGCGCTGGGCGCCTGGCGCCATGGAGCGGCGCGCGATGGCTTGGGAGGCCCGACCGAGCTCGGGCGGGCGGCACGGCGCTGGTGGCGAGGAGGCCACGTGGCGGCTTGGGACTGGCCGGGCGTGGCGGCGCGGACGTGTCCGGCGCGGCGATGGACGTGTCCGGCGCGCGGAGGAAGAAGGAGGCTAGGGTTTGATTCGGATTTGGAATGGAGGGTGTATATATAGGCATAGAGGGAGCTAGGAGAGTCCAAATGAGGTGCGGTTTTTGCCCACACGATCGTGATCGAACGACGGAGAGCATGGAAGTGACTTAGATGGGTTATTGGGCTGTTTTGAAGGGGTGTTGGAATGCAACTTAAAAGAGGCCTTTGCGAGAGTGCGGTTAACCGCTGAGTACCAAACGAGCTCCAAATGACCCGAACTTGACCGGTGGTCTACCGTGGTATACCAAGGCCACTTGAAAACCTCGGTCCATTCCGAGAAAGTTTAGTACCCGCCACGGAAAACATAAAAGGGGCGCCGGGGGACATAGGAGTGCCGGATTGCAAAACGGACAACGGAAAAATGCTCGGAATCATGAGACAAACATGTATGCAAATGCGATGCACATGATGACATGATATAAAATGCATGACATGGACAAAATGCAAAATGAAGAAAAACCCAACCACGGAGGGAATATCATATCACGATGCCGAAAATGGCAAGAGTTGGAGTTACAATTATGGAAAGTTACGTCCGGGGTGTTACAAACGGAGCCTGTGCAGTTGGCCTCTACACCTGGAATGACGCCTTTAAAGGTCGTCTTTGTGGGTTTGATCCTTGACGGGTCTATGCCCATTTTGCACACTGTATCCTGATAAATCAGGTTTAGGCTGCTGCCGCCGTCCATCAGGACTGGTGAGGTGAAATCCGTCAATAATTGGGTCAAGAACCAATGCGGCGAAACCGCCATGACGTATGCTAGTGGGTGGTCCTTCGATCAAGGTGATCGGGCAGGAAGACCATGGGTTGAACTGGGCGATCGCTCCATCAGCAGATACGCCCCTTTAGTGCGCGCTTCCACTCCCTTTTGGGTATGTGTGTTGGTATATCATGTTCACCGTCCGCACTTGTGTGGGAAAGCCCTTCTGTCCTCTATTGTTCGGCGGCCGGGGATCTTCCTCGTCATCGCTATGCAGCCCCTTGTCGTTGTTTTCGGCGCTTAGCTTGCCTTCTTTCGGGGGTATGGTTGGCTGGTTTTTCGCTATGAACACCCAACAATCCCTGTTGGTGTGGTTGGCTGGTTTTTCGGGGGTGTCATGTATCTGGCACAAGCGATCGAGTATTCGGTCCAAGTTGGACAGGCCCTGGGTATTTCTTTTGAATGGCTTCTTCCGCTGACCGGGTTTAGAGCCTCTGAATTTGGCATTTACTGTCGTATCTTCAGCATTATCACCGTTAATGCGGCGTTTATGCTTGTTGCGACGCGACCTACCATTTCTGTCCTTGGTATCCGAACTACTAGGGTGTTTGGCCGAGTTGTTGCTTCGAGCTAGCCAGCTGTCCTCTCCCGCGCAAAAGCGGGTCATGAGTGTGGTGAGAGCTTCCATGGATTTCGGCTTTTCCTGTCCTAGGTGCCAGGCTAGCCACTCGTCGCGGATGTTGTGTTTGAAGGCTGCTAGCGCCTCTGCATCCGGACAGTCGACGATCTGATTTTTCTTTGTTAGGAACCGCGTCCGGAATTGTCGGCCGATTCTTCCGCTGCTGAATTATATGGCTAAGGTCATCGGCGCTCGTGGTCGCACATATGTGCCCGGAAGTTATCAAGGAATGCGGCTTCCAGGTCCTCCCAACAACCGATTGACTCTGCTGGCAAGTTGTTGAGCCAATGCCGAGCTGGTCCTTTAAGCTTGAGTGGGAGGTATTTGATGGCATGTAGATCATCACCGCGGGCCATGTGGATATGGAGGAGATAGTCCTCGATCCAGACCGCAGGATCTGTGCTACCATCGTATGATTCTATGTTTATGGGTTTGAAGCCCTCCGGGATTGGATTATCCATTACTTCATCTGTGAAGCATAGTGGGTGTGCGGCGCCTCTGTATTGGGCTATATCACAACGTAGCTCATATGAGCTTTGTTCATCGTGTTCGCCCGCCGGGTTTGTTGTATCCGCGTGACGGTAATCATCCTGAGTCGTTGGGCCCACGCGATCTGTAGATCGATCTTGTATGCTTTGCCTTATCCTCCAATATATCTCGCAAGTCCGCGCTTTTTCCGTGCCTTGGTACTTTTGAGCAGCGCCGGGCGTGGCTTGAGCGGAGGGCCGAGAGGCTTCTCTGTCGCCATGGGGTGGCCGGTCTGCCATGTCGTCGCGCCGGTGACGTGGGTGCTTCCTCCTCCGACGAGGCAACGGCCTGCGCTTGGGGTAGCTTTTGAGGGGCGCTGAGTTCATACTCTTCGCTGCAAGGACTTCACCCATCCGTCACCTAGCAGGTCTTGGTCAGCTCTAAGCTGTTGCTGCTTTTTCTTGAGCCTGCTTGCCGTGGCTATGAGCCTGCGTTTAAAACGCTCTTGTTCGACGGGGTCCTCCGCACGCACGAATTCGCTGCGTTGAGGCTTGCCTCGCCTTCGAGGGGGGCACATAATTATCGCCCTCTACCTCTCTTTCGCCAGACTGTCAGGCGGATTTGCTTCTCCCTCCTCCCGCGCTGAGTCCTGCTGGAGGGGGTCGCCTTCGCACCGTCCGGTATTATTGTCTCCCGTGCCGGAATCGCCATTTTTACTGTGGCGGGATTTAGAGCGGCGCCGCTGATGTCGGTGCTTGGGTTGTTTCTTGGAGGGGTCATCCTCTGCCATTCCAACGCCATTCCCATATTTTGGGATGTCCACCATGTATATGTCATATGACGAGGTGGCCTTCCAGTGCCCCATGGGCGCTGGCTCTTGATTGTCTCCGGCACCGTCGTCCATACCGTCGATGTCTTCGGAGTCGAAGTCGAGCATGTCGGTTAAATCATCGACAGTGGCTACAAAGTGGGTGGTGGGTGGGCGTTGAATTTCTTTGTAGTCCGAATCCCAACCTTCCTGACCATAGTTCGGCCAGGGCTCCCCTGACAAAGAGAGAGACTTTAATGAGTTCAGGATATCGCCAAAGGGCGAAAAGGAAAGATGTCCGTGGCGGTGAACTCCATAATCGGCGCCACCGGATTCGACTGGTAGAGGCGCGGGAGGTTCGGAGTCCAGAAAGGAGTCCGGCACCTGGGAGTCATGAGCATCGCAAAGGACAGGGATGGTATTCGGCTCAATCACCGTGGAGATTTCATCCCCCGAGGCGGTGTCCAACCAACCGTCCTCGATCGGCGAAACCGGCTCCGGATTAAGGGTCGGAGCGGATACTGGTGCGGCCTCCAGGGCGCTGTTCGGCGGCAGAGCTAGATCGTACCCATCGAGACAGTGCGGAGCGCTCGGCTATGGTTCGAATCCGTCGAAGATCAAATCTCCATGGACATCGGCTGTATAGTTCAGGCTTCCAAATCTGACCTGATGGCCAGGGGCATAGCTTTCAATCTGCTCCAGATGGCCTAGCAAATTGGCCCGCAGCGCAAAGCCGCCGAATACGAAGATCTGTCCGGGGAGAAAAGTCTCATCCTGGACTGTGTCGTTGCTGATGATTGAAGGAGCCATCGGGCCTATAGGTGATGACACAGAGGAACTCTCAATGAAAGCACCAATGTTGGTGTCAAAACCGACGGATCTCGGGTAGGGGGTCCCGAACTGTGCGTCTAGGCGGATGGTAACAGGAGACAAGGGACACGATGTTTTTACCCAGATTCGGGCCCTCTCGATGGAGGTAATACCCTACTCCTGCTTGATTAATATTCATGATATGGGTAGTACAAGAGTAGACCTACCGCGAGATCGGAGAGGCTAAACCCTAGAAGCTAGCCTATGGTATGATTGTTGTTCGTCCTACGGACTAAAACCCTTCGGTTTATATAGACACCGAATACGGTTAGGGTTACACAGAGTCGGTTACAATGGTAGGAAATCTACATATCCGTATCGCCAACCTTGCCTTCCACGCCAAGGAAAGTCCTCCGGACACGGGACGAAGTCTTCAATCTTGTATCTTCATAGTCCAGGAGTCCGGCCAAAGATGATAGTTTGGCTATCCGAACACCCCCTAGTCCAGGACTCCCTCATTACCCCTCACTTTGGATTGTGGCTCAAGACCTTGAAGGTGGAGCCGAAGATGATCGAGGGGCAACAAGCAGAGTGCGGATGGGCGGTAATAAGCAAGTGTGCTGATGCTCCGTGGCCCGAGGTCTCTTTTCAAGAGGAGCTTGGTTTGTGGCAACGGGAGTGGTTTTATATCACCGTTCCCAGGGACACCCAAATGGGTGGCGCCACCCGCCTTTCGCTCAGGTCCACCACAGCGGCTGGCATCATGGGTCAACCGGGGGCTCTACTGGGGGCCGTCCAAGGACGTTCCACTGTTGCAGGGCCGTATTCGAGACCTCCAAGAAAGAGAGATCAATCTGGTCGTGGTGGCACAGGTTATGCTGATTCGGCGCCTTCTGCCCTGCAAACGCCGCCCCCTCCGTATGTGGGAGTTTAATCCGGAGGGACCACGAGCTCTCCAACATTTTATGGGCGCGACGCCCAATGATATGTATAAACTATTCTTCGGATCACAAGAGAAGTGTCCGGACTTGACCGAGGACGCAAGTCTAAGCTGTAATCACCCAGATACTGTCGGCATTCTGGGAACGGGGGTCCCCAGAGTTTCCTGCCTGCGGCCTGCGACGTGGCTCGAAGGAGGCCCAGTACGGCCCATCTTCATCAACGCAAGCTCAAGACCCTCGCGAGGGGCCAAGCCTCGCGGGGTGAACAACAAATAGCTTCCTCAGGCACGGCCTCGTCAGGCTGGCTCATGAGGAGGCGGAGAGTTCAAGGCAGGGTACCTCGCGAGGTGCCCATGACGCAAGCCATGACGACCAAGGGTGCCAGTCGGGCGCCAGCCCGCGCAGTGTCCTCCTTTCCTCTTTGGTGCAAAGGGAGCAAGCGCAGGTGAGAGCATCAAGCAAAGGCATCCGTTTTGGTGCAACAAGACCAAGACCAGCCCAACGGCTGGAAGGGAGTCATCGTGGAGCCCAAGCAGGCGTCATCACCAGAGCCTTTGGCAGGCGAGGACCAACTTTAGTCAGGATAAGTGTACCCGCTGTTCCCCTTCAAATGGCTAATTGTTGGCGCCTTCCCGCTCAATATTTGGGAAGAGGCCCAGGCCTTCGCCTATAAATAGGAGTAGCCACCCCTGTATGGGGATCGAATCCTCATCAAGAAACCGGTAGCTAGAGCGACTGAACACCACCTAGCAGTTCATCGCACCCGCCAAGAACAGACCCTCACGAGGTTGTTCTTCCTTGTATTGTTCCTCATCAGCCCAAGAGGCAATCCACCACACCACACACTGGAGTAGGGTATTACACCACAATGGTGGCCCGAACCAGTATAAATCTCATGTCTCTTGTGCTGTTCTATTTAGTAGTTTAGGTCCCAGCGATTCGGCGAGGTGCGAGACGGTGGAGGGTTGGATCTCCGCGCGCACCCCAGTGTTCGAACCTCAAGGGTCTGCCGGAACCCGAAATCCGACATTTGGCGCGCCAGGTAGGGGTGCGCCGGAATCCACCTTCTGCCACCTCGTGTTCCGTCGCATCGTCATCACCATGTCCGCGACACTGCTGGCAACCCAGATCCTTCGGTGGCGTGGCCCGCCCTTGAGCCGCTCGCCTCGGGTGACCCGTGCCCTGGTAGCTTGCGGTCCGCAGGGCGCTGCGGGCCGCGGGCGGCGCGGACAGGCTTCGACGGCTCTCACGCCGCGGCAGGCGCGGTCGGCAGCAAGGGCCTCCAATCACGCCGCGACCACGTCACCGTACACCCGCCGGGAGCAGGCGAACTCGAGGGCCGCGCTCACAGTGGCCCGAGAGCTGCTGCAGTGCAGGCTGCTGGAGAGCGGCCGCGACGTGCTGCTGGAGCGAGTGGCAGAGCTCCTGGGCTTCGCCGCCTCGGGGGCTCACCCCTTCTGCACCCAGCTTCCATCTCAGGCCAGGCGGCCAGCTGGGGCTCCACGCTGCGTGCCGCGGGCTCCAAAGCTACTCCAACACCGGCGAAGCTGTCAGCACCGGGCCGGCGGCGGGGTTGCCCCCGCCCCCGGTCCGCGGAGAAGAAGGACTCGACGTAACCCACGGCCCAGGTGGACCGCCGCGCCACCACCCCACGGTGGGCGCATCAAGCAGAGCCGCATGGCACGCTGAGCACTACGGCGTGGCCTTCGGGATGACGGCGCCAGAAGAATACGTGCCCACATGATGGACCAAGGGCACCCGCATGAGGGAGAACAAGGCTCGCTCCTCAGCCCGAGCTGGGGGGATGAGGCGCCAGAAGCTGAGCTCTTCCAGGAGCCTCGGGATTGTCCCACTGGTCGCACCGGGGGCGACGATTATCGGGTACCGCTACTTCCTCAGGAGCAAGCATACGCTAATCATGGATCGCAGGAGGTGCAGGTCGCCGCGGCGAGCAGCTGCCCCGCTCCCGCAGTCTCCTACCCCTCGGGAGGAGGGCGCAGGGAGCTGCAGGAGAGGGGCCGAGATCCAACATCACCACCGCGGCGTTCGGAGCAAGGTGTTCTCAGGAGGTAGGCCCACTGCTGGGGAGGTGCCTCAGGGCCTGCCCCTGGCGGAGGACCCATGGTCGTCGTGGGAACCGCTGGCGACCGCTCTACCCGATCGGCGGCGTCCTGGTTTCTGGTCGTCGTTGATGGCACTAGAGTGTGGCGCAAGGCGGGGCCCTCGTCTGGCGATATGAAGCAAGGCCGGTACCTGTGAAGAAGGCCCAAGCTCGTGAAGCTTGCCGCCCGTGACACTCTCACATAATAATGAGTGGGGCTGTACACGCCCTGTAGTCTCGAGGTGCCGGCCTCAGCCCTGGGGCTCCTCCCACGCCAATGGCAGCACTTAGCTCCTACTGGTGAGAAGACGTCCAAGACTAGACTAGGTGTCGGACGCGGCTTTTCTTCTGCTTTCTTCGCCTTTCCCTTTGGTTGTCGCTTTCCCCCGCCGGATTTAAGTTGGATTTGAATTTGAGATTTGCGTGTGTTCGGGGAAGGGGTGCTTAGTCTCGTTCGAGCAAATCTCTCGCGTTTCGGTTACCACTCCGCCTCAGCTGCCTCATCTCGCGAGCCCCTCGCGAGCCGGGCCGGGCCTAGCTTGCGCGCGGCCCAGCCTGCCGCTGTCGCGTCCTCTCCGGAGGGTTTTTACTGCAAATCCTATGGATTCGATCAGGAGACACTCGGGTCACCGCAGCCTCCCACAGGCTATCTCAGGGCTCGTATGAAACAAAGGTAAACTGGCCAACCAGCACGTCGCTTAGCCAACCACTTGGCGCGGGCGTATGGGCGATGTAACACCTGCTAATACGATGAACACAAGTTTTACATGAGGGGCCCCTCCCAAAATGCTCTCACAGCCATCGTGCCAAGCCCGAGTTCTATTCATGCAGGTAATGGAACAGGGACAATACATAATCAGTCGGATAAATCCCCAATGCGCCCACAGGAGCACCTCCCGAGCCGTTCTTTGGCGTCGCTGGCCTCGCCACACTTGTCTGCGAGGCCATCGGCAGCGTCGGGCCGCTCACCACGCCGCCTCATCGGCAGCCACAATCACGCCTGTCGTTGTCCGGCAAAGGCCCCGAGAGCATCCACATTATCTTCCACCCAAGTCGCCAGTGTCGCCCGGACGGCCTAGGGAATCTGGGCGATGGCTGCGCTAAAGTCGGTGGGGTCCATGTTCCGAGATGGCTGAAGACACGAGAAAAGCGCGCGCCCAAGCAGCGCGGCTCCTCACCTCCACCAACCTATTGGCCCGACCGACCGCGCCCAGCCGCGTCACCACATCGATGAAGAACTCAAGGTTGCGGCGTAGTTAATCGCAGGCGGCTCGCCAACAGCCGCCTCGCAGATGTTACCCAAGGCTGTGTTGGCTCTTTCCCGGCGTGGGAGTATGGGGCGTGCTCGTGCTCCAGATTCGCCACGACGATCTCGTCTCGCATTCTCGGCGACGGCCTCGGCCTCCTCCACCTGTTGGCGAAGAAGAGCACCTCGGCCCGAGAGGTGGTTGACTCCCCTGCGCCACCTCGAGGGCGGCCCAAGAGCATCGCCCGCCCAGCCGCCTCCTCAACTTGGCCCTCAAGGCAGCAGTCTTGCCTTCAGCCTCGGCCCCGATCAAACCCAGCCTCTCCTCGAACTCGCGCTCGAGGTTCAAGCGTGACGTTGCCACTCGGCGTCCGACCTCCTCCAGACGCGGGCTTCTCGCAGCGACCTCATCCTCCGCCTGTCGCCAAGCGCCCCTCGCCTCCAAGCGCTTCGACTGCGCTGCTCGGCGGCTTCAGCGCCAACACCTCCTCACGCTTACGAGCTCCGCTGGTCGCGGAGGCCACCTTCATCGACGCGAGGGCTGCCTCGCGCAGCTCCACTTGCTCCTCCAATGAGAAACACCGGCCAGGAGCTCCGTGCCGCTCCTCCGCCGCCTCTCGCCGCTGTTAGCTTCCGGGCCTCCTCGACGGCCCGAGAACAGCCTCCCGAGAGGCTGCCAACGCGCTTTGGCCTCCTCATCGTCAATATCGCGCTGATGGCGCGCGCAAGGGCGACAGCGCCCTCCAGCTCACGCCTCACTGCGGCCAGGCGGAGGCCCTCGGCCTCAAGGCGCGCGTCTTCATCAGCGAGCTCTTCACCAAGAAGGCTCACCGCGTCAGCCGCCCTTCGAAGAAATCCTTGGCGAAGGGCACGACGCCCCAAGGCGGCAGTGCACGCTCTTCCACACCATCAACAACCCAAGCGGGCGCCGGAGCCACGAATCAGCACTCCTCCTCCGGGCGGGGGGGGGGCTGGCACCCTCGATCGCTGGCACGCCGCGCTGTAAGCCCGGCCTGTAACACCACGGATGTAACTTCCCTTTGGGCAATATATCAATTTGACCTCATCCAAGTCTTGTGGGTTTTTGTCATGCTTGGCTTCATTTTGTTTGGTTATGTTGGGTTTTCTCTTTTCTTTGTTTTGCTCTTTTACCATATTGCATTTGTGCCTTTTGTCATCTTGCATTCCATTTCTTTTCATGTGGTTGTGGTGTTCTCTTACATGTCATGTGGTTGCATGTGCCATTCTTATTTGCATTACCATCTCCTCCTTCCTCTACTTCTTTCCTTTTCAAGGGCTATAATTTCCTTTCTCAATTAATGCTCATCTTCTCCCTGAAAATCTTGCTCTTTGCACTAAACCTCTCTCGCCAAAAAATCTCCTCATTTGAAGTTGTTATGGTCAGGTTCAAATGGCACAAGTTTGAAATATTTCCAAACTTGTCTTATTTTTCTACCTCTAAAATGTCCATTACAATTTATTTAAATTGTGGAGAATTCCAGGAGTGTGGGGATATTTTCCTTTCTCTCCAACTCTTTTCTTTTCTTTTCTGTTCTTTCTTTTATCTTCCTTTTGTTTTTAAAAGGAAAAGAAAAGGAGGCAGCAGCAGCAGGCAGCCCAGCGATTCCTCTCCACACAGGCCCCGGCCACTCCGAGCCGGCCCAGCTCCCTCAGCCAAACAGCCCGAGAGCAGCGCGCCAGCCCGCCGCCTCCTCCTGCCTTCACAAGCGCACCACGGCCGCATGTACCCCGCTAGATCCCGTCCACGTGGGCGCGCGGCCCCGCTGGCAGCGACAAAGACTGCGCTTCTCACCCACCTTTCCCTCTCCTCTCGCCATCGCCGATGGGGACCCCGAGCACGGGGAGCGTGAGCTCGCCCCGTCGCCCTAGCCCCCTTCTTATCCCCTCTCCGCGTCAAACCGCACCCTAGGGTTTCCCTCTCCCTCTCGCCGCCGCCGCCAGGTAGGAGGACCGCCCGATTCGCCGCCCCGCTCCGTCCCGAGCGCATCTGAGAGCGTGGCCTCGTCGCCGGCGTGCTCTCCGGCCACCCCAACCATCCGTACCGTGTCCATCTTCTTCCTCGTCGTCGTCTTCGTCCACGACGTCGACTACGGGGGCCCGGATCGCCAAGTTCGTCGACGCCCTGTTCCTGTCTTCCTCTCGGCCAGGAAACCCGGCGAAGTTCAGAGCACGACGCCTTCGCCGTCAGCCCGTCTCCGTCGCCGATTTCTTGTCCTAGGGTAAGGAGGTATACCCTACTTCCTCCCTGCTCCTCCCTGTCGCCGTTAGTTCACCTTAGCGCAGTTTCCGGCCCGTGGTCTTATCGCGCTCGGCGTGCTCCGGCATGCTCGTAGTTGTTGGGTTCAGAGTTGTTTTGGCCGTGCGTGGTTGCCGCTATCCCCGCTCGGGCTTGCCCCTTCTTGTTCTGTGGTGCCCTCTCGTGCGTACCCAGTGTGTACGAGGGCGCAGAGCCCCTGTAGCCGCCGTTGCCTCGCCGGCGTCGCCGTTTGTTGTCTCTGTCCTTAGATCAGGACCCAGTGGTTGGTCAAGTAGGCCGCGTCCCGGATCCTACCGACTCCCCTAGCCTAGCCGAGCTGGTTGACCCCCCGCTCTCTCACCGCGGCGACCTGGGTTCGAACCCCAGGCGCGCCTCCCCCCTTTTATTTCTGTTTTTCGTGCTTCCTCCGGTTCGTCTCTGCAGCGGAGAAGCGATTAAGGCCGAGGCCCTTCCTCTGTCGATCGCCGCCTAGCCCAGTGGTAGCAGTGCAGGTTTCAACGGGAGACCCGGTTCAATCCCAAGGCTGTTTTCTTCCCCCTTTTAAACCCCTTCGCCATCGTCTCTATATGGCAGGAGGGTCATGGTCGACCTCTCAGCGCCTCCCCCATATGCTTATTTTTTTTCCTTACCCCCACGTTTCCATTTCCAGTTTTGATTCCTTGTCTGTTTTAGGCAAGTCCATTTCTGGACATTTCCAAATCTGGAAATTGCCATTTCTGCTAACTTCCATATTAGGCAGGTTTTAACTTAATGCTTTTGTGATGTTTTCTCTACTGCAACCCTAGCATATTATATATGTTTTTGGGGTAGAAAAATCCCACCAACTCAGTGGTGGCATTAGTTTCTGCATTTGGGCAAGTTTATGATCATGTCTTTTTGCATCATGTTTATGTGTTGTTTCCATTGGGCATATTTCATTGCTTTATGCTATGATGTAGTTTTGCACACGTGCATGGCTTTGTTCATCATGCTGTTAAGTAGGTTTCTCACCATTCTTGTTTTGCCCGCCATATCCAACCCGTGCATCCGATTCCGGTGATCTCTATATCGATTTCTAACGAAATCATCTCATCTTTCCGATGGCATGCTTGGTTTGCCAAGATGATGCCTGGTTTTCCATTTACCTTCCGGAGCGCACCTAAGCATTGCATATCCCATCCCGCATATTCATGTCATGTTTTGCATCATGTTGATTGTGCATTGCACCGTGATTTATTGTGGATCCTTTGTCTGTGTTGTTGCTTTGGGTAGAGCCGAGAGACGAGTACGTGAACGAGGAACCTGTTGAGAACGCTTTCGAGGATCAAGCTTTCGACAACTCTGAGAACATTGCAGGCAAGGTGACCATACCCTCGAAATCACTTCTATCTTTGCTATGCTAGTTGCTCGCTCTTTTGCTATGCCTATGCTGCGATGCCTACCACTTGCTATATCATGCCACCCATATTGCCATGTCAGCCTCTAACCATCCTTTCCTAGCAAACCGTTGATTGGCTATGTTACCGCTTTGCTCAGCCCTCTTATAGCGTTGCTAGTTGCAGGTGAAGCTGAAGTTTGTTCCTTGTTGGAACATGGAGATGTTGTTCCTGTATGGAACATGTTTACTTGTTGGGGATATCACAATATATATATATCGGCTATAATTAATACATCTATATACTTGGTAAAGGGTGGAAGGCTCGGCCTTATGCCTGGTGTTTTGTTCCACTCTTGCCCCCCCCCCCTAGTTTCCGTCATACCGGTGTTATGTTCCTTGATTTTGCGTTCCTTACACGGTTGGGTGATTTATGGGACCCCTTGACAGTTCGCTTTGAATAAGACTCCTCCAAAGAAGGCCCAACATTGGTTTTACCATTTGCCACCTAAGCCTTTTCCCCGGTTTTCGCGAGCCCGAGGGTCATCTTATTTTAAACCCCGGGCGGTGCTCCTCCGAGCGTTGGTCCAAACTAGAGCACCGTCTGGGACCATTCCTTGGCAACATGGATTACGTCGGTTCTCAGACGCTTCGCTTATCCGGTGTGCCACGAGAACGAGATATGTGCAGCTCCTATCGGGATTTGTCGGCACATTCGGGTGGCTTTGCTGGTCTTGTTTTATTGCTGTCGAAATGTCTTGTAGTCCGGGATTCGAGATTGATCGGGTCTTCCCGTAGAAGGAATATCCTTCGTTGACCGTGAGAGCTTATAATGGGCTAAGTTGGGACACCCTGCAGGTAATATCTTTCAAAGCCGTGCCGCGGTTATGAGGCGATGGGAATTTGTTAATGTCCGTTGTAGATAACCCAAAGTTGACCTCAAATAAAATACACATCAACAAGTGTAACCGTGATGGTCTCTTCTCGGAGTCCGGGAAGTGAACACGTGTTGGAGTTATGTCTGACGTAAGTAGTTCAGGATCACTTCTTGATCGCTATTAGTTTCACGACCGTGCTTTGCTTCTCTTCTCGCTCTCTTTTGCGATGTAGCCACCATATATGCTAGTCGCTTGCTGCAGCTCCACTTTACTACCTGTCCTTCCTATAAGCTTAAATAGTCTTGATCTCGCTGGTGTGAGATTGCTTTGAGTCCCGTGACTCACAGATACTTCCAAAACAGTTGCAGTTCCGATGAGGCGGTGCAGGTGTGATTCCACCGAGCTCAAGTGGGAGTTCGACGAGGAACGTGGTCGTTACTATGTGTCGCTTCCATGATCAGTAGTGGTGCCCAGTTGGGATGATTCGGGATCTGTGTTAGCTTTTGGGGTATCTTCTTTATTTTGGTTCCGTAGTCGGACCTTGAGTGTACTCTGAATGATGAATGTTTATTTATGTACGTGTGAAGTGGCGGCGTAAGCCAACTATGTACCTTTCCTTAATTATTACATGGGTTGTGTGAAGATTACCTCACTTGCGACATTGCTTTCAATGCGGTTATGCCTCTAAGTCGTGCCTCGACACGTGGGAGATATAGCCGCATCGGGCGCTATGTTGGTATCGAGCCGACCGCGTTACACGGATGGTTGCGGACAGGTGCGTGGTCATGTTGTTCATGACGCTTGTGACCCGTCGTGGCACCCGACATGGCACATGTACGGACTGGAAGCACAGACGCTTGTGCCAAGAGGAACGTTCTGTGGCCCGACAAACACGTCGGTTCCTCCGAGTGGGGTGTATGTGATAGCCCGGCGATTAGGGATGATAGACTACTCATATCAATAAGGAATTCCTTCTTTTCCGGAGCCCATTCGGACAGAACTCCAAAGTTAAGCGTGCTCAGCTTGGAGTAGTGTCGGGATGGGTGACCGACCGAAGTTGCTCCCGGAGCGCGCAGTGAGGACAAAGTGCGCAGAAAAGACTAGTATTGATCTATGGGGCCAGTCTAGATCCCGCCAGGAGTAACGACCACCGGCGGGTGTGTCCCCGACTTAGGAGCCCCCTACTTGATTGTTTGCTGACGTTGTTGAGTCTAGAATGGAAAATGTTTTGAGTCTTAGGAGTATATATATCGGAGAGTAGGATTCTTTTTACTTCCCAGTCCCTTCGTCGCTCTGGTGAGGTATCCTGACGTAGAGTTTTGACTCTTCTCTCCTCAAATTTCACTAAAAAAATTTTAGGATCACGTGGGTATCTTGGAATCGTTCCGATGGTTTTGTGACGAGAACATTGTTCTTGGTGCCTCCTGACATTTAGGGGTTGTGGCAGTGTCCCGGGGAGTTGAGCTCCGAGGTGTTGCCGTCACAATTTTATCGTTGCAGTTCTGGAATACCTGAGTTTTGCCGACATCAAATCTCTTTTGTGCGCTTGTTGGTGAGATAACCTGATAGCCCGATCTTCGTGGCGAAAAGGGAGTATTGCCATGACTTGCATAACGGATGTTTTTCAAGGTCGAGGTACACGATTTCCGAGGATTTCTTGGTTATGTGTTGACGGATGGATACAGTGGATCTAGGTATTGTTAGTTTGGGTGATATATTTTGTGTCCCTGTATCCCCAACACCAGATTGCATAACCGTAAAGTTTCGGGAGTTTATAGGTGGGAATTCTAGTAGCTTACGGGATATTCTTTCCGACGGATGTATGATTTGAGATTGGGGTTCAACGTCTAGTGGTCCGCCCATTCACGGTCCATTTACGAGGGTCGCGAGGCGCCTTAAAGAATCCTTGGCTATGCTGATTCGGGACGCCTTGTTAGTCATTCGTGACGTCCGCTATACGTCGTGTCCGTGTGGGCCCCACCACGAACACTTTGGGCGAAATCTCTATCATGTGTTTGTTCCGGCTCATTCTAGAAGCCAACCTTTTGTTTTCAGTTGTGATATTCGAATTGTTCCTCAGTCAGATGTTATTTCCATATCTTTTTATAAGTGGCTTCTCTCCTTAATGGATGTGTGATGATTAACTTTGGAATTCATTCGTTCATTCTTGTTCGAATGTTTATTGTGAAGACTATATGTTGCAATTTCTATCCGTTGATTCTACTTATCTTTTGTCTATCAAAGGACTAACGGATGTCACCCTCTTCAGGATGGCTCCGCCAACGCGTCTGAATCCGGATCGCAATGATGGGGATCAGTCGAACCCTCCACCTCCACCTCCACCTCCAGGATTGTCTCCTTGCACGGTATTCCACAAGTGATCTCTTCAGACCGTGGCAGCATCTTTACCTCCAAGTTTTGGGATTCTTTTCAGAAGGCCATGGGCACCAACATTCGTTTCAGCACAGCTTTCCATCCTCAAACAAGTGGCCAAGTCGAGCGAGTTAACCAAATCCTTGAAGATATGCTCAGGGCTTGTGTCATTTCCTTCGGTATGAAGTGGGAAGATTGTCTTCCTTATGCCGAGTTCTCTTACAACAACAGCTTCCAAGAGAGTTCGGGCAAGGCCCCATTCGAAATTCTCTATGGCAGAAAGTGCCGTACTCCTCTCAATTGGTCTGAGACAGGTGAAAGCCAACTCCTTGGCAATGACTTGATCACAGAAGCAGAAGAAATGTGCCAAGTCATTCGTGAGAATCTCAAAGCCGCGCAATCGCGCCAGAAGAGCTATTATGATGATAAGCACCGTGATGTGACTTTTGAAATCGGAGACCATGTCTACCTCCGCGTCTCTCAATGAAAGGTACTGTAAACCCGGTATCAAAGGGAAGCTTGCCCCTAGATCGTGGGTCCTTTCAAGATCATTGGGAAAAGAGGCGATCTCGCCTATCAACTTGAGCTTCCATCCAACTTTGCAAGCGTGCGATGTGTTTCACGTGTCACAGCCGCAAGTGCTTCAAGACTCCTGAACGCACTATCAACTTCGAAGAGATTGACCTTCAAGAAGATCTCTCTTATCATGAGCACCCCGTTGCTATTCTTGAAGAAACCGAGCGCAAGACTCGCAACAAGTCAATCAAATTCCTGAAAGTGAAGTGGTCACACCATTCCGACCGAGAAGCTACCTGGGAGCGTGAGGATCACCTCCGTTCTGAGTATCCGGAGTTCTTTCAGTCCTAGATCTCGGGACGAGATCCTCTTGTAGTGGTGGAGTGTTGTAACACCCTGGATGTAACTTCCCCTTTTGGGCAATATATCAATTTGACCTCATCCAAGTCTTGTGGGTTTTTGTCATGCTTGGCTTCATTTTGTTTGGTTATGTTGGGTTTTCTCTTTTCTTTGTTTTGCTCTTTTACCATATTGCATTTGTGCCTTTTGTCATCTTGCATTCCATTTCTTTTCATGTGGTTGTGGTGTTCTCTTACATGTCATGTGGTTGCATGTGCCATTCTTATTTGCATTACCATCTCCTCCTTCCCTCTACTTCTTTCCTTTTCAAGGGCTATAATTTCCTTTCTCAATTAATGCTCATCTTCTCCCTGAAAATCTTGCTCTTTGCACTAAACCTCTCTGCCAAAAATCTCCTCATTTGAAGTTGTAATGGTCAGGTTCAAAAATGGCACAAGTTTGAAATATTTCCAAACTTGTCTTATTTTCTACCTCTAAAATGTCCATTACAATTTATTTAAATTGTGGAGAATTCCAGGAGTGTGGGATATTTTCCTTTCTCTCCAACTCTTTTCTTTTCTTTCTGTTCTTTCTTTTCTCTTCCTTTTGTTTTTAAAAGGAAAAGAAAAGGAGGCAGCAGCAGCAGGGCAGCCCAGCGATTCCCTCTCCACAGGCCCCCGCCACTCCGAGCCGCCCAGCTCCCCTC